>OX401412.1:28471168-28864432 GCA_947846245.1 Cerastoderma edule | reverse complement strand
TTTGGCCCATTTCTCACAGGTCCGGACCTGGGAAATTGACCCATTTTCCGAGGTCTAAAATTTTGCTCCATATTCAAGCGACAAGTTGTTCTAGTCATGATGATGCTATACAATGACCAGAGAGATTGAAATTAGTGTGTTTTAAGGAAAAACTGGACTTTGTCATTTTGGCCCATTTCTCACAGGTTCCGGACCTGGGAAATTGACCCATTTTCCGAGGTCTAAAAACTTTGCTCCATATTCAACCGACAAGTTGTTCTAGTCATGATGATGCTATACAATGACCAGAGAGATTGAAATTAGTGTGTTTAAGGAAAAACTCGACTTTGTCATTTTGGCCCATTTCTCGCAGGTCCGGACCTGGGAAATTGACCCATTTTCCGAGGTCTAAAATTTTGCTCCATATTCAACCGACAAGTTGTTCTAGTCATGATGATTCTATACAATGACCAGAGAGATTGAAATTAGTGTGGTTTAAGGAAAAACTGGACTTTGTCATTTTGGCCCATTTCTCGCATGTCCGGACCTGGGAAATTGACCCATTTTCCGAGGTCTAAAGTTTTGCTCCATATTCAACCGACAAGTTGTTCTAGTCATGATGATGCTATACAATGACCAGAGAGATTGAAATTAGTGTGTTTTAAGGAAAAACTGGACTTTGACAATTTGGCCCATTTCTAGCATGTCCGGACCTGGGAAATTGACCCATTTTCCGAGGTCTAAAATTTTGCTCCATATTCAACCGACAAGTTGTTCTAGTCATGATGATGCTATACAATGACCAGAGAGATTGAAATTAGTGTGTTTTAAGGAAAAACTGGACTTTGTCATTTTGGCCCATTACTCGCAGGTCCGGACCTGGGAAATTGACCCATTTTCCGAGGTCTAAAATTTTGCTCCATATTCAACCGACAAGTTGTTCTAGCCATGATGATGCTATACAATGACCAGAGAGATTGAAATTAGTGTGTTTTAAGGAAAAACTGGACTTTGTCATTTTGGCCCATTTCTAGCAGGTCCGGACCTGGGAAATTGACCCATTTTCGAGGTCTAAAATTTTGCTCCATATTCAACCGACAAGTTGTTCTAGTCATGATGATTCTATACAATGACCAGGGGTGGTGTGTTTTGCGGTAAAGCTGGACTTTGTCATTTTGGCCCATTTCTCGCATGTCCGGACCTGGGAAATTGACCCATTTTCCGAGGTCTAAAATTTTGCTCCATATTCAACCGACAAGTTGTTCCAGTCATGATGATGCTATACAATGACCAGAGAGATTGAAATTAGTGTGTTTTAAGGAAAAACTGGACTTTGTCATTTTGGCCCATTTCTTGCAGGTACGGTCCTGGGAAATTGACCCATTTTTCGAGGTCTAAAATTTCACTCCATATTCAACCGATAAGTTGTTCTAGTCATGATGATGCTATACCATGACCAGAGAGATTGAAATTAGTGTGTTTTAAGGAAAAACTGGACTTTGTCATTTTGGCCCATTTCTCACAGGTCGGACCTGGGAAATTGACCCATTTTCCGAGGTCTAAAATTTGCTCCATATTCAACTGACAAGTTGTTCTAGTCATGATGATGCTATACAATGACCAGAGAGATTGAAATTAGTGTGTTTTAAGGAAAAACTGGACTTTGTCATTTTGGCCCATTTCTAGCAGGTCCGGACCTGGGAAATTGACTCATTTTCCGAGGTCTAAAGTTTTGCTCCATATTCAACCGACAAGTTGTGCTAGTCATGATGATGCTATACAATGACCAGAGAGATTGAAATTCTTGGACTTTGTCATTTTGGCCCATTTCTCGCAGGTCCGGACCTGGGAAATTGACCCATTTTCCGAGGTCTAAAATTTTGCTCCATATTCAACTGACAAGTTGTTCTAGTCATGATGATGCTATACAATGACCAGAGAGATTGAAATTAGTGTGTTTTAAGGAAAAACTGGACTTTGTCATTTTGGCCCATTTCTCGCAGGTCCGGACCTGGGAAATTGACCCATTTTCCGAGGTCTAAAATTTTGCTCCATATTCAACCGACAAGTTGTTCTAGTCATGATGATGCTATACAATGACCAGAGAGATTGGAATTAGTGTGTTTTAAGGAAAAACTGGACTTTGTCATTTTGGCCCATTTCTCACAGGTCGGACCTGGGAAATTGACTCATTTTCCGAGGTCTAAAATTTTGCTCCATATTCAACCGACAAGTTGTTCTAGTCATGATGATGCTATACAATGACCAGAGAGATTGAAATTAGTGTGTTTTAAGGAAAAACTGGACTTTGTCATTTTGGCCCATTTCTCACAGGTCCGGACCTGGGAAATTGACCCATTTTCCGAGGTCTAAAATTTTGCTCCATATTCAACCGACAAGTTGTTCTAGTCATGATGATGCTATACAATGACCAGAGAGATTGAAATTAGTGTGTTTTAAGGAAAAACTGGACTTTGTCATTTTGGCCCATTTCTCACAGGTCCGGACCTGGGAAATTGACCCATTTTCCGAGGTCTAAAATTTTGCTCCATATTCAACCGACAAAGTGTTCTAGTCATGATGATGCTATACAATGACCAGAGAGATTGAAATTAGTGTGTTTTAAGGAAAAACTGGACTTTGACAATTTGGCCCATTTCTCACAGGTCCGGACCTGGGAAATTGACCCATTTTCCGAGGTCTAAAATTTTGCTCCATATTCAACCGACAAGTTGTTCTAGTCATGATGATGCTATACAATGACCAGAGAGATTGAAATTAGTGTGTTTTAAGGAAAAACTGGACTTTGTCATTTTGGCCCATTTCTCACAGGTCCGGACCTGGGAAATTGACCCATTTTCCGAGGTCTAAAATTTTGCTCCATATTCAACCGACAAGTTGTTCTAGTCATGATGATGCTATACAATGACCAGAGAGATTGAAATTAGTGTGTTTTAAGGAAAAACTGGACTTTGTCATTTTGGCCCATTTCTCACAGGTCCGGACCTGGGAAATTGACCCATTTTCCGAGGTCTAAAAATTTTGCTCCATATTCAACCGACAAGTTGTTCTAGTCATGATGATGCTATACAATGACCAGAGAGATTGAAATTAGTGTGTTTTAAGGAAAAACTGGACTTTGTCATTTTGGCCCATTTCTCACAGGTCCGGACCTGGGAAATTGACCCATTTTCCAGGTCTAAAATTTTGCTCCATATTCAACCGACAAGTTGTTCTAGTCATGATGATGCTATACAATGACCAGAGAGATTGAAATTAGTGTGTTTTAAGGAAAAACTGGACTTTGTCATTTTGGCCCATTTCTCCAGGTTCGGACCTGGGAAATTGACCCATTTTCCGAGGTCTAAATTTTTGCTCCATATTCAACCGACAAGTTGTTCTAGTCATGATGATGCTATACAATGACCAGAGAGATTGAAATTAGTGTGTTTTAAGGAAAAACTGGACTTTGTCATTTTGGCCCATTTCTCACAGGTCCGGACCTGGGAAATTGACCCATTTTCCGAGGTCTAAAATTTTGCTCCATATTCAACCGACAAGTTGTTCTAGTCATGATGATGCTATACAATGACCAGAGAGATTGAAATTAGTGTGTTTTAAGGAAAAACTGGACTTTGTCATTTTGGCCCATTTCTCGCATGTCCGGACCTGGGAAATTGACCCATTTTCCGAGGTCTAAAATTTGCTCCATATTCAACCGACAAGTTGTTCTAGTCATGATGATGCTATACAATGACCAGAGAGATTGAAATTAGTGTGTTTTAAGGAAAAACTGGACTTTGTCATTTTGGCCCATTTCTCACATGTCCGGACCTGGGAAATTGACCCATTTTCCGAGGTCTAAAATTTTGCTCCATATTCAACCGACAAGTTGTTCTAGTCATGATGATGCTATACAATGACCAGAGAGATTGAAATTAGTGTGTTTTAAGGAAAAACTGGACTTTGTCATTTTGGCCCATTTCTCACAGGTCCGGACCTGGGAAATTGACCCATTTTCCGAGGTCTAAAATTTTCCATATTCAACCTACAAGTTGTTCTAGTCATGATGATGCTATACAATGACCAGAGAGATTGAAATTAGTGTGTTTTAAGGAAAAACTGGACTTTGTCATTTTGGCCCATTTCTCGCAGGTCCGGACCTGGGAAATTGACCCATTTTCCGAGGTCTAAAATTTTGCTCCATATTCAACCGACAAGTTGTTCTAGTCATGATGATGCTATACAATGACCAGAGAGATTGAAATTAGTGTGTTTTAAGGAAAAACTGGACTTTGTCATTTTGGCCCATTTCTCGCAGGTCCGGACCTGGGAAATTGACCCATTTTCCGAGGTCTAAAATTTTGCTCCATATTCAACCGACAAGTTGTTCTAGTCATGATGATGCTATACAATGACCAGAGAGATTGAAATTAGTGTGTTTTAAGGAAAAACTGGACTTTGTCATTTTGGCCCATTTCTCACAGGTCCGGACCTGGGAAATTGACCCATTTTCCGAGGTCTAAAATTTTGCTCCATATTCAACCGACAAGTTGTTCTAGTCATGATGATGCTATACAATGACCAGAGAGATTGAAATTAGTGTGTTTTAAGGAAAAACTGGACTTTGTCATTTTGGCCCATTTCTCACAGGTCCGGACCTGGGAAATTGACCCATTTTCCGAGGTCTAAAATTTTGCTCCATATTCAACCGACAAGTTGTTCTAGTCATGATGATGCTATACAATGACCAGAGAGATTGAAATTAGTGTGTTTTAAGGAAAAACTGGACTTTGTCATTTTGGCCCATTTCTCACAGGTCCGGACCTGGGAAATTGACCCATTTTCCGAGGTCTAAAATTTTGCTCCATATTCAACCGACAAGTTGTTCTAGTCATGATGATGCTATACAATGACCAGAGAGATTGAAATTAGTGTGTTTTAAGGAAAAACTGGACTTTGTCATTTTGGCCCATTTCTCACAGGTCCGGACCTGGGAAATTGACCCATTTTCCGAGGTCTAAAATTTTGCTCCATATTCAACCGACAAGTTGTTCTAGTCATGATGATGCTATACAATGACCAGAGAGATTGAAATTAGTGTGTTTTAAGGAAAAACTGGACTTTGTCATTTTGGCCCATTTCTCGCAGGTCCGGACCTGGGAAATTGACCCATTTTCCGAGGTCTAAAATTTTGCTCCATATTCAACCGACAAGTTGTTCTAGTCATGATGATGCTATACAATGACCAGAGAGATTGAAATTAGTGTGTTTTAAGGAAAAACTGGACTTTGTCATTTTGGCCCATTTCTCGCATGGTCCGGACCTGGGAAATTGACCCATTTTCCGAGGTCTAAAATTTTGCTCCATATTCAACCGACAAGTTGTTCTAGTCATGATGATGCTATACAATGACCAGAGAGATTGAAATTAGTGTGTTTTAAGGAAAAACTGGACTTTGTCATTTTGGCCCATTTCTCGCAGGTCCGGACCTGGGAAATTGACCCATTTTCCGAGGTCTAAAATTTTGCTCCATATTCAACCGACAAGTTGTTCTAGTCATGATGATGCTATACAATGACCAGAGAGATTGAAATTAGTGTGTTTTAAGGAAAAACTGGACTTTGTCATTTTGGCCCATTTCTCACAGGTCCGGACCTGGGAAATTGACCCATTTTCCGAGGTCTAAAATTTTGCTCCATATTCAAACGACAAGTTGTTCTAGTCATGATGATGCTATACAATGACCAGAGAGATTGAAATTAGTGTGTTTAAAGGAAAAACTGGACTTTGTCATTTTGGCCCATTTCTCACAGGTTCGGACCTGGGAAATTGACCCATTTTCCGAGGTCTAAAATTTTGCTCCATATTCAACCTACAAGTTGTTCTAGTCATGATGATTCTATACAATGACCAGAGAGATTGAAATTAGTGTGTTTTAAGGAAAAACTGGACTTTGTCATTTTGGCCCATTTCTCACAGGTCCGGACCTGGGAAATTGACCCATTTTCCGAGGTCTAAAATTTTGCTCCATATTCAACCGACAAGTTGTTCTAGTCATGATGATGCTATACAATGACCAGAGAGATTGAAATTAGTGTGTTTTAAGGAAAAACTGGACTTTGTCATTTTGGCCCATTTTTCGCATGGTCCGGACCTGGGAAATTGACCCATTTTCCGAGGTCTAAAATTTTGCTCCATATTCAACGACAAGTTGTTCTAGTCATGATGATGCTATACAATGACCAGAGAGATTGAAATTAGTGTGTTTTAAGGAAAAACTGGACTTTGTCATTTTGGCCCATTTCTCACAGGTCCGGACCTGGGAAATTGACCCATTTTCCGAGGTCTAAAATTTTGCTCCATATTCAACCGACAAGTTGTTCTAGTCATGATGATGCTATACAATGACCAGAGAGATTGAAATTAGTGTGTTTTAAGGAAAAACTGGACTTTGTCATTTTGGCCCATTTCTCGCATGTCCGGACCTGGGAAATTGACCCATTTTCCGAGGTCTAGAATTTTGCTCCATATTCACCCGACAAGTTGTTCTAGTCATGATGATTCTATACAATGACCAGAGAGATTGAAATTAGTGTGTTTTAAGGAAAAACTGGACTTTGTCATTTTGGCCCATTTCTCACAGGTCCGGACCTGGGAAATTGACCCATTTTCCGAGGTCTAAAAACTTTGCTCCATATTCAACCGACAAGTTGTTCTAGTCATGATGATGCTATACAATGACCAGAGAGATTGAAATTAGTGTGTTTTAAGGAAAAACTGGACTTTGTCATTTTGGCCCATTTCTCACAGGTCCGGACCTGGGAAATTGACCCATTTTCCGAGGTCTAAAATTTTGCTCCATATTCAACCGACAAGTTGTTCTAGTCATGATGATTCTATACAATGACCAGAGAGATTGAAATTAGTGTGTTTTAAGGAAAAACTGGACTTTGTCATTTTGGCCCATTTCTCACAGGTCCGGACCTGGGAAATTGACCTATTTTCCGAGGTCTAAAATTTCGCTCCATATTCAACCGACAAGTTGTTCTAGTCATGATGATGCTATACAATGACCAGAGAGATTGAAATTAGTGTGTTTTAAGGAAAAACAGGACTTTGTCATTTTGACCCATTTCTCCCAGGTCCGGACATGGGAAATTGAGCCATTTTCCAAGGTCTAAAATTATGATGATGCTATATAATGACCAGAAGGATTGAAATTAGTGTGTTTTAAGGAAAAACTGGACTTTGTCATTTTGACCCATTTCTCCCAGGTCTGGTCCTGGGAAATTAACCCATTTTCCGAGTTCTAAATTTTCGCTCCATATTCAACCGACAAGTAGTTCTGGTCATGATGATGCTATACAATGACCAGAGAGATTGAAATTAGTGTGTTTTAAGGAAAAACTGGAATTTGTTATTTTGACCCATTTCACAGATCCGGTCCTGGGAAATTGACCCATTTTCCGAGGTCTAAAATATTGCTCCATATTCAACCGACAAGTTGTTCTAGTCATGATGATGCTATACAATGACCAGAGAGATTGAAATTAGTGTTTTTTAAGGAAAAACTGGACTTTGTTATTTTGACCCATTTCACAGGTCCGTTCCTGGGAAATTGAGCAATTTCCCGAGGTCCAAAATTTCGCTCCATATTCAACCGACAAGTAGTTCTAGTCATGATGATGCTATACAATGACCATAGAGATTGAAATTAGTGTGTTTTAAGGAAAAACTGGACTTTGTTATTTTGACCCATTTCACAGGTCCGGTCCTGGGAAATTGACCTATTTTCCGAGGTCTAAGATTTCGCTCCATATTCAACCGACAAGTTGTTCTAGTCATGATGATGCTATACAATGACCAGAGAGATTGAAATTAGTGAGTTTTAAGGAAAAACTGGACTTTGTCATTTTGGCCCATTTCTCCCAGGTCCGGACCTCGTAATTGACCCATTTTCCAAGGTCTAAAATTTCGCTCCATATTCAACCGACAAGTTGTTCTAATCATGATGATGCTATACAATGACCAGAGAGATTAAAATTAGTGTGTTTTAAGGAAAAACTGGACTTTGTCATTTTGACCCATTTCTCCCAGGTCCGGACCTGGGAAATTGACCCATTTTCCGAGGTCCAAAATTTCGCTCCATATTCAACCGACAAGTTGTTCTAGTCATGATAATGCTATACAATGACCAGAGAGATTGAAAATAGAGTGTTTTAAGGAAAAACTGGACTTTGTCATTTTGGCCCATTTCTCTGAGGTCCGGTCCTGGGAAATTGACCCATTTTCCGAGGTCTAAAATTTCGCTCCATATTCAACCGACAAGTAGTTCTAGTCATGATGATGCTATACAATGACCAGAGAGATTGAAATTAGTGTGTTTTAAGGAAAAACTGGACTTTGTTATTTGACCCATTTCACAGGTCCGGTCCTAGGAAATTGACCCATTTTCCGAGGTCTATAATTTCGCTCCATATTCAACAGACAAGTTGTTCTAGTCATGATGATGCTATATAATGACCAGAGAGATGGAAATTAGTGTGTTTTAAGGAAAAACTGGACTTTGTCATTTTGGCCCATTTCTCACAGGTCCGGACCTGGGAAACTGACCCATTTTCCGAGGTCCAAAATTTCGCTTCAAATTCAACCGACAAGTAGTTTTAGTCATGATGATGCTATACAATGACCAGAGAGATTGAAATTAGTGTTTTAAGACAAAACTGGACTTTGTCATTTTGACACATTTCTCTCAGGTATGGTCCTGGGAAATTGACCCATTTTCCGAGGTCTAAATTTTCGCTCCATATTCAACAGACAAGTTGTTCTAGTCATGATGATGCTATACAATGACCAGAGAGATTGAAATTATTGTGTTTTAAGGAAAAACTGGACTTTGTCATTTTGACCCATTTTTCCCAGGTCCGGTCCTGGGAAATTGAGCCATTTTCCGAGGTCTAAAATTTCGCTCCATATTCAACCGACAAGTAGTTCTTATCATGATGATGTTATACAATGACCAGAGAGATTGAAAAACTGGACTTTGTTATTTTGACCCATTTCACAGGTCTGGTCCTGGGAAATTGACCTATTTTCCGAGGTCTAAAATTTCGCTCCGTATTCAACTGACAAGTTGTTCTAGTCATGATGATGCTATACAATGACCAGAGAGATTGAAATTAGTGAGTTTTAAGGAAAAACTGGACTTTGTCATTTTGGCCCATTTCTCCCAGGTCCGGACCTGGGAAATTGACCCATTTTCCGAGGTCTAAAATTTTGCTCCATATTCAACAGACAAGTTGTTCTAGTCATGATGATGCTATACAATGACCAGAGAGATTGAAATTAGTGTGTTTTAAGGAAAAACTGGACTTTGTTATTTTGACCCATTTCTCCCAGGTCCGGACCTGGGAAATTGACCCATTTTCCGAGGTCCAAAATTTCGCTCCATATTCAACCGACAAGTTGTTCTAGTCATGATAATGCTATACAATGACCAGAGAGATTGAAAATAGAGTGTTTTAAGGAAAAACTGGACTTTGTTATTTGACCCATTTCACAGGTCCGGTCCTGGGAAATTGACCCATTTTCCGAGGTCTATAATTTCGCTCCATGTTCAACAGACAAGTTGTTCTAGTCATGATGATGCTATATAATGACCAGAGAGATTTAAATTAGTGTGTTTTAAGGAAAAACTGGACTTTGTTATTTTGGCCCATTTCTCCCAGGTCCGGACCTGGGAAACTGACCCATTTTCCGAGGTCCAAAATTTCGCTTCAAATTCAACCGACAAGTAGTTCTAGTCATGATGATGCTGTACAATGACCAGAGAGATTGAAATTAGAGTGTTTTAAGGAAAAACTGGACTTTGTCATTTTGACCCATTTCTCCAAAGTCCGGTCCTGTGAAATTGACCCATTTTCCAAGGTTTTAAATTTCGCTCCATATTCAACCGACAAGTTGTTCTTGTCATGATGATGCTATACAATGACCAGAGAGATTGAAATTAGTGTGTTTGAAGGAAAACTGGACTTTGTCATTTGACCCATTTCTCCCAGGTCCGGACTTGGGAAATTGTCCAATTTTTCGAGGTCTAAAATTTCGCTCCATATTCAACCGACAAGTTTTTCTAGTCATGATGATGCTATACAATGAACAGAGAGATTGAAATTAGTGTGTTTTAAGGAAAAACTGGACTTTGTCATTTTGACCCATTTCTCTCAGGTCCGGTCCTGGGAAATTGACCCATTTTCAAAGGTCTAAAATTTCGTTCCATATTCAACCGACAAGTTGTTCTAGTCATGATGATGATTGCATGACTATATGTAAAGTATGGCAAATTGGCTGCAGAGTATCTGTCAATTCTTCGAGGATACAAGCTTAAAAACCGAGATTTTAGCAAAACTGACTACCTCGTTGTTATGCCTATCAATTAGCTTTACATACAACTGCTATCGAGTTTCTTTATTCGCTTTCCCTTTAAACAATTATCATATGATAGATTTGTTTAAATGTTCTATATATAGCTGTATTAAAATTAAAGTTACCCCTAGGTTTAACAGTTATGTCATTTGAAAGGACACCAATCATATGGCAGGTCTTGTTGGAGGAAGTTTTCGAGGAAAACGACAGCGGATACACCGTAGTTCATAACGGTAGTGAATTTAAAGCATCGGTGGTTGGGCTAAGTCATAAGTTGCGTCAATCAGTAAGGATGAATCATTTACTCATTACTCTTACAGACCAGGACCCCTATTCTGGGGATGTTTGCATCCGAGAGTGTGGTCAAGGATGTTAACTAAAGTGCCAAACAAATAATATTCTGTCGCTCATCCTCTACCCTTGAAATATCATGAAAAAGATCTGACAGCCATGACACTCTTACAGATCCCGGTCACGGAGCTTAACAAAAGCGGGTAAAAAAAAGGCAAAGATATTAATCAACCTTCCGTGTAAATAGAATCGTTGTTGGTGGTGAAACGTTACCACCTTTCCACGACATATCCATTGGTAATATGAAGAAGCTTCAAAGACAATAATGCCGGTGGAAATTCACAGATCACCAAACATCACAAATATTCGAGCACTTCATCTTTCAAAACGTGAGTCTCCCATAACATGCCCGACCAACGGGACCGCTCTATCTTCTTTCCTTATAATGATCTTACTGTTTGGAGTCCGTATAGATGAATATGTAACGATTCGCCACAATAACGACTCGCCACTAACGATTCGCCACAAGTTCATATAACGATTCACCACAGATTGATAACGATTCGCCACACATTGATAACGATTCACCACAGTTTATAGATATGTGTTGTATTTTAGTATATGTTGTTGATATCAATTAACAATCATCTTTCAAATCGGAAATCTTTATTTTATTGTCTTTCCTTGTTCATATAAATAACGAATATTATGTGTATATAGTCCTTAGAAAAGTCGTCCCGTCAAAGGTGTGAAAAATATCACAATTAACTATGGATTCGATGTGGCTTTTATCATTGTACATTAAAGAATAGATAATATGACAGTGTTAATCATGTTCTTTAATTAATAGATAAGTGATGTTGATTGAATGTTTAAAGACTTTTAATTTTCCGAGTAGTTACCTAGCTGTGAAATTATTATGATCAGTGACCAATGATATGTGTAGTATAAGTCACTGCGCAAATGATACCCTAGCTAACGACGAGCCTGCCTTCCAGAAACTAAGAAGAAAAAAAACAAGACCCCGCAGACGGACCTCATTTTTAATTGCGTGGAAAACACCTGGCTGTGAAGTTATGTCTGGGCCATCGCCGATTGGTGCCAGTATTCCAGAACAATCCGAACAAATAACGACTGCGAGGGCTGGCACAATAAGCTGAACAAGCGGACCAGGAAGGGGAACCTGCCATTTTACTTGATGCTGTCCCTTCTTCGAGGCCAGTGACCTGAAGCTTCAGGTACGACTTGTTCGGGAGCGAAAACTGAAGCGGGCGCAGACGAAAATGACGAGGACTCTCCAAGGACGAATCTGGGCTGCGTGGGAAACCAGTACAGACAGGGTGGAATCACCACGAGCGAACTATTAAAAAAGTGTTCCAACATGTACGGGCCAATTTAGACAAGTATTATGTATATGTGCTCTAAAAACTCTATTGAATATATATTTAAGTTTCATGTTTCATGTGTGATTGTATGTTTGATAAAATGAAATAAATCCATTGTTTATTCGTGTTTTCCCTGTAGTTAGATATTCTCTAATAATAGACTGTTTTAGCTTAATCCGTACATGTTATCATAAAGTACAACAACAGTTAAATTCGGTTGAGCTATTATCATTAAATATTGTTGCACAATCATCGCCGTTTTCAAGTTTCACAACGCGTTAATTGGCCGTTAATTAGAACATTTCAAAACTGTGGCGAATCGTTATTGGTTTGTGGCGAACCGTTAATTGCCTTGTGGCGAATCGTTATCATTTGTGGCGAGTCGTTATTGTGGCGAACCGTTACATTACCGTTTAGATGACCAGTCAAAGCAGGTCAGTACCCTGATAGATGAGAATCAGACCATCGGGAAAGATGGCAAACAAGACAAACTGACCAGACTTAACTCGGATGATCCAAGCTGTAACTGCGTGACAGCTTGGAGGCGCCCTGCGATAAAAACGCGTCAGCATTCCCCCTATGTGTGTGAGGGGTCCAATCGGCGACGAGAAAAAATATCGGCACCAATCAGAAAGAAGGTGGGATTGACCAATAAGATTGCTTATTGCTTCCATTTCCGGTAATTTTCAGAAAAAAAAAAAAAAACATAAACGATTGTTAACATTTGATTGACGGGAAATATGAATTCGTTTTAAACCATAGTAGAGTCATTTGATGAAATCCATTGTCGAAGGGAAAGACACTTAAGTTTCAATTTAATTAAAACATCTCTTACATAAAATAGGGTCATCTGTACCCTATATATTTTAACTTATATTCATTCGGACTGCTTGTCAATTCTATATCACGATGCTAGAAATGAAACAACATCAACGCCTCCCTGATAAAACTGATTAACCCTTTCCCAAACAATAACGACATTTGACCACTTTGTTTCAGACGACCCTGGAAGACATTGTTGGAAAAGGAGAAATTGCTCATTTTCCCCGCGATGTTTTCTGCCCAAAAAGAAGATTGTTTTTCAATTTCATCACTTTTTAAGATGTCGTCTGCGAACTCTTTCAATTTGGGACAGTCAAAATTTGGTGTTTGGGAAAGGGTTAAAACAATGTCAACATTTTGGTGTAGAAGCAATTTACTTCGCCACACTTATTTCGAAATCAATCCTTTGTGATTATTTGTGTTGGTAAAAAGATAGTCACATCTTTTTATATGTGCGCTAAATAACTGTGGATTTTGATGCACCATTAAAAAATAGCCCATTTACCAATCTATCGATAATCAAAATCGGTCTGTCCGACTCATTCCATGCATGAAAGCATTGAGCAATACCCTTTCCCATAGGCCTACCATTTTAGTTTTCAAAAATATTGAATTCAAAGGTAATCAGTTTTGTTAAGATTTCAACATTTAGTTACCCTTCTGTTCCCCAGTCAAGGTCGTGACCATTCTAAAATTCAAACTGCAATAAAACACACAAACTATTCGATTAGGTAAAATACAAACTTTTACTATATCAAGAAAGTAATCGATATTGTATTGGCAAAAAAGATTTGGTTTTGACGATTACCATTTCGCTGCAAACATAAATGATATTCAGAAGAAACTTGCTCTTATATCTGTAAATTTGATTATATTAATATACTTAAAAAATAAAAATCTATGTCAAATGCGTATACCTTTAGGTCAAAACTATGCTGCTATTAACAAGATAAAGGGTAAGGCACGTGTTGTGTGATGTACGGCGGTGTCTGGATAGACCCTTCTTAATTTAACCTCATGAATATTAATAGATTTCCCAGAACGAGGCCAGGTGAGCAAACACGCGTTGTTTAGACTACAGACATAGCTGACTATAGTTCCAGAGATGTGGATTTAATACCATCATTAACCTTTGCTTCAGTTGAATGTTACATAAAATCCCATAAAAAGTCATCAGGACCAAAAACAATTGACAGAGGATTTAAATATTTTAGTGAAAGCTACATCCATGAATTGTCAGGTAAGCAGTTTAGTTGTTTTTAGATATTTACCATAACATACTTTCGGTTTCAATTCAACACATATCTTGTGTATATTTTATACTATACAACCAGTGTTTGCCCATGTGATGTAATTTATTACAACACCACCTGTAGTGAGAATACTGGTTCCACTGGGGCCATAAAGTGTTAAAGATTTTTATCTGTCCGAAATCTAAATACTTTATGTGTAAGTTCATGAAGGCTTATCTGTATCCAATACACATCCTCTGACTGACCCCACGCTGACCTTGTCGTAAATTAATTAGCAAGGAATGCAGACTCTCCCACACAAGAAGTACCGTATTTATCTTAATAAATTCTCTGAACATTTCAGTAAAAATGACTGAGGACAAGCCAGCTATAACGGGGAAATGCTACCATTCACAGAAAAAAAATGAAACACCAAACCGAATGACTGTAAGTGAATTTAATTACATTTTTTAAAAACATAAGATACTTATTACAACCATATAGATCATTTATACATTTACTTAATATATAATTACAGTTCAACTTTCGCACAATCTTGATCCAAACAGCTTCTACATGCAGTATGCCAAAATGCATTGTCAGCCATATATAACGCCTAAATAGAAATTCTTAACATGTACGCCTCTACAATGTCTTATTATCTTTGTTGTCATTTATGTTTTTAAATATCATTACTCTCGTTACTGTTTACTGTATTTCCAGGTTCAATTTGTGGAAAGTCCAGATGTATTGCTTAGCTACAGAACAATTGAAACGGACAGCTAAGTCTCGTTTAAGTAAACCTCCCCCAGTCTGCACAGAAACATAAAACATTCATCTATAAGCAACAAAGATCTATTTCTTCCAACAAGAGTAACAGTATCACTTCTCTTATAATATGCACTTTGCATATTTTGAGCAGTTGGCGTGATGCAATTAAAAAATGCAATGAATGTAGAATATGAACTGAAACCTGTATAAAAACTGATTAAAGTGTTGTCTTTTGATAATCTTATTAATCCAAATCTGTCAAAAGCAATTTGTTGCTTTAGGTCTTCACATTCCTTCTGCTTTTGTTCATAAAGTTCTTTATAATTTACTTCTTCTGTTTTGTCTGTTTCCATAGACTCTGGAGTCTGGGCTGTCATGACGCATTCTGTTTCTGGAGACTCAACATCTCTGCAAATGAAAATGATAAAAAATGTTTTGGGAAACTGTATATTTTTTAATTTCTTTTGTAAATGAATTTCAATGTTGCATGTCTTTACCGGCTGTGTAATTGTAATATTGTCATATATGTAAATACAATGCTACATTATAAGACCGAACTCACCTATGCTGGTTGCTGGACTAACTCCAAAGTTGGGGCTAACAGTTTCCTTTTCAGGAGTCTTCTTGGTTCTTATTTGGGAGTCCAGTTAAAACAGAGGGTACAGTTCCTGGCTTAAGAGTTTTTCTAAAAGATGTCCATTTATAATCTTGCTTCTCAAAGCGGTTGGAGCATACAACAGTGGAGTCTGTTATCTGAAAGAGTTAATTGGGATAAATACGGTATTATGATAACTAGCACTTGATCTGTATTTCAAGAAGTGTAATACCAGGTTTTAATCATGACTTTGATATATATATATATGGTCAATAATTATTTACATTAAAAACACAGCACATATTAATTGTATCTGCTTTATAAACAAACTTTCTGCTAAATGTTACTGTTACAAATGTGCAAGGAATACTCCTTACACCTGTAAAGCAATAAAGAGTCTAACCTTAAAAAGGGTCCTTCATCTCTTCTTATCTTTATAATCCATTGTTTTCTAAGTTATTCCTGTTTGGGAATTTTATGAAAAGTAATGTGCTGATCATATCTATCATCAGAAACACAGCCCGGTACACAACAGTGCCTAGCGCTAGACTTGAATATAGCCATTATATATACTACTGATCAGTGTGTTTGCTCACCTAGCCTCGTTCTGGTAATGGAATGTCTGGCATGCATACAATTTGAGAGGGGCCTAACAGTATCTGTGTGTGACGCGCGTCGCTCCCGTCTGGTGTAATAAAACTAGGCGTTTGATATTTAGACCAACAACCCGAAAGATGTACTATTCGATACTCCCCCTTTATAACATGCCCCGAAGTTGTTTATATAGCTTTTTTTTTTGCTTTAGGAATCATTTGTTTAAAAGACATAGCTGTTATCTATATATCTGTTTTCCATTCGCGCTCGTCCAACCTGCAAATAATATACTTTGAAATAGTTTCTAGATTTATAATTCAGATTAGACCCATAACGCCGATTTCTATAATCAAGAAAATATCAATTGAGAGCCTATTTTCCCATAGAGTCGGCCATCAGAAATAATAGGCTAAAGGCTTCTTTTGTGGCAAAAGTTTCCATAAAAAATTCTCTGATGGTTTGAGTGTTGTCTAGATTTTCGCTTAGAGTCACAAATATCTTTACTCAATGAATGAATATCTACGTATTCAATCGAAATCAACTGTTGCAATACTTTGGCAATTGACAAAATTCATATGAGGGAAAGGGAATCTCGGTTTTAATGAAAATAGATCTAGATCTATTCTACCAAACGAAAAGGAACCAATATCATATTCCCGCCAGAATTTACCTGTCATTTTAACTCCGCCCCTTTCTACAGATTTCCCAACATGCACCACCTCGAAAAATCGATATCCACTTGACGCGCTTTTACATCGAATGCATCCAGACGGAGAGTGAAATATCTACGTCTGGATCATTCGGACTAGACCAGACTCCGCTTTCTCCATGTTTGACTGGGTACTGGAGCGGGCGGAGAACGAGCCGCTCAAAGTTTAAAAGTTTGGCCTCTGCACCCCCTATTCGAGCGTAGCTCCGTTAACCGGGATCGCATCACCTTCAAACTAGATGGGCGTGTAGTGGGGACCGAGCCGGAGGGAACGAAATCGTGTTTTCCCCTCTCCTCCTTCTGCCTCCAGGAGACAATGGTAAAGTTTTATTCCTGGTCCGATCCCCACCAAACTCGGTGGTGGCTAGGGGATGTCGAGACGAGTCCATCGGTATCATGTTTTCCCGGGAGCACCGTCTTAAACGCCAAGTTTTCGACTGTCCCAAATTAAAAGGGTTTGCAAAAGACAGTTCAAAATTGAAAATCAATCTTCTGCTAGTGCAGAAAACATTCTCGTTTTTTAATTCAAAACTGGTTGAGTTGTCGCTAATAAACTGATAAAACATTCCTATATAAATGAATATGATGAGATGAAACAAAAATAACACGCCATACGCTTTTATGTGTATTAAAAGTAAACGCAAACGAGAAAAAATTATAAATGTGTGTTATCGGGAGCAAGGCTCGAACCCGCGGTAATCAAAGAGATCCTGGCTGAGCGTTGATCAATTTGCAGAACACTTTACCAAATGCGCTATTGAGCGTCCTTCTACAATTAGGTGTGAAATTCGTATTTCAATTCAGAAAGTGAAAAGTCATTAAAGGGAAGTAAATAATGATTAATTCGTTGAAACAATAGACATGCACGAATGGTAATAACTCTATTGTGTTCATTCTTTTTTCTCATATAAGATTTTAGGAAATTGGGGTAAGTAGGAACACAGTTAAGGAAATGATATTTTTTAAAGAAAATAACCTACCCAATACAATGTTAAGCATAGAGTGTATAAATAACCACTATGATAACGAGTTACGACAGTTTTGCATTAAAATATTTACGAGATAGGCCAGTATTGCATTAACTTCATTTTCGATATAAGTCAGTATTGCACTTACCCTAATCTCGAGATAGGTCAGTGTTGCTTTAACTTTATTTTCGATATAAGTCAGTTTTGCACTAACCCTAATTTCGAGATAGGTCAGTATTGCATTAACTTTACTTTTGATATAAGACAGTATTGCACTTACCCTAATTTCGAGAAAGGTCAGTATTGCATTAACTTTATTTTCGAGATACCTCAGTATTGCATTAACTTTATTTTCCGAGATATGTCAGTATTGCACTTACATTATGTTTTAGATAAGTCAGTATTGCATTAAATTTATTTTCGAGATACGTCAGTATTGCATTAACTTCATTTTCCGAGATAGGTCAGTATTGTATTAACTTTATTTTCGAGATAAGTCAGTATTGCATTAACTTTATTTTCGACCTACGTCAGTATTGTATTAACTTTATTTTCGAGATAAGTCAGTATTGCATTAACTTTATTTTCCGAGATAAGTCAGTATTGCACTAATTTTATTTTCCGAGATAAGTCAGTATTCCATTAACTTTATTTTCGAGATAAGTCAGTATTGCATTAACTTTATTTTCCGAGATAAGTCAGTATTGCACTAATTTTATTTTCCGAGATAAGTCAGTATTGCATTAACTTTATTTTCGAGATAAGTCAGTATTGCATTAACTTTTTTTCCGAGATAGGTCAGTATTGCATTAACTTTATTTTCGAGATAAGTCAGTATTGCATTAACTTTATTTTCCGAGATAGGTCAGTATTGCACTAATTTCATTTTCCGAAATAAGTCAGTATTCCATTAACTTTATTATCCGAGATAGGTCAGTATTGCATTAACTTTATTTTTCGAGATAAGTCAGTATTGCACTCATTTTATCCTTCGGGATAAGTCAGTACTGCACTCACCCGAGTATCCAGATAGTTCGGTATTGCACTTACCCGATTTTTGAGATAGTTCAGAATTGTGTTAACTTTATTATCGAGATAGGTCAGTTTTGCATTAACATTATTTTCGAGTTAAGTCAGTTTTGCATTAAAACTTAGTCTTGCAACGACAATAGTCGCGGATTAACGGTATTATACAAACCCTTTTCCTTTTGTGAATACGTCACCTTGTTAATGCTCTGAGAAGTGTTCACTCACATTGGATAATGCACCGAAACACGATTTGCCAATAATAGTAACATTTTTAAGGTGAAGGTCATTTGTAAACGAGGATATCGAGTAAGCAAACCGGTTCCGACGTAGTGCATATTACCAAAATGATCTGTGTCTTAAACATCCTTTTCCCACAATGTTTTCTGCCCTATCGGCAGATGTTTTTTTCAATTTCATCACTTTTTGAAATGTCGTCTGCAAACTCTCTCAAGCTGGGGCCGTCGAATATTTAGCGTTTGGTAAAGGGTTAAGGAGCGAAATGACGCTGAGAGAGTGAACGAACCTTTAATCGGAATTTATGACAAGGAAAATCAGTGGTCGATCTTCAACGGATCAATCAGCAATTAATATTTTTGTCACAACGGTTTACGTCTTAGAATAATGCTGAAAACGTATTTTATTTCTGGATATTTCAATCGTCTGCTCTTGCTTTCGGTTTCTATAGCAACCATGATATACATGTAGATATATTACATGTAGGAAATTCATACACATCTTATATCTGAATCATGACTAGATCATTAGTTAAGTTTAAACGTATTTATTTTACATCGATTGTGAAACAAGTTCTCACTCTCGATTCTGCTTCCTGGATACATAACCAGTAATCGCGCCGAATGTGGGTTAATGAAAGTTCGCAAGGCAGATCCAGCTTCTCGCGGGATACGAACCCACGGCCCGGGCCCTTGTGCCCGGAAGCCGACGCTTCACCCCTGAACCACTGTCCTCCACAACAAGATCGTTATGTGCAACTCGTCATTTTGATTATAAATAGTAATCCAGGAGTCAGGTCGTTATATACAGTCATACTTTTGTTAAGCAACCACCCTTTTAAGCAGCCAACCTGCCTTAAGCAACCACTACAGAAAGCCTCATTGTTAGATTCATAGTGTATATCAATTTGTGTTAAGCAGCAAACCTGTCTTAAACAACCAATTTACTCTGTCCCATAGGCTGGCCTCTTAACACAATTTTGACTGTAGTAAACCCAATCTAATATTATATTCATTTTGACTATGATTATTAACAAAAATGTTGCTACTGTGACATTTTGTCGGCATGCTAACGCTTCTTTATGTGTTTGTTAACTACTCTCCTACTCAGAAACTGTGTATTAAATACAGCACTGGACGTCCAAACAAGCTAATTTCGCCTCCACCTCTACCTCGTTTGATAATGTTTCGTCACTGGATAGCGTAACCGATATTTTTTTATCGAGCCTCTGTTCAATATTATTAACATTTAAGTGTGTACGTTTCACAACATAATAATTTGTTGTTATAGAATATTTCTCAATATACATGCTACATTTTATTCATATAAAAAGGGATTTAACTTACCATTTGATAGTTCTGCCACTGCTATTCACTCCCCGAAAACACCGAAATATCCAAAACAAATTTCCGGTGAATTTAAAAATATCGAAAAACACGCTAACGCACGGGCTAATTTTTCCCGATTGTCTAAATATTGCTTTATTTTCTCAGAAACGGCCTTAAGAGCTGCATATGGGTCATAATAGTTCGACCAAACACAAACATTACAACTATACATCAGATATGAGGAAAAAATGCAATGATTACAAAGTTTGTCTTAAGCTAGTTTTGTATATTCTTTTCAATATACACATGTAAAGTTTAAGATACAAAATCATTTTTATGAAAATCAAACGATATCGATACATAGTCAATGAAACAAAACACCGTGAAACTTAGGCAGACCCAAAAATGTCTGCCTAAGTTTTGTGCCTGCCTAATACTGGTTTTATTATACTTCGGGTCTGCCTAATACTAATTACAGATATATATATATATATATATATATGTCCAATGAGTTGAAACATCAAACCTATGTTAAGGTAAGACCTGGGTAATGAAAAACAGACAATTGCTTTGATAAAAACCAAGTTGAAATGAATAAGCTTTCTCTTTACATCTTTCCAGAGGTTTCAGGTTGAAACAAAGCTATCGTGTGGATTGCTTCTCTTCCTATTAATGTACAGTACTCATTTTGGGTATTATAGTACATGTTTCCTGAATAACCTACCAGTACTAGGCTAGGAAATGTGTCTTGTCCACGGAGACTCCACGGTGAAACAAATGATCACCTTTGAGGATCGAACTTGACTTGTCGGGTATCTTTAGTCCCCGATGATAAACATTACACCACCGCAGAACCCGTATAAGCAATTACTTGATAGGGGAGCTTCACCTAAACTGGGGATTCATTTTGATGGACAATGGTGAAAAAGAGACTTTGGAAGGAGTCTGAGAGCACAAGATGATTTTAGTTGTATAATTAACGTGCGACGTGAGAAAACCCACCTTATGGTTTAGCGTGCAATAATCGATAAATCACTGTCAAAGTGGCGTCATTTATTTCGGCGTTGTTTAGTTTTCCCCGCTGTTTTCAAACGCGATATTGTTTGAACATTTAATCTTTAAGCCCTTGGTAAAATGTTCCACTCTAAAAAGGAACTGCAGGTAAGAGTTAAAATCATTCTTCATTCATTTACTATATATAACATTTATTATGATACTCATTTTCATTGAAATCTAAGCCGCGATCAGAAAAGTAAACATATCAATAATGTAAACCGACAAATATTTTCTCATTCTTATATTCCTAGTTGAATCCAGTTTGATCAAAACTCATTTTCTATTGATTGCGTGACTATATGTAAAGTATGGCAAATTGCCTGCAGAGTATCCGTCAATTCTTCGAGGATACAATTTTCAAAACCGAGATTTTAGCAAAACTTACTACCGCGTCGTTATGCCTATCAATTAGCTTTACATACAACTGTTATTGAGTTTCTTTATTCGCTTTCCCTTTAAACAATTACCATATGATTGATTTGTTTAAATGTTCTATATATAGCTGTATTAAAATTAAAGTTACCCCTAGGTTTAACAGTTATGTCATTTGAAAGGACACCAATCATATGACAGGTCTTGTTGGTGGAAGTTTTCGAGGAAAACGACAGCGGATACATCACAGTAGTTGATAACGGCAGTGAATTTAAAGCATCGGTGGTTGGGCTAAGTCATAAGATGCGTCAATCAGTAAGGATGAATCATTTACTCATTACTCTTACAGACCAGGACCCCTATTCTGGGGATGTTTGCATCCGAGAGTTTGGTCAAGGATGTTAACTAAAGTGCAAAACAAATAATATTCTGTCGCTCATCCTCTACCCTTGAAATATCATAAAAAAGATCTGACAGTCATGACACTCTTACAGATCCCGGTCACGGAGCTTAACAAAAGCGGGTAAAAAAAAGACAAAGAGATTAATCAACCTTCCGTGTAAATAGAATAGTTGTTGGTGGTGAAACGTTACCACCTTTCCACGACATATCCATTGGTATTATGATGAAGCTTCAAAGACAAGAATGCCTGTGGAAATTCACAGGTCACCAAACATCACAAATGTTCGCGCACTTCACCTTTCAAAACGTGAGCCTCCCATAACATGCCCGACCAACGGGTCCGCTCTATCTTTTTTCCTTATAAAGATCTTACTGTTTGGAGTCCGTATAGATGACCAGTCAAAGCAGGTCAGTACCCTAATAGATGAAAATCAGCCCATTGGGAAAGATGGCAACAAGACAAACGGACCAGACTCCGCTATCTCCATGTTTGACTGGGTACTGGAGCATTATGAATGAGATCACGATGTATGCTTAATGTATGCAGATAACTGTCGTGGTACTTCACATATCTAAGTACAGACAAAATTCTTTCCATTTTTATGTAGATCTTCTTTATTTGACTCACACTATTTTTTATAAATCATTTCGCCATTCTTTATTTGTTTGTCACACCTAAACAGTTGCACGTTGCATTGGATGAATATTGTCCTCCACTGCTTATGCCATACAAGGAACATGGCTAGTTTAACTGAATACGGCGACATAACTGAACTCCTGTATTTAAGTGATATATAAGCACTAGGTGGTTTGTCCCGTAAATCGGAAATAGTATCGGTCAAGGCGTACGAATACTATTAGTTGAGCCGAAGGCCAATCGGATAATAATCTGAAGCCTATCCCGATAACCATTCCTACACAAAGACACAAATCATCTATTCTGTTCAGCCTGTTAGTGATATGAATTAAAATCGAAAGTCAAAAAATGAAAATAAAACACGAAAAAAGGGAAACAAAGCGGAAAATCAATATTAAGCGACAGGTAACAGGTAGAAAATGGCGTCATATGCCATGACGTATAAATTTATGACCTCATGATTCGTCACACGGCTGCATGTTATATGGTTAGTGTCCAACATTACAAATGTTTTATGGCATCCGGTTATCGGTCCATGATGTGCATTGCTGACCTGATAAAATTGACTCATGAGCAAACACAATCTTCATCACTATTGACGTATTTTTCAATTCGATTATGCATTTCAAGTTGTTTAATATAGGCTATTACTTTTTTTGATAAACAGCTTACACTGTATTTACTTTGGGACAAAAAAATAGTTCATCTTTGGTTACCTTATTTGGAGGATGGTGATAGGGCAGCACAGATAGATAATATACCACATGCAAGTTTCATGTAGGTCTCGAATTTACAACTCATTTTGACTGGAACCATATTTTCTTTTCCATTATGGAAAAACTGTCTTCGAAATATAACACATGTATACCCCACAATGAAACAAATATGCACGCACATCAAAAATTAATTGAAATGATCGGCACATGTAGCTCTGTGTTTTATGGGGGTATACTAATGAAAGAAATTGACTTCAATAGAACTGGTCATACTAAGTGTTTAGTTAACTTTGAGTTAGCTCACATTTCGTTAAAGTATCGCCACAACGACTCCGAAACTAGAGCTCAGCTGGCATATGTGGCAAACAGATTGTTGGCACATTTATCTTTACATGTTTTAAAGGGTGTACTTCGAAAAGACTCATCGGCCATAAGCAGGGACCATGAAATCTCCAATTTTGACATCACATAAAATACATTTTAGATATATTTTATTTTGTCTCTGAATTGTTAACTTTCAAGAACTAATGTAGAAAAAGCCGATAAATTTCAAACATAAACAGGATGATCTGTGCGTTGTTTTTCATCTTCAAAAAACGACCTGAATCTTCTGACAATTGTTAAATGTTAATAGAACGCGTTTCAATCGGCGAGGGAAGCAAACTTTTCATAGAATAGAACACCATGCTTTACAAATAAACATTCCTTGATTTCTTGCAATCTACCATGTGCCATTAAAATGAATCAAATGCTGTTAAAATAATTGGTTCTCGTGAAACAAACATGTAATTTGTACTTCTCAATGAAGCGTGCCGATTAGCTTCCATAATCAAACCCCGAAATACACGCTTAAGACATTGTTTTACACGGGAATTGCAATGAACGGATTATTTTGGGATAACAGAGAAACGTGTTCTGCTAAGTGTAGAATTTCACATCTGTCTGTGATATCCTGACCGATTCTTTTCATAAAATCACCAGTTGCAATCGGTTTGACACAACCGAAATCGGTCCAAAACCGGCATTTTCCTGATCCGTGGCCATTCGTGAAAAAGAAAAGAATGCTACCTTTTTCAAGTAGACCTGTTTATTTTGAGGGTTCGACGCAATGTATCAGTATGTCCAGGTCAAAGGTTAATATAGTCTGTTTGTTGACCGCTAGATCTGTAGTGTTAAATCCCCTTAAATATAAATGTCAACCAATTGAATTGGATTTTTATTACTTTGAATTAAATCTAAACATGACAGTTTTGTTTCCTAAGCTTGGTATAATATGATATATATATATATATATATATATATATATATATATATATATATATATATATATATATATATATATATATATATATATATATATATATATATATATATATATATCATATTATACCAAGCTTAGGAAACAAAACTGTCATGTTTAGATTTAATTCAAAGTATTATATATATATATATATATCATATTATACCAAGCTTAGGAAACAAAACTGTCATGTTTAGATTTAATTCAAAGTATTATATATATATATATATATCATATTATACCAAGCTTAGGAAACAAAACTGTCATGTTTAGATTTAATTCAAAGTAATAAAAATCCAATTCATATATATATATACACTAGGGCTGGTATGTGTAACTATGTATGCTGATTGCAAATCCTCAAAAGGTCTTCACAGTATCTAACATATTTTACTGCTATCCCAAATGATTGCGGGAGTGTTAAAGAGTCAATCAATGGGTCCCCATTAGCGAAGCTTCCTTTGGGTCCTTCAATTCCAGGAAGCAAAAAACTCAAATACAATACAATACAATATGTTTTATTCGTATTAAAGGCCTCTGGCCCAATATACATACAATTCACAATTTTAAGAAACAAAGGAGTGGTTTAACATTTGTGCTCTCAAAAAAACAAAAATGTCTCGTTATGACGTCGTCATTTATAAACATGTGTAAAACAGCAACATTGTTTCAGAAGGAGAAATAACTCATTATGCAATCAAAGTAAGCCAATTTCCGGTCATGGGTTTAAAGGCACATAAAAGGAGATAAGTACAAATAAATTACTGAAAACATATATGGAGTTCTTTTATTTTGTTCACAAAAGTCATCAGAATTAATTTACAAATGCATTTAGACCCTATTAAAACGACTCCTTTAACATAAGTTATTTTGTGCTTGAAATATACTTGTCTCCTATTCAATCATGTTTATCAACAACCCGTTTGTTTACATATTCAAAATAATCAATTCTGATTGGTCAGTTCAGATGTTTGTGTATCAACTGTCAAGGTCAGAGGTGAAGAATGAGGCAATCTGAATTATTAAACATGCTAATCTGAGTTATTTCTGGTTGACTTTCACGTTAAAGTTTTGCTGATGGGGTTTATTGGTGATAACTAATTGAATCTGGTCAAAAGTTTACGAAATAAAGTAGTTTGATAAAGCATTAATCTCCTTTTATGTGCCTTTAAGCATATCATGACAAACATTACAATGCAATGAAAATACGAACATGACCCACACATATTATCTTGACATTCATGATAATGCACACTAGTACGTGGAAATAATTTTCTCATTTTGATGGATAGAACACATTGTTACAGAAGGAGAAATGGCTCTCTGTGAAAACCTCTCCTGTCGCAACGGATTATTATGTAATGAAAGCAAGCAAATTTGGAGCCATGGATTATTGCATGACATCAATTAACTTTATTTCGATATGGTTTTGCAAAAATAAGCGTACCAGAAAAAGGAATATAAGCATATCATAATATTATGCAATGAAAAGACGAATATGACCCACAAATATCTTCTTGAAAGGCATAACAATGCACAATAGTACGTAAAAATAATTTCCTCATCTCGATGGATAGCAACCATTGCTACAGAAGGAGAAATAGTTCATTGTGAAAAACCTCTCATCCTGTCGCAGTGGATGACTATACAATCAAAGCAAGCACATTTGGAGCCATTTGTTAATGCATAGCATCAACAAACTTCATAACAATATGGCTTTGCGAAAAATATCATAACACAAAATATAATGCAATGAAAAGACGAATATGACCCACAAATATCATCTTGAGCGTCATGATAATGCAAACTAATACATAAAATATTTGATTAAGCAAGTGTCGCTATCGTTAACTGATTTTTTCTTATTTGAAATGCAATGTGAATGAATTTTGATACCTTATGTATCAAGTTCGAGTCTTTACTAGACATTAACATAATAAAAGTATTCTTATCTCTACGATTTACAATGATGTTTCCTAAGATGTCTTTTCTCACTGTTTCGTAATTCATGTATTCCATTAGAAAATGAAATTCAGTTTCGACAATTGAAATATCGTTTTTAGAGCAAAAAGGGCATAATCTCTCATTTCTATCCAATCCTATATGTCGACCCTTTTCAATCATAAGCTCGTGAGTAGAAGTTCTAAATCTTGCAAGTGTTCTTTTGAGCGGATATGCCAAATCCATGGAGAGGTAATGTTCGGGAATTAGCAGTGATTTATAGTTTCTATACGAGTCGGCTTTAGAAGTATTTTCAAGAGATTCATACCATTTTTGCAGATACTAAGCCTACGTTTGAAAATTGTAAGAAAAATAGTGTGGCTCCCAACACCTCGTGCAATCCAAACATATCCAAAGCCTAACGAAAAAAGAAGATTTTTCACATGATATACCCAAGTTTTGCGACCTGCTTCATCTAGTCGTTTTAGCATATTGTAACATTGGTGAGGATATCGTTCAGTGTCCATGTGAAGAAGTTTAATCCAATATTTGATACATTGTGTCATATAAAATACACATAAGGGTTGACGGCCACATTCTCCATACACAAAAACATTAGCAGTCTGTGGTGGTAAACAACAAAAGCGCTTGCAAAAGTTCAATTGTACTGATTCAAGCTTTTCTATATATTCATACCCCCACAGCTCATCTCCATAACACAAAATAGGTCTTACCATGCTATCAAATAACTTGAATATTTCAAATTGTCTAAATTGACCAAAGTTCATTTGATATCGAAAAATACAAGCGATGGCTTTATTTGCTTGCTTTACTGCACTCTCGTGCGTTTTAGTCCATTTAAGTTTCGGAGTCATATACATTCCGAGATACTTATAGATTGATACAGTCTCAATTGCCTTATCGTCATAAAACCAATGTTCATAACTTCTTAAATAACCGCCATTTCTAAAAACAATAATTTTAGTTTTATCCAAATTTACTCGCATATCTACTTCTTTGCAGAATTTAGCAATGCAGTTTATTTGTCTTTGAAGTTGAATAGCTGTGTCACTTGTGCTCGACACGTCATCTGCATACAACAGTGCGTATAGGTCGCTAATATCTTCAGAGATGAAAGTTCCTCTTGGAAAAGTATTCTTCATATAGTCAATCAAATCATTAATGAAGAGACAGAATATAAGAGGACTTGACAAACAGCCTTGTCTAGTTCCCATATTACATTTAAGATAGTCTGATAAGCCCTCTCCGACTCTTACACATGATGACATATTATCATATAAGGATTTAAAAACATTCAAGAAGGGACCATTAATACTCTTCTGCTGTAAGGAATCCCACAAAATGTTATGCTGTATTGAATCGAAAGCTTTCGAAAAATCTATAAAGATACAATAAAATCTTCCCCTAGATTTTGACAAGTATTTCTGTATAACAGATGAAAGTGTGAATATATTATCTATAGTAGAATATTTCTTTCTAAAACCGGCTTGTGATTCGTCTATTATTTTGTTATCTTCACACCATTCGTAAAGCCTATCATTCAAGATGCACATAAAAACTTTGCATATTGCATCTATTAATGAGATGCCTCTATAATTGTTCGGATCATGCAACGAATCTTTCTTATGGATGGGGATTATAATACTTTTTCCCCCAAGAGTCAGGAACAGAACCTGTTGAAAATATTTCTCTAAACAATTTAGATAGAAAAGGCAGAATTGCAGACGACGTTTGCTTTAAAAAATCGATTCCAATCCCATCAGGTCCTGGAGATTTCTTGCTATGCACCTTTTTTAAAGCTTTAATAATTTCTTCTTCTGTGATGTCACAGTTTAATCTGTCACAGTTAACATTAACGGATATATTTACAAGATCACTATTTTGAACAATGGTAGGTGCTACATCTACATTGAGAAGATTCTTAAAATGGTCAAACCACTGACTACTAGAAATATGGGAGCTTTTGGTCTCGCTACTAGTATATGAGTTCTTAATAACAGACCAGAATTGTTTTGGATTGGTACTTGAGGCTATCAAAAGTTGACGATTCTTATACTCATGAGCAGCTTTTGCTTTTTTGCATGTACTCTTAAAAACATTTCTAGCTTGATGAAAAGCAAGAAAATCAGTGGCAAAATTTGTTAACCTAAACTGTCTTAACAACTTAAACTTTCTATGCTTAGCTTGAGTGCATTCATTATTCCACCAGAGGGGCTGTTTTTGCGAAGGTCGATAAGAATGATTTTTTTATTCAGTGAAGAAGCAGATTTGTACAAATGTTTGAAGTCAGATAACATATCCCTGGCGGAACATGCTCTTAATTTATCGTAGAAAGCGACGATAAGTTCATTGAAATTTCTCAGAAATAATTCCTTTTCGGATTCCTTCCAACTTAATCTTAAATATTCATTAAGAGGATCATTTAATTGCTCCTCGTTCGCTGAAGTTGCTGTATTAAAAGTAAGCGTACAATAGAGAGGGCAGTGTACTGAAAGATAGCAGTCGTCCACCCCAAAATCAGAGACACATTCAAAAACGGACGAGGAGGCCATCATATAATCAACTACGCTTGCCCCGTTATTAGCAAATCACGTAAATTCTCCATCTGTATCATTAAAAAGCCTTCCATTAAAAACATTAATATCATAAGTACAACATAAATCAATCATAGATAATCCAAATCTGTTATATACATCATCCTTTGACTTTCTTGGTAAGTCAAAACTATCTGAGGGATAGTTAATATGACAATTGAATACATAATCTAAATTATCGTTTGGAATGTAGTCCATAAAATCCTTAATTCTACTGTTAAGGTCGCCTGCTATAAACAATGCAGCATTAGGATAATAGTGAGTTATTTCAAAAATTTTCTCATTTAAGATTTCAATACCATTATCATTCTGTATGTCATAAATAGGAGAATTAGCAGGTGAGACATATACAAAGAGTAAAATAATATCCTTTCCGTAGGCCATTGTGGAGCTTTTGAACAATAAGGCTACAAGCTCTTCAAAATCTTCAAAGATTCTGCTTATGAGACCTTTTTCGACAAGTTCACTCTTAACAAGAACAGTAACTCCTCCAGAACTCCTTCTGGCATGACTCGAGCGTTTTCGTATAAAGTCAAAGTACGTAAAGTCATTGAAAACGTTCTCCAAATGTTGTCCCTCATACGACCAGGTCTCGCACATTCCAAAAATATCAAATTTACGAACATATGAATTAAAGAAATTGTCAAATTTATATTTACGAAAACCCTCTATATTTACACAGGCAATTGACACATCAAACCATAGGCGTAGGAGCGTTTTCAACATTGGGGGGGCCAACTTCAGATGAAGACCGGTCTAAGAATAAGTGTTCCTAAACTTTTTAATGACTCTTCATGCATTTACAAATTCAATAACATTATGAGAATTAAAAGAAAGCGTATGAAAATGTGTATCTTTAATAATAAAAAAAAAGAAAAAAAAGGGATATGCCAGGTCTCGATCTCACGCGGAAATCAAATGTATTGATTTAAACAAAAAGTAGCAACGACCAGACTGTCACAGCCACGGATTCATCTCTTACAATAATGAGCATAACTTATTTTTCAAGCTTTAGCTAACAAATGAAGACAATATTGAGTCTGACTCCTTAGAACAAATTCTATTACACCATTGTTTTTGTCAATCAAAACTTCCCGGGTATTTTTGTGAGATGAGTTTTCATTGGATGAACCCGATGTGTTCAGATTGTCATTTGATTTTGGTTATTGTTCGTTACAAAAGGCGAATTGGAATTAGATAAAGCACAAAAATACACATTTATTTTTATTCTGCTGTTAAATTTCGTTTCTTTTCTTTTTCTTTTCAAATATCTTCATTTGCCATTGTGAATATTGGGGGGGGCCAATGTATAGTCTGCCCCCCCCCGGTCTGGATATTGGGGGGCCGCCCCCCCCTGCCCCCCCGGCTCCTACGCCTATGCAAACTTGCAAAGAGTATCAATGCCTGGTCGATTTATCAACGGATTAATACGATCAAATCTCCCACTATTCTGTTTGAAACGAGATCAAAAATGCAACAGAAAGGGTCTCTATTTCCTTCTGAAACAAAATATATTTTTGTGCTCTCGAATACATGCCAGAATGCACATGAGCGATTTCAGACTGCATTTTCCCCTAAGAATGACGTACCTACACATTCATTTCAGTCAAGCTACGCCCCTGTGCAAGGTCACAATGTCTTGGTAAAAGTCTTAATAAAAAAAAATCAAAGATAATGTAGTTGGAGAATTGATCATTAAAAGTTGAATTCTTCTTTCATTTCCAAGGTTTTGGATTGATTCAAGCCCTAAGTGAACGGTTTTTATGGTATTCTTTTTCTTGTCTTTTTTTCTTGCACCAAGTAACAATAAGCAATGGAAATAACAATAATGCTAAATTTAATGTTACCATTCAAGTACCTAATGATTAAAGGAAAATAACCAGAACAAATTAAGGTATTCAGTTCTATAGGAGTAGCCTCCCGTTAATTATTCCATTCATTGTATACGTAAAAAGTTATATCTGATAATAGTTGCATAAAAATAGCAAACAAAGGCATGTTCATGCAATTAGGAAGCTAGTTAAAACGGTTTCGTACAAAGGACAGGAAGGGAACCCGTACAAGAAGTTAAGTCAAATAGTCCATCTAATAGTCATTTCGTCAGTACGCTGAAAATGGACTCCTTACAAATTATAATTGATTTTAAGATAATGCAGTACTTGCGAAAGCCCAACCCTATTAATCAAATACCACTCTCTTCTATTTGATTGGCCTTTAACTGCAAGTATTGTCCATTATAGTAAATTTTGCATTGATGAGTTAAGCCATTAATCAAAGCGTGAGAGGGGCAGGGGGTATGAAACAGTGTTAATACCCAGTCTGAAAATTGAGGACGAAATGTACAAGTAAAGTACCACTAATCTGTAAGCATAACAGGATTCTAATCAGATAAAGAATCAAATTTCTTTCATTTGGTGGCAAAAGGAAAAGGAATTGCGAAAAATCTTAATGATAGGAAACCACAACATCCTTCTCATGACCTTGACCCGCTGCTCTTAAGGAAAATCGGCTATGAATCGCTCAATTGAGATATCTCGAAAAACTAAATTTGAGACAACGGTGGTGTGGACGAGACTCTGTAGTATGAATAATGACCCATAACCTTGCCACTTCATGTTTGGTTAGAAGGCAAAAACACGAGGGAACCATCGTTCCTGGGATAATTATGCAACGAGAGAAAAGCGCTTACTCTTACAAACAAACATCAGATATGCAAAGAACACGATTTACAGATACTTTGGGCTAGAATTGAATTATAATTGAAAATGTGTCAACACAACTAATCGTGTTCCATTGTTTACAGCCTTCTCTTGCTTCTCGGACGTCTACTCTTACGTACTGCTCATTTTGGAGAAGCAGACAGAAATTGAAGGGCGTGATAAAGATCAGTTTAATTTCTGGAGAATAATTTCCCGTCGATTACTAGGTGCAGACTGTATTTTCAATGGAATGATGATAGAATACAGCTTGTACTGGATTTTCGTTCTGATTTCACTGTGGTAAGTACATCTCTCCAATTCAATTGTAGTTTTAACCCATTACCAAACAATAACGAAATTTAACCACTTTGTTGGAGAGGAGTCTGGAAAACATCATGGGAAAAGGACAAATTGTCTGCTCTATAATAGAACATTATTTTTCAATTTCATCACATTTTGAAATGTCGTCTGCAAACTCTTTCAATTTGGGACAGTCGAACGTTTGGCGTTTGGTAAAGGATTAATCAAGAGCCAATCCATTGACCTTTAACCAACATACTGCCCCTCGGAAATACACGGTCCCACACCGAGAATGTCGTGGATTCGATTCGTGTGAGTAGATGAGTCAAGCGACTTTTTTCATTAAAGGCACATGAAAGGAGATTAATGCTATGTAAAACTGTATTATTTGGTAAACTTTTGGTCAGATTCAAATAGTTATTACCAAAACAAACCATCAGCATAACTTAAACGTGAAAGCCAACAAGAATTAACCCAGATTAACAAGTTTAATTGTGTGATTCTTGACCCCTGACCTTGACAGTTGATACACAAATGTTTGAACCGACCAATCAGAATTCGTTATTTTGAATATGTAAACAAACAGGTTGTTGATAAACATGATTGATTTGGAGACTACTATATTTCAAGCACAAAATAACTTATGTTAAAGGAGTCTATTTAATAGGGTCTCAATGCATTCGTAAATTAATTGTCATTACTTTTATGAAAATAATAAAAGAACTCCATATACTGTTTTAGTAATTAATTTCTACTTATCTCATTTTATGTGGCTTTAATCCACATTTGATGCGAGTAGGAGTAAAGTATCCAGGATTCAGATATGAGAAACCTTTTCTAAGTTATAAACGTGTGTATCACAGTGGATCTGAATAAAATCAGTAAATATTTTAGTTCATATATATAGGCTTTTGTCTTGAGCAACATACAAAGCATCTCGCATTCATATGGAGAACGTGTTTTTTTAACCCTTATAGTGCTTGAACCGGCTTCATGCTTATGCAAACAGGTTAGATCCAGGCCAGCCGTCAAGTTATTTGACGGCTGGCCTGTGATCTAACCTGTTTGCTACACTGAGTATATTTCCTCAACAAAATTAAGTAGATATTTAAGGGTTTGGAAAGCAGACGACACAAAAATGTATTTCAAGAAAATTACCCAGCACTTTAAGGGTTAAAGGAGAAATTTGATATTGTTCAAATCTATGATTTCCATTCTCCACATTTGTTCTGTTTAAGGACAAGTATTTACTGATTTATCTAGGATGGGCAGGTGACTTTGGATTTTAGATGAACATTAAAAACACCTTTCCTCCGAACGATTGGAGAGAATTGAAAAAAATATCCTTTAAACAAGGTTTTGTTTTCATTTAATATATTAAACTTTTCCAGATTTAAAGCGACATACTTAGTTGACAAAATCTTAATTCTTGTCACAGAAATAATAGACTTATTAAGGAAAAACTGGACTTTGTCATTTTGGCCCATTTCTCCAAGGTCCGGCCCTGGGAAATTGACCAATTTTCTGAGGTCCAAGATGTCTCTCCATATTCAACCGACAAGTAGTTCTAGTCATGATGATGCTAGCCTATACAATGACCAGAGAGATTGAAATGAGTGTGTTTTAAGGAAAAACTGGACTTTGTCATTTTGGCCCATTTCTCCCAGGTCCGGACCTGGGAAATTGGCCGATGTTCTGAGGTCCAGAATTTCTCTCCGTGTTCAACCGACAAGTTGTTCTAGTGATAATAATGCTATACAATGACCAGAGAGATATGAAATTAGTGTGTTTTAAGGAAAACTGGACTTTGTCATTTTGGCCCATTTCTCCCAGGTCCGGACCAATTTTCATAGGACCAAAATTTCTTTCCGTATTCATCTGACAAGTTGTTCTATTGGTATTGAATTAAAAGTGTCTTGCATATGCAAAATGTTTTATCTAATTATGTATGCCAAAAACGAAAATGGTACATTTATCGCTCCGTCTTTACCAATTTGATCTTATTCTACCACCCCGTGTACCACGTAGTAGCTACTACATATCTGTATATTTTCCACTTATATAAAGCTTTCCTTAAAGGCCTAGTTTAGTCCTTCTTTAATTGACCCCCCCCCCAAAACCAATAACCAGATGCCCACCCGGTGTGATGACCAGCTGTGATAATTAATTGGGATTACGTAATACCATGTATAGCACTGTGTCAAACTGATGGGTTTCTTTTGACAATTTTTTTTAAAGAGGACATTAAAGCAGCAGAATTGATTTTTTTTTCAATTAGGCTTCAAATTTTTTTTTTAGAAGTTTGAAAGGTATTTTAGTAGGTTTTTCTTTTTTTTTTTCAATTTGTGCCTTATATAAAGATCATTTTACGTAATTATGACTTGCAGCATAGTTATAGTTCCTCTGTAGTATAATCATCATCATCATCATCATCATTATCATCATCATCATCATCAACATTATCATCAAAATCACCATCATCATTATCAACATTATCATCAAAAGCATCATCATCATCATCAATGTTATAAGTATAACGAGTGAAAATTTATGGAATAACTTACTTATTATTTTCTTCTCATTTCTTAACAGTTTATTAAGAAAAATCCACTTATCTTGTAAATCATTGTTTTAGATAAAGAAATCAAGAATTCAACATATATTTCTTATTGATATTCCACATGATGAAAATCGAAGCAGAATGACATTTTTTTCTATGTAAGACTTGAAATATATTTTTGGAATTTTGGATGGGTTTTTAATAGGGGACTGTTTTTTTAATTTGTACCTTGAATAAAGATTAATTTATGTAAGAATGACTTGCAGCAGGGAATTTTATAGTTCCTCTGAAGTATATTATCATCATCACCATAGTATATCATCATCATCATCCATTTTATAACTTTGACAAGTGCTAGTTCATTGAACAACTAACTCATTTTTTTTTTTTATTTCTTGTCAGTTTATTAAGAAAAATCTATTTATCATGTAAATCCTTGTTTTAGATAAAGAAAGCTATAACCAAACACGTATTTCTTATCAATATTCTGCATCATGAGAAACCGAAGGGTTGGGGTATTGCATAATCTGACCACCCATTCCTTATCAAGTAATATACAGGAAATTTGCTCCATGCTGTGGAACTGTATTGTTGCCGTGTAGGGTGCCCAGTGGGAGATAAGATACCAGACATTCCAAAGACTAGGCCTTTAAGAGAACATAGAGCTGACGATTTTACAATTTCTTTTGGACTTTAAATTTAGTTATACTTTCGACAAAAATTACACGTTATTACAGGGCCATAGTTATCTATGTCTCTGGTTATTAACAACAAAACAAGTAGATGCATTAATTTTAGATATCATCAGAGACAAAGAAACATAATGTTATCTATGTCTCTGATATCATAATGTGGGTTGTGATATGATCATAGGTGGCATCACTTTCATTTAACTAGTGATTCATCGATTTTTGTTTTCATTATTCACAATGTTGTACGAGTAGAGTAGTTTATACCAGTTTTCGTTGCGCTTCATTGACAGCCCATAAACGGCCCATTCCGTTCCCTGTGTAAAGTGTACTTGCTGGGATTATATACCGTACCTCAGGCTTGTTTTGTTTACAAACAAATCTTTACGCGTGCGCGCGTGCAGAAAACGTGCTCCAAGAATGGATAACAGTGATAGATCAAACTCAAAGAAACCGAAAAGTAAGTTCTATTATCAACGATACATGTAGTTAGATGTTACGATTGTACTATGAAGTTTAATTTAAATCTCACATGACAATCAGCTCGCTTTAGGTGATAAAACAACGGCATACTGTATGATTGTTCGTTCGTTGCCAATAATGTGCTTTTCAAGGTAGTCCTACGTAATATACCAGCATTTCGATATAAGTATGAGCCATGTGAAGCTCTTGATTAGTCAATCGACTTGTCTATAATTTGAAAATGACTCAGGATTAATCTAACAGCATTTTCTATGTTGATTTTTCTGTTTACCTGCGTGAATTTACTTCGTAGATCTCTATTTTGAAATGTTTTCAAAAAATTGTATTGTTTAAAGACCTCTAGAGAAGATTTTTTTTTAAATGACAAATCGTTTTCTATCTTTGCATCAAGGAACCTGAATGCTCAACTTAGTCTGATTTCTGTGATTGAACCTTTTAACCTCACTTTCTAACAATTGTTAAGTCTCAAATTCTGAAAATGTGTTGTTTATTATGTTTTAACAGCTTATATTTTACCCTTTCCTCAGTATGTGTTTTGACACACACACACACACACACACACACACACACACACACACAGGTAGCTGTCATTTTTAGGAAAAGAGAACATTTTGAATAAAAATAAAACTGCTTGTATCATTCATGGGGTAGGCAGACTTCACAAAACTTTGTACTAGGTCCCTGACTGACTGAAATCCCTGAGGTCTGACAAAGACCCTCTTTCAGTCTTTGGTCTGACAGCTTTTTACATAGACAAAGAAGAAAGTGTTCAGTTCGGTCCTACTGGGGCTCTCAGAGTTTCGGGAAGTCTTGGTTGGTTCTATCCAGACGTAATCCATATCTGACCATGAATCAAATGTGAGTGTGTTGATGGAAGGACAAGATTTGACAACTTCTTTTAATAGTATTCATACTTAAAACCATTTGTCAACAGTTGTATAACAAACTTCATTTTTGAAATGTAGTAACATTCTGATGATGTTGTTAATTAAGATGAAAATCAATATTTGACCCCTTTAATATCACAGGCAGGTGGCTGTTTGAGGCATATCAATTGCAGGATTGGCAACATAAATTGAATTTATTTTAGTTCAAACCCTTTTTGTCATATCATCCCTCCCACACATTGAATTTATGACTGATCCAAAATTGATACAACATCCGCTATTACAGATAACCCTATATAATGCTATATAGCAAACATGACTTTTGAGGATAAACACTTTAGATTTCAGGTTTTTGAAATTCTTCAACTTTCACCCGTGTAAAAGAATTAAGTGTGGCAAAATGACAATTAGAAGATTAATGGCGATTTGTGACTCTATGAGACTTTTAGCCTTCAAAATGACGAATATTTTGAAACCATAAGACCCAGAAATATTTATTGATAAGGCTAAAATCCAGTTGTTACATGCTATACTAATGCCAGTGATTCAATCAAGCAAAGGCTTACCCTCCATTGCACTAATCCATTCTTTCTTAATTGTGATGCCAATTCTGTGATGCCTAATGACATTCTTATGCCGAAGTAGCTATGTTTCAGATATCTTTGGATGTCCTATCCATAACACTCAATAATCAGTTGATTCTGTAACTTACTTTTTGTTGCTGCATTGATTTAGATATTAACTTAAAAATATTATAATAGTATTGTTATTGCTAACGCTCCATTTCTTCTCTTAATATCATATTGTGTGTACTTATTGAAGATATTGTTCATTATGAGCAATTTTGCCCTTTTTCATGGTGATTTCCAAGTTCTTCTGTGGCATGTTGTGAAAGTGAATCAATGTAAACACAGTAGTCTATCACTTTTATTTTTCAGGAAATAGATTTAAATTTGAGGTATTTCTATTGCATGTTGATATGCACCCTGTGCAGGTAGATGTTTAGAAGCGAAAGCATCATTTGGAGTATTCTCATAGACACATGCTGAAAATCCACTGCATGCAGACAACCCTAATTAGTTTTGCTCTGTAATGCAGAGATCCTGTAAGTTCTGGCAAATGTATAAGTAACCCATAGTGATACAGTGACTGAATCCAAAGTAGAGAATAGAAGAATAGAAGAAAATATGCAGTAATAAGATAGAAAAATATATGGTTAATCCTATTACATGGGAACACAATTGAAGTGTTATATCAAAAATATAATTAAGAGAACCAATAAGAATTAAGCATTCTATAACCCTTATCTAGGGATATATGCTTTATCTGAACCCATGTTATGAATCATATTGTTAATACAAGTCATCTGCTGCATGATGTAAAATGTAAGGGGCCAAGAGGGATTTGAAAATTTGATTGATCTATTTTTTCAGGTAAAAAGAAATGGCTATTTGGGAATGTGAAAAAGAAAAGTTCAGAAGCTGAGGACAATATTGACAATGGTAAGACATAAATCTTGTAATTAATTATTTTTAAGTTCTAAATCACTGTAACAAAAAAGTTGCAGAATAAGATACAATAGAAAAAATATAGGTTATGGGTGATTCCTTTGTTTATCACAACCATATATGTCTGATGTATGTTCCTTAAAGATACTCTCTCAGAGATGTGTGCTTTGGGAGTAAATAAATGCTAAAATTTGATATTCACAATCCTGGTCACTAAACCAGAGACCTTTCAAGTTATTTACTTATAAGTTGCTAACCTCCGTATTTTTCGTTAATTCACATGAAGTGAGTCTTTGCCCCTGTCTATTCTCCTTAGGGAAAGTCGGTTTTTAAATAATTTTGGGATTTTTTTCTCACGCGCCCTGCTATCACGTGGCATCTAAAAATATTCAACTACACAGCAACAACAACAATATTGTAGCGAAGGGAAGTAATCCTGTGCATATAAGTCAAAAATCAATGTAGAAAGTGTAAGTATTTTTATATTCCTTATCAAATTGAGGAAGATTCAATATATAAATGTTAATGCTGTTTGTTTTCCTCCTCGCTCTACCAATTCCCACTTGACGGAAATAATGTTTGCAACCATGCTTATGCGCGGTACACTTTTCTAAAAACCCATGTGACGACAGTATCTAATAATACCACCTCTCACTCTTAGTTAAGATCGTTGTTTAGGAAATAAACCTGTTAAGACAATCCTAGATATCTGCATTTATGATCTTATTTTTCTATTCTATACAGTCATGAGCAGGGTTGGGAAGCTGTCAAAAATCTAGTCCCACATTACTTTAGAAATACGTGTTGTTATTTTTACGGTAGAAAACAATTTTTTCCAAAAAGATAAAGTCAAAATCTCGATCTCTGAGAGAGTCCCTTTAATCCCTATATTTGGTTTTAGGGGGCTAGTGATGGAAGTACTGAACTTGAATAACAATTTTTCGACTGTCCCATATTGAAAGGGTTTGCAGACGACATTTCAAAATGTGATGAAATTTGAAATCTTCTGATAGCGCAGAAAACATTGTGAGAAAAGGTAAAATTGTTTGTTACGAGCAATTTCTGCTTTTCCCACAATGTTATCTAGAGTTGTCTGCAACAAACTCATCAAATGTCGTTATTGTTCGGGAAAGGGTTAAATCATGGTGGCAGTAGATTTGAAATTTCAAGAGAGGTCAGCTCTTGGTTTACTAAAGGAATGCTGGTGGTTCTACTCATATTTAGCATCCATTACGGACAGTGATGTTAGGGAGTCTTCCTCCTTCCACTATGACCAGGGTCTAGGGACATAACTGAAAGATTGTTGATGGGACATTGACACACTATTACACAATAATGTAAAAGAAAATAATATCTGGATCAAGGGATGTCATTAAGAGCCTGCCAATTTGACCTCTTTATCATTTGTAGTGGTCAAATTGGTCAAAATTTGATATTTGGTCATACATATTTTTAGTAACACCTAACTTATGTTGGGTGTTTGCTTCATGGGCCTCCTCAAATCCAAAGTTGGCCTCTTACTCCAAAAATGAATGACAACTCTGTGGATCTAACATAGCTGCTACAGGAGATGAAAATGATGACAATCAATTTCCAGTTAACCCTTTCCCAAACAACAAATTTTCGACTGTCCCAAATTGAAAGAGTTTGCAAACGACATTTAAAATGTGATGAAATTGTAAAAATAGTCTTCAGATAGAGCAGAAAACCTTGTGGGAAAAGGAGAAATTGCATGTTACGAGCAATTTCTCCTTTTCCCACAATGTTTTCTAAAGCCGTCTGCAACAAAGTAGTCAAATGCCATTATTGTTTTGGAAAGGGTTAAGTAACAATGGTTTGAACCAGTAGAACAAAAAAGCTACTTTTTAATAATTTGTATGGGTCATCTGATGTAGCTTTGAATTTTGACGAGCCATAAAACTGTTTTTGGGGAATAGGTAAGTTTGCTGAAAACTTATACACATGAGTTTTAGGGTGGAATGTAAAGATCGTTAATTGGTACGTGACAGCTCTCGTATTGTCCACTTCATTCAGTTGAACTCTCTGTGGCTGATATATGGCCTATAATAGTATAATGAATATGTATCAGATTCAATTTTCATGAGAGTTTGATAAGGAGTTGAAATAACATTATTTATTGTAAGATTTGATGCTCATTACACAAACACAAACCATTCCTTCATTTGTCAAAATGTTTTCTTAACCCTTTTTTTTTCTTTTTTTTTTTTGAATGGTCCAAAATGAAAGCGATATCAGATGACAATTAAGAACCCCATTTTGTTTGTGGTTTTAGGATGTGTTATTTTCACAAGTCTTTTGCTGCTGTAGGTGTCCAGTCTTCTCGTACAGATAATTAAAGTGTATTTTGATTATAAAATTTCGCTGCATCAATAACTGTAGGAAATATCTAAATGTGTAAATGATAACCTTTGTGATGACAAACTTATCAGATATGTTTGCAATATTGTGATTAATTTGTTTTATTTCAATTATAGGATAATAGTATTTGTCAGGTCAGATGTAGAAAATAATCAGCAGTTTGTTATGATTTATGCTTATGATCAAGGACCTTTTGCTTGGTAAAGCTTATAGAATCAAAATGATATAAACATATATATTTAACCCCTATTTAGTCTTGATAAGCTCAAATCAATCTAATTCTTTTATATTAATAAGATATAGAAAATGATTTCCTTTGTCAACAATTTAGATAAAGAAATTGACTGTCTCTTAATTTTTTATTTGTCTAAATTTATCTAAATGAAAGAACAGACTGTTACAAGATACATAGTTTTATATAATACTTTCTTGTACAGTACCAAAGGGTTATATTTTTTGTTTCAAATCCAGCCTGTGCAAATCTACTACTGCCAGCAATGTAGATTAGGGTGCATATTAGGCTCTTAGATGCATAACGTTTTCTAAAATTATGTAACAAATTCAATTTTGTAGGTCCTCAGTAGATTCACCTCATCAAAAATTCAAATTCATAACCACAATGTAGGGACTAGAGCGAAATAAATCTGTTAGCTATTGGAATGTGTCTTTTCTCTGTACTGCTAGGTAAGGACAGATGTAATATGAGTTGATGAATAGTTTTCCCCTATATTTTTGCCTTTAAAGACATCTGTAAAAGAAGACTCGAGAAATATTATTTGTGGCCAAAGAAGAAATTTTTTAACAATGATTATTAGCTTACACCCCAAAGAAAATAATAAAATTTTCATATTGGCCAAAATTTAATGTTAACCCTTATATTGCTTGAACCGACTGCATCCTTATGCAAATAGGATGGATCCAGACCAGCAGCCAAGTAAATTGGTGGCTGGCCTGTGATCTAACCTGTTTGCTTCTCTTAGTATCTTACCTCATTAACATTAAGCAGATGTTTAAGGTTTTGAAAAGCAGAGGACTCAAGAATATATTTTTAGAAAATTACCCAACATTCTAAGGGTTAATAATAGGAAGACATTTCTAGTTAAAAGAAACAGCTGATGAAAAATATGGAGCAATTTATGCTTCATGTGTTCAACCCTTTACCAAACGCCAAAACTCTCGACAGTCCCAAATGGAAAGAGCTCGCAGAAGACATTTCAAAATGTGATGAAATTGGAAAACAATCTTCTGATAGGGCAGAAAACATTGTGGGAAAAGGAAAAATTGATCTTCACGAGCAATTTCTCCTTTTTTGCACAATGTTTTCCAGAGTTGTCAGCACCAAAGTGGTTAAATGTTGTTATTGTTTGGTAGTGGGTTTAGGGGTTTTGAAAGTCTTGCAGCAGATATGTCACAGTGAGATACTATGGATTGGTTAACCCATTGCCAAACAATAACAACATTTGACTAGTTTGTTGCAGAAGACTCATGAAAACACTGTTTGAAAAGAAGAAATTGCTCGTAACAAACCCTTTTTCCTTTTCCCACAATGTTTTCTACTCTATCAGAAGATCACTTTCAAATTTCTTCACATTTTGAAATGTCGTCTGCAAACTCTTTCAATTTGGGACATTCAAACATATGAGGTTTGGTAAAGGGTTAAGGGACTAACAGTTGGGAGTCTGCTGCAAAACAACTGCTGCTAAGTAACCGGTGGATGCGATACAAGTTTTGATGAATATTTAATAACATGAGACTGATTGAGATGCAATCCTTAATTCGCATGTTTACACAAGTTGCTAATAAACAGAATTCCATCATCTTCATACATGTAGATTTTGCAACAAGTCCAAATTGAAAGCCAGACCTGTTGATTTTTACATCGATATTTGTAGTAGAAGGGCGATTTGCAAAAGTAAGCAGGGGTATGGGGGACCAGTCACCTCATCAGTAGATTTATCATAAAACTGAGCAAAGTAGACAGGGTTTCTGGTCAAAGTAGATGGGGGGTAAAATTCCGACCCCTGGCTCTAAATGAATCCCTGACTATTTATTAGTATGCTGAATAACTTGTTGCATGATGGTATTGGAAAGGAATAGTTGTGACAAAACTATGATTTACTTGATTTGCACAATTATGTCATTTATGATTATGCTTTCTCAAACCTTTTGCAGCACCAAGATGGCAAGATGACAGAATCTCATTAATGTGATACTCAATATGCACACTGAAAACTAACATACACGCTCTTGCACTGAAGTGTTTTAATCAAACTAGCCAGAATAACATACAGTTTGCAATGTAAAACCTTCACAGAAAGAACTTCATAATCGAAAGTGAAACTTGCCATTCAATAAGTTGCTTTGCAAATTCATCGTTTGTAGACATGTCGATTCTATTCTTCTGACGATTCCAATTCACCCAAAAACCTTCCGACAATCATGAATCTGACAAAATGTCTAGACTGTGAATATGTCCGCAATGTATTTGTTCTCGATTGTTTTGACTGTAATTTTGATGCTGGACGAAGTCTGTGACTTTTCCTTATCCGCCATGTTTATCTCCTAAGTTTGATGTGCATTGTTATGTAACAACCCGCATTACATAACTAATTAGCACATATTGGATGCATCAATGATCATCCAGGGGTTGATGTTTCTATCATTGTCTTTTTTAAAGCGATTTTGTTGACTTTGTTTTTAAAAATATTTGTTTGAAGCATGTCTGAAAACCATGTGCCAATTCCACTTTTTACATATATTTTTACTGTATGACGTGCAGAGACTTTAAGAATAATTGAAGGTATGTGTTACTTATCCATAACTGACAAAGAATATGCTTTTACTGGAATAAATCTTTCTACGAGAATTGGAGTTCGAAAAAGTTATGATTTTATGCAACTTTTGTAAACAGTTATATTTTCATTTTATTTTATTTGGTTGAATTATAACAACAGAAATATGTATTTTTTTTTTTTTTTAGAAATACCTCTTTATAAAACAGGCTATTTTTTTTTAAATTCTACTGCTATTTTGTTAAAACATATAGAGTAATAGGTTTGAATTCAAGTAGAACTGGAAGAAGCTCCCTTCAATAGAGATTTGTAAATTGTTCTGATTAAACGTTAAGCAAGGATCGTAAAGTATAAGCTGATTTTTACTGTATGATTTAAAACAATTGTGACAAAAGGATGACTCCCCTTGTTCAGAAAGACTCTCTTTTTGTTTGAAAAGTTTCTGTTATCTAAGGCTACAGATTCTTTATTGGCTGACCTTTTTCTGTTTTTTTTCCTGAGTCAATTTATTAATCACAACAAAAGAATATGTCACATTGATTATGATTTACCCTTTCCTCCATAAACCTCCTTTTACAACATCTGCTGCAGAACCACAGTGGAATGTAATATACTGACCCCAAGATAACTATAGACCCCTGTGATCTGCTAAAAAACGAACTGAGAAAACATTGTGAAAAAGCTACAAACTTCTTATAAATTTCTTATGAGCAATTTACCTTTGTCACACTGGTTTATACAATTTTTTTCCTTGCTACTTTTCTCATCTGCTGTTGCTTTCAAGTTGGATCAGTCTCAAATTCCGATTTGTGAGAAAGAGTTTATGTCAACTTTTACAAATAAACACAGACATAGTGAGAGATCTGATGCTATTGATTTATAGATTATCCTTTTCCTGTTTTCTCAGCAAGCTACTTCTCTCTGTGTGTCTTTTACGAGGCTTCTGTCAAACAGATGATGATTCATGCCTTCTTAGGATCATCCATGCAAAGATTGTATTAACCCTTTACCAAACGTCAAATTTTCAACTGTCCCAAATTGGAAGAGTATACAGACAATATTTCAAAATGTGATTAAATTGAAAAATAGTCTTCTGGTAGGGCTGAAAACATTGTGGGAAAAGGAGAAATTGCTCATCACGAGCAATTTCTCCTTTTCCCACAATGCTTTCCAGAGTCGTTTGCAACAAACTGGTCAAATGCCATTATTGTTTGGTAATGGGGTAACCCATTTTTTTAATTAGAGAGGTCAAGAGGAAGTGTGTATAGAAGTCCTTAGCATGCAATGCATCCAATCATTAATCTCAGGTAAAGCCAATTTTTCAGGAAGCCAGGGTCTTGGGTTTGATTCCCCTAAGTAGCACGGTCCACCATGCTGCTTTTGATTAATCTACATTTAGGCAAGTACTTTTGTTGTTTGCCCAAGAACAATAATTGAGAGCGAAAAACACAAGTTGTACAAACTTGTTTTACAATCAATGTAAAGCTTATCAGTTTAAACTACAGTCAAACTTGTGTTGAGAGGCCAGCCTATGAAACTGAAAAAATTGACTGTTTAAGACAGGTTGGCTGCTTAACACAAATTGATGTTCACTATAAATCCAACAATGGGACTTTCTATAGTAGTTGTTTAAGGCAGGTTGGCTGCATGAAAGGATGGTTGTTTAACACAAGTTGAGCTGTAATTGATATGTGTTAAAGTCTTCTTTGTCAGAACTCATTATAAGAAGATTTATACAGGAAAAAATAAAGAAGTAATCAAAGAAATACAGACCTGTGATTTCTGAATAAAGTCTTCTGCTGCTGGTGAATTAAGGTTAGCTACTTTAACACATCTGCCGTAGAAGTGGTTAGGTACTACTGTAATGAATGGATAAATTGCCTCTAATGAGTAGTTTATTTTTTTATCATAATGGTTCGCACCCAATATCACAGAAAGAGTTTATTTCCAATATGGCATTTATTGTCGTCATTCCATTCAATTAGGACAAGTCCCTAATTCCTATGTGGGGGAATGGTAAGAGTAAAGGGCCATATAGAATCATGCTGGTTTATTTCATCGAGAATTTTTTTCTTATTCACCTTAAGGAATCTGACATATATTAGTTTCTGCATTGCAATAGGGATTGACGTAATGTCAACAAAGTCTGGGTAAACTTTGCAGCGAGGTGTTCTAATAATAGTTTTGGCTTCAAGATATAATTGAACTCATCTCTGTTCACTGATTAGCGCTTCCAGACATCAACCTTTAGCCAAGTCACATGATAATGTGGCTAATGCTGCAGACACATTTTAAAGAACAATTTTTCATTTGTATGTATGAAGTTTTAGTGGCATTCTCATTTAGGGAAACCTGAGTTTGAGCCCCAGCAACTCCTCTGGTTTTGTACGAGTGTATTATGGCAAGACACTTCATAGCCCTAGCCTAGTACTGCTGAATCGAGGTAAGCCATATCATATCTGAAGTATTATTGACACAATGTTGAACCTCATATGGACAAATAAACAAATGCTTTTTTCTTGGTGGTTTCTAAATGCTTTAGCAATATATACACTGTTCATCAAAGTAAGTTACGTTTTAGTTAGGTGTTAAAGTCTGGTACTTATTAGGATCCAGGGATACCTGCAATTTAAGTTAAACATTCTCTAAAGAAATAATGCTTATCGAAGTGAGGCATATAGATGGATTGGTAAAGTTCATCATAATGTGTAAATCTTTTCCATGGTAAAAATCTCGGCGCTAATTGTACAATCTTGAGGGATCTCCATGATCAGTAAACAGTTGCATGATTAGCAAACAATGGAAATGGAGAAATCAATTTTTAAATGGAGTGAACCCTGTAACTCTATCATACTTCACTTTACAAAACCTGCTGCAGAAAGTTTAAGCCTTGTAATGCTGAAAAAAATATTGAAATAGATTTTTTTGCCGTCCGCTTTCCAAAACCTTAAATATCTGCCTAATTCTTATGAGGAAAGATACTCAGAGTAGCAAACAGGTAAGATCACAGGCCAGCTGCCAATTTACTTGGCGACTGGCCTGTGATCTAACCTGTTTGCACAAGCATGAAGCCTGTTCCAGCACTTTATGGGTTAAGAATCCACTGGATCAAACTGAGCAATTTGTCTGCTTGTCACAATGGTTTCTTCCAAACCATACTAGTGAAACTGTATGTTCCACGATATGTTTCTCATGAGCTGTTGCTCTCAATTTGGATTAGTCACAAAGTGCATGACAGGGGAATGGTTTAACCCTTTACCAATCGCCAAAATTTAGGCTGCACCAAACTGAAAGTGCAATTTCTCCTTTTCCCACAATGTTTTCCAGAGTCTTTGCAACATTTTAAGTGGTTAAATGTCGTTATTTTTTTGTTATGGGGTAAAGGAGCTTTTAACCAATTAATAAATGCTTTCAGCAGAGTCTAAATAGCTTTGTTTGAGAGTCAGGCAAAGAACAAATTGGTTTTCTGTTTGAATCCTGCTGGCTTTCCCAATACTCTTGCAGAAGTTCATCAAGGTAAATGGGAAAAGTGAATTTGTCTTTTAACCCTTTACCAAACGCCAGTTTTTCGACTGTTCCAAATTAAAAGAGATTGCAGACGACAATTCAAAAACTGATGAAATTTGATGATAATCTCCTAAAATTGAGGCAGAAAACATTGTGGGAAAAGGAGCAATTCCTCGTTAAGATGTTTTTCAGTCATCTGCAACAAAGTGGTCAAATGTCATTATGGTTTGGTAATGGGTTTAACATTCACTTATTTGCACAAATTTATTTGAGGATCCTTTTCTTTTCCAAATCAGTCTGAGAGACGGCTGAAAATCTCTTTCTCTCCCTCTGATACTGCTCTTTAATTTATCTGATCCCTGACTGTGTTAACTGTGTGCACCAACAAACACGTTTTGATGGGATGTTTTAATGTGACATGACTTAAACATTATTCTGTGCTTAGGAATAGATTATCTTTATCTACATATGGATTAATGTCCCAAGATGTTGCTCATGTCTACTATTGGCCTATGTATCTGATTGCTTCAACCCTTTCCTTGACAACTGAACTTTTATTTTCAGCAGTTGACTTTTCTAGAACTTGGTGCAAAAGCAAAGCAAGATTTTTATTTATGTGAAGGACTTCCTTTAATCTTGCACTGAACCCTTTATTTGACAATTAAAAAGTGGGTATAATTCAGTCATGTTTTGTGAATTACTCTTTTGCAAAGAATTTTACTTTATTGATTGCTACTCTTTATATTTCTACATTCATTTCTTCATAATTATTATATAACCTTACAGTACTTGGAAATCTTAATAAAACTTTAGTGCTGAAACATTTTATTTGGCTGAAATGGCAAGTATTTAGACTATTATGCAAATTTTGATGTACTAAGGCTCAAGGTTTAATAGCAAGTTGTTATAACCTTATCCATGTAACTGTCCAATAATTAGTTGCTATTTTAGCCAATACCCTATATTGTACTTTTTTGACATTTTCCAAATATGGTGACTCTGATTTTATGAAGATAATAAGAGGCAAGCAATGTGTTTGGCTGATATAACTAAAGATGTAATGTAATACTTTTGTATTAAGCTGAATTTTATCAAAAGGCATCTGCTATTCAATGGATTTAAGAAAAGCCTATTTCCTTATAAACAATAATTTGTTTCTTTATATGCATACTTACCAGCAAATAGGTGGGATTGAAACTGTGTGGTAACAACAATAATTTGAGGAAAAGTACCTACAGTATATGCTTTATTCATAATAATACAGTTTTGCTTTGAGGATGTCCTTTATGTAACTCTACATGTTCTTGACCCCTTGGTTAAAAGCTGAGATTCCAAACATTCAGAGTGGGGCCTCCTTAGCCTTTCTCTGAGTGGGTTCAAATCCGGATGACGGAATTTGGATTTACATGAAGTAGTCTCCCGGCTGACTACCTGGCTTGACCGTACCTTATGCAGTGTCTATTCTAGACCTTGTGATTGCGCGAATCACCCTATTTTTTAAAAGATGTCGCACATTTTCTACATGCATGCGAGAAAATCACGCATCCGATATCCATATGACTAACAAACATTTTGATTGTTAAAATTTCGCTCAGCTGTTAAAATGTGCCCCGCGTATTTGTGACACAAGGCTCAAAATTGAAAATTGTTAGTTTTCCGATACGGCAGAATAAACTTTAAGGACCCAACTTTTGACAGACAGTTACGGTTGAATAAATTATACGAAAATTTAGATTGAATTTAGCAAGGATGTTATTCTTCTGAGAAAACACTTTGTTTACGTAGTGCATACGTCCTTGATCAAGCATGTAGAGGAAGCAAATAACAGACTTCTGTAAGAAACCAGAACCCTCAGCGAACATCTTTTGATACTAACCTATGAAAATTGATATGATACAGCAGTCATGAACTGTTAACTGAGTTTTGGGCATGTATATAGACTTATACAACAAGGAATCGTAGTAAGGGTACTTTTGAGTGATGAGTTTAATAACTGCATTTAATAATCGCCCCCCTAATTTTAAAGGTTCCCCCCTTACATTTAAAGTAAGTGGCGATTATCCCCCCTTCTTTTGGATTTCTAGAATAGATACTGCTTATGGTCAGCTGAGTTTGGGTCTCTTTATCCATCATTAAGAGTTGGGCATCGCAACATAACTGAAATAATGTTGACACAATGTAAAACCCATATAAACAAACAGATTCAGAGCACCTCTTTTTGAGGATTGTTTCTCACCTTACCAATGAATAGCTGTGTCTCTCTGCATCCTAAATTATTTTGTCTTTAGTCATAAGTGTCCACAACATAAGTGATTAAAAGCTAGATAGATAACACTTATTTAGGTTTCTCTTGAAAGTGCATTCCTTGTAGCCAAAATGTTGATTACTTTGAATGAAAACAACTAATGATTCAACTGTTTGGTTTGTTCAAGCTGTTACCAGACTTATCTTTTTATCTTGCATGCATCATGTAATATTACCACTTGACTTTGGGTAAAATATATGATGTTTATTGAAAAGCTGAAGAAAAAAATGAATGTTATGAATATTCAATAATATATGCATGGAAATATTTGCAATTTTGCCAAATTGTTTTAGAAAGAATTCATGTCGTTGTCAAGCTGTCAACTATTCTATGCATGGTTAAACTTCTGAAGACACTTTTCATTTCAATGTTGCCAAACAATACATTTGGAATTATGAGTGACCAATAAAATTCATTGCATGCTGGCAAAATGGTATAAAACACTGTACATCATTCCTGAGAAATGACTGGCATTGTCAAAATGTCATAGGAATTAATTTAAAGGGTATTTCATTCTTGAATTATAGACAGTTAGACAATATTTCCTGCTGACTTCACTCGATAAAAAAAATGATTTTATGAAACTGTAATTATTTTGCTTTTAATTGAACCCCAACTTATTAAAAGTGGAATGGTCCAATTAATCCAAAGGAGCACTATAAGAATGTTCATGATAAGAGATGATGCCCATTCTCTCTGGTATGTTTCAAATGGCGCTTGATGCAAAGTTTGACACTAAATTGAAAGAACTGCAAACAGCAATTAAAAAATAAACATTTGTCAATTTGACAATTTGAAGTAAAGTTGATACATGTTATTCTGGTTTCTAAGGAAAGATGTGACAAGTGGTTCACAGCTGACCCCATAACTGGAGGATTTACTTGGTAAAGGTTTAAGTCAAAAGCTTTGTCAATCTATACTTTCTTTCAGTGTGTGTAACAGCCTTATAATCTAAAGAGAGATAATTGTTATTTGATTGACTAGGATCTGGTTTGTTAATTTGAGTTAGTTTAATCATTTCTAGGCATTTGCTCATGTTTTTATCATTGATTGATCATCAATGGATTGTAACTATTGTAACAAGCAATTTCTCTCTTTGTCACAATGAATTAAATTTTATTTGCTGATCAATAATACTATTTATCAAATTTATCGTTCATGTTTGTTTGGTTTTCTCTATCTTGAGCGCTCATAACATTACAACATGAGGTAATGGTTTAAGAAGAAGCATAAGTAGTAGAGTAGGTCGTAAGTATGAGGAGGGTGTCATCTTTAACACCCAAGGATAAGGAATATAGGTTATTTCAGTAAGTTTTGTTTTTCGTTAAAATAACTTTTTAGGAGTACATTTTGTATCTAACTATTTCTCTTAGTTTATCGGACCTCTTGAAAATGTTGGACTAACAGATGTTTTGAATGATATGACTTTGACTTTGTGTAAAAATGATTTATAAAGAATGATAAGAAGCTCAACTTGCTTCCATATCATTCAGTTGTTGCAATCGTTTGGGAATTTGGTTCAAATGAATACTGTATTAAACATTGATTTAATAAAGAGTTATGATGTAGCTTCTTATGGACGAAAGCTTCTCTCAATATGTATTTATCAACCTTTCGAATTTACTTGATAGACCTTTGCAGCATATTATGACATTAGGAAAAACGTAATTTTCTCATTATGAGCAGTTTCTTTTCATTACAATCATGTCAATACTAGTTTTGCTGCATTTCTTTGATGTTATCATTCATATGTGTGAGTTAGTTCAATTGTGACAACTTAAAAGGGATGTAATACCATAAAAATGTTAAGTCTAATTTAAAGCTTACAATGAAATCATACATACGAAAACAATTATAGTCTTATCCTGAATTGCAATTTTAGGATGTCCTTGATACTTTCCAGTCTTTTGGTATGTGTCTTTCAAATGTCTAATTACAATTATGTTCCTATCAAAGCTTGGAAGAGGTGGAGTTTTCCAATATTATTATGTTCACATTTCTTTTAATACAAATGAGCTCTTTCCATTTTCAAAGCAATATTTTCAATTTGTATTTATTCCTCATGTTGTTATTTATTTAAAGACTCAATTCTCTATAAGTTTGCTATTCATTCAAACTGCTATGATTGGTAGACAGCAAGTGTTAGACCTAGAAATGGTATCTTCTTTATGTCACTTAGAAATGGGAAACTTTAAGAACCATCTTCAAAAAAGAAGAAATAGCTAGTCTTGTTTCTAATTGAGGTAAGACAAAAAGTGTTAATGAAGTAAGGGATCGAAATACTTTTTAATTTCCTGTGTTGTGTATTTTTGGAGTGTCTTCAAGAAGATCATTTTCTCATTTTGAAATCATGAATCGAAAGTGATTTGTTTTTGGCCAGAAACATCTTCATGTGAACATCTCATTACCATCTGTCTGTCTGAGAAAGACGCATAAGATGTCTGAAAATCTAATTATCAATAAGGAAAATTATCTGCGGCAAACTGCAGAGAAGATTTTGTTAAAGGTAATCAAGTACGTATACTCTGGGGTTTTCTTTTGCAATGTTTTATAATTGGTCTCGTTGTAAGTGTGTTGATTTTTCTGTTCTGTGGAAAATGGTTTACAGTGATCTGCAGATGTTTGAATTTGTAGTAACCCATTACCAAACAATAACGGTGTTTAACCATGTTGTTGCAGAAGACTCTGGAAAACATTGTGGGAAAAGGAGAAATTGCGCATAACAAGCAATGTTTCCTTTTCCCACAATATTTTCTGCCCTATAAGAAGATAATTTTCCAAGTTCATCACAATTTGAGATGTCGTCTGTAAATTCCTTCACTTTGGGAAAGTTACAAATTTGGGGTTTGGTAAAGGGTTAAAAAGGTACTAGCTCTGAGCTCTTACAAAATTGTAATGGCTAAACATTCATAATTAAGTTTCTTTCAGTGGTCTAGTGAGCTTCATTTCAAATCCTATACTATTTGGATAAAGTTTTTCATACAATTGTATCCTTTTTATTGTGTCCACATAACAAAATTATGACACTAATATGTACGAGCACAAAACCAACAGAACTGAAATATGAGAAGCTTGCAAACGATATTGATGGTCAAACTAGATTGTATGGTATATCCAGGCTGTATGCTTATTGATAAATATATAATAAATGTCCTGGGAACAGATGTGCTCTCCCCTTTCAAAAACCTTTATGGATTGGTAATACAGTAGTACATATATTCAATAGCCTAGTGTTAAACTATAGTAAGTCCATGGCAAAGGTGAAGGACTTACTACGGTCCTTCATACTAAGCTGTAGCATGTCACATTTTTCTGAGGCCCTAGTCTCTTCACATTCATGAAGAGTTATTATTCTCAACTAATATAATCAAAATAATGTGGATACTTGTTTTTAATTGGCACAGAATGCCTATTCCTATTCTCGCATACTATTTTTACTATGCATGTTTTATGTTCCATGAGCATTTCTAAGGGCATATTTTGCAAAAGAATCATTAACATGATATGGTGAAAAAGGTTGTTTTCTTAAAAAGCCAAGCCCTGCTCATTTGGTAACCATTTCAACTTGGAAAACTAGGGCTCTTTGGCAATATTATTTCTGATGTTACCATTGGATTAACCCTTAGAATGTTGGGTAAATTTCTAAAAATAGATTTTTGTGCTGTCTGCTTTCCAAAACATTAAATGTCTGCTTTATTTTGATGAAGAAAGATACTCAGAGTAGCAAACCGGTTAGATCACAGGCCAGCCACCAACCTGTTTGCATAAGCATTAAGTCGGTTCCAGCACTATCAGGGTTATATGTGTTTGTTTCTCATCACTGAGCAGTTGTAATCATGTTGATTAGCAGTCTCTGGCATCAATGTGGTATGGGAAAACAATAGGGAATATGATGTTCCAATACACCTTATTCAACTTTTGATTTAGTTTTCATTTAGTCATAAAAGATAAGCCAAGCAACTGTCAACTCAAACCAAGTACCATACATATTGATCATAATAACTTTGTCCTACATGATTTTGGTATTCATATTTGCACTGCTATTCGAGGGTTCAATGCAATACTAAAGCAAGTGCTTCATGTTTATGAAGCACTTGCTATAGTCTTGCATTGAACCCTCATATTGTAGAGTTCTATCGAAACTGATTTGATGAACAAATGTGATCATTCTTTTTTAGGATTACGGTTTTTCTCTTCCTGTAATGTTTTCCTTTTTTCTATAATTATGAATAAGTGTCAAATACAAGCTGTCATTATGATTAATATCATATGCTATGATACTTTTGATAATCAAATCTGCTTATCAGGGCTCCAACAATTCCAGGTTTTGTACATATTTCGTTTGTACCAATAGACTGATTAACTGAGGGCTAGTTGAAAATTAATGAAAAGATGTGGCAGGGGGTTAGTTAAACACATCATATCATTAAAAAGGTTGGCAAGTTTCCAGAGCTTAACCCTTTAGTTGATAAAACCCCTGCAGCAAGAGCTTTAAGAAACTTGTATGGCAAAATGGAGAAATTGCTTAAAATAACCTGCCCTATGTCCTTTTAAAACAGAGGTTTTTACCCTAAATAACCAGAAACCATGATTGGTTAACTTACATCTTCACATTTTCGTCAGTTGTTGCTTTTACATTGGGTCCATCACAAAGGTCTATTTTATGGAAGGAGTTAACAGGATTGCTTGAGCATTGATTCTTTTATATGCTTTGCTTGGTTGATAAAATTCAAAATGAAAAGGCATATTTACTTGTAGATAGTTTCTGTATAGTTTTCAATTGAGTCCTTCATTGCATTAAACTCTACAAAATGAGATGGTTTTAAAGAATACGTTGGACCCTGCTCATTAGAGCACTGAACTTGATATCACCTATCTCAACATGGGTTCAAATCTTGACACTGTCATATTTGGATTTTAATGAAAGGGAGTCTCCCTGATTACCAACATGTTGTTTTCAACCTGAAGTCATAGCCCAGACCTTTATGAAGTTTATTTTTTGACTTCTCCATTATATATTTGGTTTTTGAATGATGTTTATTTGCTAAGTTTAAATTGTTTTGAATATAGTCTGCAGAAAATTTTTAAAAACAGGAAATATGTGAACTAACTGAAATAATTTGTTGACATTCTTATCTAAGCAATATGCGCCCTAGCTTTTCAGAAAAGAATTTAATGATAGGTTTAACTGTATTTCAAAACAACTTTTGTTTCATCTGTTGAGACTGAACAAATCAAGTCGTTCTGGATTGGTGGAAGTGGATTGGTGGAAGTTGACTGTCCAGGTTAACAATTGAATTGTTAGACAGCTGGATGGAAAGCTGTCATTATAATATGATACATGTTACCAGTATATTTCCCAAGGCAATTAATCATTGTCTATTAAATTGTCCCTCAATTTTACACAGTTTAACACACCTGCTGCAAAAGAAACAGGATGTATCTGCAACAAAACAAGAAATTATTCTTGAGAACAATTGTTGCAGCTATTTCTACTCTCTTGGATCTTTCATACTTTTAGTGGTTTTTGTATTGTTGATGCTTTCATTTTGATTGACACAAACAGCATGTTAGATGACTGATACTTCAATGTCAACCAATGCCCTCATATTTGATATCGGTCAACATGGCCTAGTGGTCAAGGCATCTGCCTCGGGATGGGAGGTCGAAGGTTTGAGCCCCACCGGGGCATAGGTCGAGAGAACATAAATTTTCTTGTGGGACTTGTACCGAAATGGCTGGTTCGTGAGCCGCGAACTAGATGAATTTAATGGTTGCCGACTAATATCCGCTACGCGCCTGGCATAGTGATAGAAGTTGGGAGGTATTTAGTATAATCAGTTAAAAGTGCCTCATAAGCCAAAACTGGCTGGCTCTTTCAATAGGGGTGACACTATAATAAAATAACCTTTACCCTTTACCTTGATTGGAATTTGGACTGTTAAATATTGAAAGCAACAACAGACAAAAAATATCAAGTGCAAAAGAATGGTTTAATGATATTGGGTAGTAACTATAGTGGCCAAAGGACTAATTGCTCATTACAACCAATTAATTCTTTTGTCACGTTTGACACTTAAGACTTCTGCAGCAGATGCTTAAAAGTGAGGTTTTACAAGGACCTGTCTCACTGATTTGGCTTTTAATTTTTTCAAATGAATTGTCGTCTAGCGATAAAATGACAACATAAATTTCAATAGTAACATAAGACTAGGTTATTGACACCTTTCGAACCCCTTTTATAACAAATACATAACAGATATAAATCATTTGTATAGCAGATATTGCAAACTGTTTAAATATGTTTATTTTGTAACCTATAAGCTAAACTTAGAATAAGGGGGCTAGCTATTTTTAGAAACCATTGTCACATGGGTCTTTATAAACTTTTAACCGGTCTTGTGACGTGACATTAGCAAGGTGCACAAGAAGGAATTCTTGTATTTATTTATGAACTTGCTTTCCCATAGAATTGCTCACAGGCGCATTAGGGCTAACTTCACATTATTTGATGAAAACAAAAGGTTTATGTAACTTAGAAGTAAAGAAATTGAAAATGGTCTTTTTGTTAAGTGACAATGATTGATAATATTAAGTTATTAACATTTACTACTTCCAGACCACAAATCAACATCTCTGAGATATTAGTCCCTTTAAGGAGTAATGTTGAATATATGGGACACAGCGCCCACAATTATAAAGGTGATTTTTACCTCCATTTAATGCCATTTGACGCAGATACCTAAACGCTTATAATGCTTGGTAATTTTCTAAAAATAGATTTTTGTGTCGTCTGCTTTCCAAAACCTTAAATATCTGCTTTATTTTGTTGAGGAAAGATACTCAGAGAAGCAAACTGGTTAGATCACAGGCCAGCAGTCAATAAACTTGGCGGATGGCCTTGATCTAACCTGTTTGCATATATATGATGTCAATTCTAGCTATATAAGGGTTTATACAGGCATATTTGGTTAAATAATGAATGGTTAAATAGGCATATTTGTTCCTAAACCATTTAATTGATGATATAATAACTTATTTGATATCCTTAAGACTGGTGAGAGAGCTGGGTTTCAAGCAAATACTGATTATTGAATTAAAGTATAGTTTAACTAATAAGTGGTTAAATAGCCATATTAAATTTTGTTCCTAAACCATTGTAGCAAATCATTCTTTCTCATTATATTTCTAATTCAATAAATAATGAAAATCTGTTTCTGTAATGGGGAAAGAGTTGAATTGTTTCATAGCGGGTAGTCTTTACTATCCTACAATGAGATTGAGGTTCAATGGTTCATCTTACAACTTGATCTACATTCTTTTGGACATTTCAAGCAAATTAATAGTAAGTTAGTTTGAATGAATATAATTTTTTTTTCAAACATGTTTCAGTCATTTCACGGCTGTCAATATGCGATCTACTGTTCTTGGTATTTCCCCGCCAGTATTACTGCTCAATTGATCATTGGTGAGAGACAATTTGAATTGATGATAGAATTACTTATTTAATATCCTAAAGAATGGTGAGCGAGCTGGGTTTCAGACTTTGATCCCCTATATTCCAAGTTGAAATTGACAGAGCTAGATCTTAAGCTAGGTTAAGCTAAACATTAGGTCAATAGATTCAACATCTTTTTTTTTAATTTCCAAAATTCAAGAATCTTATTAATTTATCTAGATGAAATCATCGGTAAAAGCCACTGTAAATTATGATCATGAACATTTTTTCATTAAAAAATCACGAGTGACTATTGGGAAAAATGAGATATTTACTTCCAGAAATTGTTCTGAAAATGAAGCAATATGCTTTTTGGGGTGAACTTTTATTCTTTATTAGATTTTTTAATTATCAGCTGCAGGTGCTTTAAAGTGTTTATATGAAGAAAAGGATTAACTGCCATATGCTATGGAATGACCTATCCCCAATGCCTCCATAGATATACATCTTGCGAATTTGTCACAGTGGCAACATTTATTTTTATTGTCATATTGGTTTCTTACTATCTCTTTTCTAAATACTGTTGTTGACTGATATAAACTGAGGCATTGATTTTGGATCAGTCTAAACTTGTCATAAGGGGATGCATAAGTTTAACCCTTTACCGAACACCAAATTTTCGACTGTTACAAATTGAAAGAGTTTGCAGACAACATTTTAAAATGTGATCAAATTGAAAAATAATCTTCTGATATGGAAGAAAACATTATGGGAAAAAGGAGAAATTGCTCATTAAGATCAATTTCTCCTTTTCCCACAATGTTTTCCAGAGTCGTCTGCAACAAACTGGTCATATGCCGTTCTTGTTAGGTAATGGGTTAAGCCCTTACTCCAAATTCCTCCTGTTTGTGACACTTGCTGCAGAAAATTAAAGGAACTAAATGTGTTATGACAAAAGTATACACTGGTCATAATGAGCAACTTATCCTTTTTTATACAATGGCATTTTACTCCGGATACCACAGAGAAAATATTCTTTTTAATGTTTAATATTATTACCTGTTGTTGCTTTCAATCTATACCAACTTCAAAATTATATGTGGGTGAATAGGGTAAAATATCGGTTGAACTTTTGACTCTTGGTATGATAATACAAAGGTATTCATAGGCAGGATTGAAGAAAAAAATAATATCTTAAGCTTGTTGACCACCAAGAACAATTAATGACATATTTAGTTAAACCCTAAGACGGTGTTAAATGAGGCCATTCCAAATTGAAAGTGGTAGCAAACGACACCTGAAGACAATTCTTAAGTATGATTATAACATATTCATTATGAGATTTGGAAGAAATCAATATGAGAAACCAAAAAAATGATTGTTGGAAGATATTTCTTATCTATCCACAATGGGTTATTTATATCTTCTGCTGCAGGTGTATGAAAAGTTGTATGATATAATAAGGTGTAAATATACCCTTTAACATATTTATGGACAGGCTTATATGACATGATCCCCACCCCCTTTCACTTTTAAGAGTGAGATACGCTGAAAGAAAATTCACTTTTGTGAAGGTATGCTCTTTAAATGTTGTGTGATATGTACCCATTTTAACACACCATTTTGGCACAAGGATATATTACTTATACAGTAAGAACTTTTTTACTCCTCCTATAACATAATTATGTCTGCAGTAGCTTTCAAACTGGACGATTTAAACAAGCCTTTTTTGTAGAATGAATTCACATCTGTTAACATGTACTACTTCATTATGTATTTTGAAACATGTCCAAATTGATTGAAACTAGGATGATATTAGATTAGACACAATTAATCTGCTGCAAAATCCTTAAAGTATTCCGTGTCAGGGAAGTCACAGAGTCTTTACCGGGCCGCAGTTATCAAAGCCTTCCTTGATATTTTCTGTTTTGGCTGTGAAATCCCATACCCTATGTTACCCCTCTAAATCATATCTACTTTAGAATACTTAAGTTACCCCTCTAAATCATATCTACTTTAGAATACTTTAGTTACCCCTCTAAATCATTTCTACTTTAGAATACTTTAGCTACCCCTCTATATCATATCTACTTCAGAATACTTAAGTCATCCCTCTCTAAATCACATCTACTCCAGAATACTTTATTTACCCCTCTTTATCATATCTACTTCAGAATACTTTAGTTACCCCTCTGTATCACAACTTATCCAGAGTACTTTAGTTACCCCTTAATCACATCTACTTCAGAACACTTTAGTAACCCCTCTCTACCCTTAATTCTACTTCAGGAGACTTAAGTTACCCCTCTTCATCACATCTACTTCAGAATCCTTTAGTTACCCCTCTTTATCACATTTACTTCAGAATTCTTTAGTTTACCCTCTTTATCACATCTAATCCAGAGTACTTAAGTTACCCCTAAATCACATCTACTTCAAAACACTTTAGTTACCCCCTCTTTATCACATCTACTTCAGAATACTTTAGTTACCCCTCTTTATCACATTTACTTCAGAATTCTTTAGTTTACCCTCTTTATCACATCTACTTCAGGAGACTTAAGTTACCCCTCTTTTTAACATCTACTTCAGGAGACTTTGGTTACCCATCTTTTCCACATGTACTTCAGAATACTTTAGTTTACCCTCTGTATCACATCTAATCCAGAGTACTTAAGTTACCCCTAAATCACATCTACTTCAGAACACTTTAGTTACCCCCTCTTTATCACATCTACTTCAGAATACTTTAGTTACCCCTCTTTATCACATTTACTTCAGAATTCTTTAGTTTACCCTCTTTATCACACCTACTCCAGCATAATTAAGTGACCCCTAAATCACATCTACTGCAGAACACTTTAGCTACCCCTCATTATCACATCTACTTCAGGAGACTTTAGTTTACCCTCTTTTTCACATCTACTAAAGAATACTTTACTTACCCCTCTTTATCACATCTACTTCAGAATACTTGAGATACCCCTCTTTATCACATCTACTGGAGAATACTTTATTTACCCCTCTGTATCACATCTACTTCAGGAGACTTTAGTTACCCCTCTTTATTCAGGCTTTAAATTACCCTTTTCATAACATCAACTTCAGAAGACTTGAAATACCCCTCTTCATCACATCTACTTTAGAAGACTTAAGTAACCCCTCTAAATGTCATATACTTCAGAATACTTTTGTTACCCATTTAAAGGGCATCTACTTCAGGAGACTTTAGTAACCCCTCTTTATCACATCTACTGTAGAAGACTTTAGTTACCCCTTTTCTTCACATAAACTGCAGTATACTTTAGTAACCCCTCTTTATCACATCTTCTTCAGAATACTTTAGTTACCCTTCTTTATCACATCTACTTCAGAATACTTTAGTTACCCCCTATCTATTACAAAAGAGTCTAGTTACCCCTCTATATCACGTCTACTGCATAATATCTTAGTTACACCTCTTTTTACATCTACTGCAGAAGACTTTAGTTACCACAGTGAGCTCAAAAAGGGGAATATCTTTTTCATCATAATCTCTACCAAGAACCACTTAGAAATACTATATTTTATGCTCATTATGATTAAGCATCTTCTGTTGTAACCATCAATTTGGAACAGCTTCAATATTGGTTAATTTTCAACATTATTTTGTGACAGGTTGCATATCCCTATATCTATGCTCAGATTGTTCCATTCTGTATTAGGCATTTATTTTCAGATCATAATGCTATTCCCATTAACAATAATACCATAGATGGAACTGATCATGCTCAGACTGAAACCCAAAACAGCATATACTGCAGGGTCTTCCCAAGGGTCCCGTTTTACTAAACAGTTTACGCTTAAGATTCGCGTAAGTCTAAAACAACATTTTCTCTTATTTTAATATTGGGCTAAGCAATATTGCAAAGTAACGCATCATTGGAATCGTCTCTCCCTTGGAGACGCTTCCAATGATGTGCCACATTGCAACATTGTACTTTCATTGACGATATCATCCATGTGTATCAGTCATGACTTTCGTAAATATTTTGCATAAGTTGTTTAGTAAAACAGTACCCAGGTCTTTTAAGGGCTGTTGGGCTCGAGCTCCAGTACCTAAATTTCAAAATTAACTCTTCTCCAGTGCCTAAATTGATACCAGTGTGCATAAAATTTGTCCACGTCCCTTTAAATCTGACCCACATTCAGTCTACTTGCTTCTGACATTTTTGATGTATTTGATTTGGTTTAAAACAGTAATCTTTGTCTTTTAATTCAAAAATGTACGTAGTAACTCACCATTTTGTTATGCATATTTAAAATGAAATTGGCAGGGGAAGTATTACCTTATTGCTCCTAAAATCCCTCCCCCCATCATCAAGCACCCCAGCGCCTAAAACAAATCCTGGGGAAGACCTTGCAATATATTACTTAAAGCAGGGGTGGCAAAATCTGAATTTGATTTACTCATCTGTAAATGTAAAATCTTTTTCTGCATTTGCTGGTATAATAGTGTTTAAGTAAATTTCAGTAAAGATTCACTTTTAACGTTATAGAGTTTAGACAAGCTGGGCAATAAAGACAAATGATTTTGCCACCCCTGGACTTCACCATATAAGTCTAGACTACCATATAGTCTGGCTTACACTAGTGCTGTCCCAAATTATGTATTTCTAATGCTGAATTAATAAAATAGCAAACTATCAGTTTGTAAGTCTTTTATGTTTTCAATAGGTACTACTTATCAAGATATATTAGTTGTTAGGAATAGCTTAAATGTAAGAAACTTTATAGGGTAGGAAATTTAAGTCTAAAGTGGTGTAAGAATGTGATAGAAGTTTGGTAAACTTAAAAACGGAAGTTTATTTTGTTTAAAGTGGGTATAGGAAATAGCTCTTCTTACGCAATAAGAATATGTATTCGCATTTTATAATCAGACCCTTTATTTCCCTTGTGCTGATTTAAAATAGACACTGCACCCAAAGCACTCCCAACCTTTAGAAGAGAAGGCATGTTTCATTCTGTGAGAACAGAGAGTCAGAGATCATGCCCTGCCTCGTTAATTGTTCCTGAAAATGGTGGGTACAAGTTTTGTTATCCACAATACACTCAAACAATAGACCTTTATTTCATGTGCTCTTATTTGAATTTTTCTATTACACGGGTGTTATAACCCTAAGAATGCAGGGTAATTTTCTAAAAATAGCTTTTTGTGTCATCTGCATTCCAAAAACATAAATATCTGCTTGATTTTGTCGAGGAAAGATACTCAGAGAACAAAACAGGTTAGATCAACTTGGCGGCTGGCCTGGATCTAACCTGTTTGCATAAGCATGAAGTTGGTTCCAGCACTATAGGGGTTAAAAATCTTTTAAACAAAATGGTAATCTTTAGAAAGGTTATGCTTTTAGATGATATATCATGTACAGGATAGAATATCATACCATGCTGATGCAATTATTTATATTTAATATGAATATAATGGTTAGGGCAGGGTTTTCCATTGACCCCTTGATTTATGTTAATTTGGGGGACGTTTGACCTCTTATTTATGGAATTGTGAATGGAAAATATTGATCTTTAGGGGTCATATCCAGGAAATTAGGGTAGTTTACTATATAAGGGGTCAATAAAAAGCCTGTTAGGGTATAGAATTTGAAATCATGCCTCCCAAGTATTTGGGTTTTCGCAAGAGTTTGTGTCATGGAATGTCATATATTCTCCTCTACTAAGCCAGCCCCAATGAGAAGTTAAATTTGGGGTCTTGGTCTATCAATGATGTATTTGGCATCTTAATATAACTGTTATAATATTGATGTGATGTTATTACCCAATGAAAGAAGAAACCTTAATTTTACAATAGTATTTTTTATTGCCTAAGTTCTTGAGTAAAGAATGATTTTAAAACTGATCCACAAGAGAAAGAAAATAAGGGAGATAACCTCTACAAAACTTCTGCCATTCTTTAAGTACTTATCTTTCTTTGTACCTCCTCTGTCTAACATTCTAAAATGATAAATCCTTCCAAAAGGGATTATTTTGTTTTGAAAACTCATTAAACATATTGACTATTTTCTATTTGTGGACTATATGTTTATATGATATGATATAATGAGCAGCTTTGTATTTTCAGCTGACAAGCAAACTTAATCCCTTTCTTCAAATTACCATACTTCGATGTACTACCTACAGAAGTTTAGAAAACCATTGTGCCAAAAGAATCAGTTGCTCAAATGAGCAACTGATTCTTTTGTCACAAAGGTTTTTCCATTCTAAAGAAACAATCATAAAGGTGGATTTGTCCTATGTTCATGATGGTTTTCTTAAAACTAGCCCTGCTGGTGCATGAAAAGCAATACATGTACAAATAGGTAAGGGGTTAAAGAGCTGCTTAATCTTCCTCTCTGCAAAATGTTGGAAACCATTTCTATATAAAACAGATGGACTAAAAGGTTTTCCATGTGTGCATATTTACATAAAAAGCTGTTAAAAACTTGTCTGTTGTGAGAGTGAATACATTATTTCAGAGTGCTTTATCTACTTCTCCTGAAGAAAGCACTTTAGTCTATTGTGCATGACATTTAAAAGCATAGGTAGATGACAACTTTCTATTCCAGTTTGTTTATTCTTTATTGTTTTTAAGAATAGAAATTCAAAGACTTATTGTCTTTGATTTTTTTTTTCTTTCTTCTTTTTTGTGTAAATGTCTCCTGCTGCAATTTTAACAGTAATGGTTACAGAAGTGCTATCATATGAGTTCCTGAAAACAGCGTATATCTTTCGTATCGTATTGTAACATAAAATATCAGATCCCAAATGGAACTGTAACATATCATATCCCATCGGACCGTATCAGACATAATGAACCTATCGTATGATGAACATTAGCGTAAAAGGGTTGGGATATGTAAACAGACATTATGGTAAGGTTTGTGATACATGAACATGGTCCTGTCTTCAATGAATTAAAAAACACTCATTGTATTTGGGCAAAAAAAATCAAAAATCAAATATTATTTTACTTCTGTCAGAAATGTGATTGATACTTTTATGTAAATATAAACCAAGAATAAACCAAACAAAAATATAAACATTTAGATTAAAAAAAATATGTAGTCTATCACATGTTGTTTCCAGGTATTGCCATGGCAACAAAAGCATTTTTTCACTGAATGTTATTTTTCTATCATTTGTTTTACATGTAAGAGAGAGTCCACATATTCATTACTATTCTTTACTTTGTTAAGACTGGCCGGAGATGTTGTTTTAGTGTGGAACGCAGAACATTACAACATGACAGTTTCCATGATATTTTCCATTGTGAAGGCATGCCATTTTAGCAGGCATGTATGTAAATATTACATGTAATTCATCCTAACTTCCTTAAATGAATAATAAATTGCATATCTCATATGGTTATCAGATATCGTCAATCAATGAAAAACATATCTGATCGTATTGAATGGATTAAGAGAGGTTATAAGGCTGGCTTTTGGAATATCGTAAATCACACATTGCAGATCGTGAATTGTTCTTATTTCTATTGTGTATCATGCATAAACCATTGGAACACATATGATAGCACTACTGTAGGATAGGACTGGAGTGTACAATATCTATATGGTAAATAAGACATTCATTAATAACCTCAAGGAGAACAAAACATGTTCATAGGAATTAATGTCCATCTTTTCTTGCAGGAATCAAAGAGAACAAATCAAGGACTAGAAAAGCGTATAGCAGTGTGGATGTTAGAACCATGGATGATGGGGCCTCTGTTGGTCAAACACCAACGACAACCAGTAAACGCCGAAGATTCTTGAACAGTTTCCGGCGTAGATTACGGAGCAGCAAGTACAGAGACCAAAACGAAAACCTCACATCCCTCAGTACGAGCCAGCCAAACATTTATAATTCCAATTCACACACATATTCCACAGACGATGAATTCCCGCACAAATCCTGGATTAATCGTAGTAGTCTCGACAAAAGTATCAGTGACCTTGAAACTTCACCAACAAGGTCAAGGGCACAATCGGTTGCCAGGACGTCCATTGAGGAGTGGGATAGAGAGGAGGTGGACAGTGGAATCGCTGTCATAGAAACAACGGCAAGCACTTCGCAGGTAAAGGAGATTTTGTTTATCTTTTAGCTCTGTGTAAGATTAAGAAAAAAAGTGCTTTCGAAATTTATTTGTTTGCTGCAAGGTTCTTTGCAAAGACTTCGTTTATTTTACGTGGTCTTCAGTAGACCACTTCAGAAAAATGGTAATTGTCCTTTTAGAGGAATATACATTTGTGTTGCAAGTTACGTCAAATTGATTTCTTGCCTACTTCTTCTTTCACTTTGGGACTGAAACATCTCAGTGGTGGTGTAGTTGTCAGCATCTGGGAAAAAGAAATAGTCACACTAATATATGAGCCCTGATAGTGACTGCCTGTTTCATTGTTGATTAACGGTGGGCAAGATGATTCTCTCTAGCCTACCACGTATAGGTTACCCAGGAAGCATAAACTGGTCCTTTGGTTGGAAAATAGTGATAGGAAGAGTTATTGTTTTGTGTGTGGTTTTTTTGCCTTAATCCTTTACCAAATGCCAAGTTTTAACTGTCCCAAATTGAAAGAGTTTGCAGACGCCATTTCAGAATGTGATGAAATTGAAAAATAATCTTTTGATAGGGCAGAAAACATTGTGGAAAAAGGAAACATTGCAGGTTAAGATCAATTTCTCCTTTTCCCACCATGTTTTCCAGAGTCTTCTGCAAAAAACGTGTAAAATGTCGTTATTGTTTGGTAATGGGTTAAGATATTTCCTGAATGGTGTATTCAGATGCCATCAGAATTTCAAGTTCTTTTTTGTGGATACCCTTTAGAATCTGGCTGACAAAACATTTTTGATGAGTGCCCACAATAAAGGGTCTAGATTAAAGAACTACAGGTATAAGAAACAAAGGAGTAAGCTATGGAAATAAGGCTCTTATTAGGATCTTGGGATTTTTATTCCGGCTTCCCAAATAAAGCATTGCACAATTGGCCAATTTGGGGATAGCATAGTGTTCAGCCCTAGAGTTACTGACATGACTTATATGATATGGAAATGAATACAAACTAGATCTGTACTGGGGAAATGAGCTTATTTCCCCAACTTCCTGATAATGATTTGTTCATCATCTCTTTATAACCTGCAGATGACTTCTGGTGGTTTGAACCAGACTACTCTTTAACTCATTACTCATATGGGACGTTTTATGACTGGTCCAAATTGAAAGCAACACTAGATGATGTTTAAAAATTATTAATTACAATTTCTTTGACATGCAATTTCCTCTTTTGTCCTTATGGTTTTCTGGAGTTGTCTTGTTGCTAATACATTAAAGTATGTACAGTGGAGCCTTCTTGATATCGGCGTCTTTAATGTTTTTTTTTTTTTTTCATAATTCAGACCTTAATAAGAGGAAACCGATCTTTCCCTCCTTAATTGTACTGTTAAGCTAGAAATTTAGTGAGTACAATCTGGAAGCAGAATTTGGGAACCAGACATTATTTTGTTTACAAAAGGATAAGTAGAAACAAATCTGTTACAAGAACAGACAACTTCATTTTTACGTATATGTATACAGTAACAGTCTATTCTTAAGAATATAAAATTGAAACGTCCAATTAACACTTTACAAAGATGACTTTTGATAACTTATTTGCTGGCAGCACTATGAAGGACTTCTCTTGTATCATGAACACATTCTTCTTAAGTAACAATTATTTTAGCATTTCATTTTGTATCAAGAATTCACTGCAAAACTAATAAGGCTTTTTATTTGTGTGAAGAAATTGCTGTTATCATACATGGAACCCTCATTATTTAATCCATTTTTTCATTGATATCTCTGGTCACATGTTAAAATCATCTTATCATTAAGATCATTTAACTTAATCATATAGAACTGTGAAAGCATAGAGCTAAAATGTTTGTTCAATTCTCAGAGAGTTGTCTGCACACGATAATCAATTTGACAGCAATGAATGCAAATCCTGTCAATCAGTGCTTCCAGACAAATCTCCAGTGTCCCTAGGATGGATATGATAATGATGAAAATCAGTTTCATCCTTTTGGACGATAGAATCAATCAGATCTATGAAAGATCCCTTACAAATTATTCAGTTTCTTATGTACAATATATAAGCAATATGTAAGAAATAATAAGAAGAATCAGAACCTTTCTGATATATTACATTGAATTACACGATTATGCATTCATTATTAATCTGACTTGTTATCATAGATGAGCAGCATTCTGTGACTTGGTAAAGATGTCAAATAGTATCAATGGGAACATACAGAGATGCAAGGATAGATGTACAAGCTGACATTCTTGATACATTATATTTCTTCATCTGACGATGAAATAAGATATAAATGATTATAAGCTTACATGCTTGTGACATGTTTCAGAGTGATGTATTAATGTGTGCTGAGATTGTTACAAATGTACAGTTTCATCCTAGCATCCATGCATGCCAAAATATGATGATGAGTAGAATTGCACTTTTCACCTTGCTTTCCAATTGTCTATGCTGCAAACTCAGTAAGATGTGGTTGTATTAGGGAGATTGCTACTTTTGCTTTTCTGCCAAATTTGTTCTGAGATGCATTGTTAATCAACAGAATCTAATATATTGAGGGCCCAAGATAAATTGGTGTATTATGGTCTTCTGTAGGCAGCAATTATTAACTTATTCCCCACATTCGAATTTGTCATTGCTCAAAAATGCAAGTATCAGTTGATGACAAACAAAGGCATGAAGGAATTTTTTTTTCTCAAAGGTAGCATTTAGAAACCATTTTTACAAAAGGTGCAATTGATTGCTACAATTAAGCTTTCTGTAGCAGATGTGGTAAAATGAGGTATTTTGGAGTAAGAGATTTATGAGCTTTAATTGGTATTCTTATCTGCTGGGCATTCATTTGAATAAATTCTATGTGATGACTTTTTTATGTAAATGCCAAAAGGATAGGGTCAAACACATCTTGACCAGACAGTTGTCAAAGCAAGCTTGCATAATGAATAGCAATGTCATGTTCTTTGTTGAATTCATATTTGCATGCACCTTGTATCTACTCAGATGCTCAAAACCCCCAAGAAGTATGAATGATTTATAATTTTCCAGCATGAACATGTTTTGTCAATTATAGAGACAGATTGAGTGTCACACTCTGACAAAATGTTTTCCATGGGAAGTGACCATTAAATCTAAACTAACTTCTGGAAGTGAATGCCGTTATGTTTTGTCACTGAAGTATTTGATGCTTAATGAATGAGTTGTTTTTATCAACCTTCTACTGAATAATTGTTGGTTGGTCAGTAAAAGACATTAAATAAATATAGTTAGACAATGGTTTATATGATTCACTTCTGCTTACTGAACAAAATATCCTTCTAAAGGGATATTTTCCATGTTCAACAAACAATTTTACTACTGTATACAAACTCTTCGATGTTGGATTTTATAGGAGTTGTTTTTTTGGTAACGAACGAATATTACAAGAGAGGAAGAGTCTGAGCAGATGCCTTCAGTCTAAGGTAATTGAATAGAATATGAAGATATTTTCCGGAAGGATTCCCAGTGGTCGAGATAAAGTTAAGGCAGCAAAGACTTTCGTATTTGTATTGCAATATCTACGCAATAAATCCTATATTGTTGGTACTCATTAGAACCGTCTCATAGAGACGATTCTAACGAGTACCCACAATGTAGGATTTAGAGAAAAAATGAAGAAATTAACAAGAGATATTCGTCACTCATCTGGAGCTAAGGTTTCCCTAATCACTGTCTCTAGTGAGAATTGTTCCCTAAGATACTCAACTTCCTATAGCTAAATGGTCCTGTCACGATTTGCCTGGAGATATTACAAAGTGGATGTACATTGCTCTCCCACTCCCATAAACCAGTCTTTCATGCCCGATTTTGTCACTGGTCTAAAATGTAAACAACAGACAATGCTAGTTTCTACATGATATTGTTTAAAGCCAATTGTGACAAAAAAGAGAATTTACTAGATACAAGCAATCTCCCCGGCAGTTTTATCTTTTGTTTTAGTTATTAATTGAACATATTTTTTAATGAAAGATAGAATGTACATATATGAAGGAATGTATTGCTCATTTATCTGGGTTTTTTTTTCAAATAATTGGAAAATGATTTCATTAAAATGACAAAGATAATATGATATATTGCAAGCTGTATTAAAGAATAATAAACTCTTTGAGACTAAAGAAGAATTTGCTCATAATATTATGATTCTTACATGAACCAACAAAATAGAATTTACCGAATGTCTTAAAAAAGATATCGGAGAGAAAAGACTCCCTAATAGTGGCTAAAATTGATGTCCATGAAGTAATCCTTATTAAGCTAATGTAATGTGCTGTTCCTAGATTAGATCCAATCAGAAAATTACAAACTATAAGGCTGTAATAGTGTTAGGCAGACCAATCCTAGATAAGGTCTCATAAACTCTTTAAGGGGTATTATTCAAAAGAATCAAGTCTTCTTTGGATTCTCACCAAATTGTCCATGGACTTCATGTTTCTGCCAAAATTAATACAAAGTTTTGAAAATTTTGGGCTGTATTTTCTTTAAAGTACGGTAAGCCAATACAAGATCAGGGCTTAAATTATGACCAGCCAAGTCATGTCTGGAAAAGAACAAAATACTCAAATTAAGCATTTCCATTTTTGGTTTCTTTCCAATAATATCTAGAAAATCATCTGTTTCTGCCTTAAGTTTTACACCTTCATAATTCCAAAGCGATATTAGGGAACTAGGTAAGGAGAATTTCGTAATTTTAATGCACTTAGATGCAGCAAGGCTGGTCAATATATGGATTTTTTTCTAAATTGATGTGCTGAATATGAGCTGTTTCAATGTTGAGATGTCAATTGTTTGTCAGTGAATCTGTGTGGCAGCAATTGCATGTTTCAATAACTAAAACAAAATATATCATCTGCAGTTATTCTCAATATTTAACAGCTACAAAACCCATTTAAGAAAGCTGTTGAAGGAAAAATTCAAAGCACCTCATATGCAGAAAGGCTGGTCATGAGGGGAGGTTTCTGAGCCAATTAACCTCCAAGCTTACAGAGGAATAACTAAAACATGCGATGTGATAATCTGATTGCTTTGCTTATTATTATGCTTTTATTGTCTGCAATACTATGAGTTAACCATTTACATGTAGCAATAGATTTGCATCAGATATCAACAATTTTAAATACCTGCTGCTGTTGCATTCTATTCGGATCAGTCAAAAAATCCCATTTACAGGGAAAGCCTTTGCATCAATCTTAATGAGGGATACTTGGACAAAATAAATGATAATTAGATTGGTCTGCATGAATATTGACATTTTATGTCTTTTTTGTTCAATTTTAAGAGTTTTACATCACATCTGCATAATTTCACTTACATTGTGATTCTCGGCTCATTATCGTTGGAGGAAGTCTGTGAGTTTACTACCCATAATACCTGTTGCATTCCTGTAACAATTACTTTGCAGCAGATGAATACAATTAAACCTATTCTTTAAATGATTGAGAAAAAATAAAAGGAAATAATAGATGATCTAGAAATCATTGTGCTCATTCTGAGCAAAGTTTTATTATGTCAGAACAATTTTAATCATGTGTCTGCTGTGAAAGTATTTGAAGTTGTCTCTATAACCCTTTCCCAAACAACAAAATTTTCGACTGTCCCAAATTGAAAGAGTTTGCAGACGACTTTTCAAAATGTGATGAAATTGGAAAATAATGTCTGATAGGGCAGAAAACCTTGTTGGAAAAGGAGAAATTGCTCATTACAATGTTTTCTAAAGTTATCTGCAACAAAGTGGTCAAATGTTGTTATTGTTTAGGAAAGGGTTTTAAGGAACAGTGTTGAGATGGATAATCATCGCCTTATATCTGACAGGGAAACTCCCTAAACAGTTGTAAAACCCATACAACTTATGCCATATAAAAGCGATTACATTGGTCTTCTTCCTTACTTAGCCCTCTGATTTGTCTCTAATGCCCATTCACTAAAGCTCAGTCTGTAGTGTTGGAATTATAACCCATTCCTCTGCATGGTAGCCATTGAGTTGCCAAAATCTTAAGCATCAGATGAAGAAAAGAATAGCATGAACAAAGGTAAACAACTAATTGAGAAAAAACATTTAGCCTGCGACTTGTAAAGATCTAAAGCATCAGAAGAAGAAAAAGAAAATCATAAACAAAGATTTTCTTATTGAGAAAATCATTGAGACCCTGGCCAAAGGAGAAAGCAGTGGGAGAGAGTGTCTGCCCCTTATACTGAGAGTCCATGGTTTGATTCCTGATAGTGGTTAGATGTAAATGATGGTACTAACCCACAGATTGGTGCAAGTACTGGTCATGTATCTAGGAAGCATTCATAGTCATCAAGAATGAGCTCGATGAGCTTAAAGTTTCAATTACTAACAATGAGGGTTGAATTAGTTTAAACTAACTTAGAAATTACTTATAACATTTACTTCGACATATAGAAGACTTTGACAATCAGAATAGGGGTCCAGTGAGGTCTAGTGGTTAAGATGGCGGATTTAGAACTCTGGGGTCAGGGGTTTGAGCCACACTGACACCTCTGGTTTCTTGGGAGTTTCCTTTGGCAAGTCACTTCAGAGCCCTAGCCTTCTACTGGTGGATACAGGAAAACTGAAAAATTGTTGACACAGCGTTAAACACCATACAACCAAAACATTTAAAAGTTTGAGGTATAGATATTCTAATTTATAAACTCAAAAGATCCTTTAAGTAACACCACATCCCAGTTATTTGATAAAAGGTATTGTTCATCAAAGGCATGATGGAAAGACTATGTGGTTTTCCTTTTTCTGTCAATGTGCCCTTTTGTTTAAAGATTGGATGAGAAAACAATGGATTGTCTTTCTACAATAAAATCGCATATCTCAATGAAAAACCTTACAATTATTGTTTCCATCATTGCCAACAATTCTTCTTTCCTTAAAAAGACAGTAAAAATAAATGGATTTATGCTGTTCATTTAAAAGCTGAACAGTTTCCTAACCATTTTTTAATAGAATCGTGACTAAATGCTCTCGTGGTGGGATCCATAAATCTGTCAATGTGCTAATGGTGTGACAATGAGCTGGTTGCAGAATCAGCTGCAGTCTCCAGTAATTGATGGCAGCATTGATTTAACCCTTTATCAAACACCAAGTTTTTGACTGTCCCAACTTGAACGAGTTTGCAGCGACATTTCAAAATCTGATGAAATTGGAAAATATTCTTCTGGTAGGGCAGAAAACATTATGGTAAAAGGAGAAATTACTCTTTAAGAGCAATTTCTCCTTTTCCAACAATGTTTTCTAGAGCCATCTGCAACAAACTGGTCAGATGTTGTCATTGTTTGGTAATGGGTTAACCCTTAGTAAGCTTGGTAATTTTCTTAAAAATAGATGTTTGTGTCGTCTGCTTTCCAAAACCTACTTAATCTTGAGAATGAGAGATACTCAGAGTAGCATTAAATATCTGCTTAATCTTGATGAGGAGAGATACTCAGAGTAGCAAACAGGTTAGATCAATTCACTTGAATCTAACCTGTTTGCATAAGCATGAAGTCCCTTCTAGCACCATAAAGGTCAATGGAAAATTTCTCATTTTCAGAAGCATAATTTACCCTTTCCAGTCACCAAATTCTGGAAAACCGATTCCATTAAATGGATGTCATCAGATTAGTGTTGGTTTTTTTGTTTGTGTAAATTACATCATCACATTAATCAATTTCAGCTACAGTGGTATAAACTTGCATCTGAATGGGTGGGTTTTTTTTTTGGAAGGTTTGAGATTTTTGGGGGGTTTTACAGTTAAAAAAATTCTTGAGGACGTTCTTGGTAGTTTTATCTGCGCACTTCATCTGCGCATCCAAGGGAGATAATAATCTATAACTGAAGAGGTACTTGCATAGTGGTCGGATAAACTGTTTTATTCGGATGAAATTAACTGTATGCATTTTTTTTTCAAAAATTAATCATATTATCCATACAACTTCAAAAGGTTATTAATATCATTATATATATCTTGTGCAAATTAAGCTCCCCAGCTTCTATTTTTCAAGTTTATTAAAGTCATTTTAATCGTTTTAAAAAATGTTTTTCAAATACAGTTACCATGGAAACTGTCATTTTACTGAAAATCTAACTCGTCAACATATACTTTTTTTAGCATTTTGTATTTGAAGATTAAATTTAACTTCACATACTGAAAAATAATTTATGAAAGGAATTTTTAAATATCTTCATTTATTTGTAATATACATATCAATTTTCATTGTCTTTTAATGAATACAAAAATTTGAAAAACTGATTTGGATTACAAAAATTGTTCAGATTGTAAAATTTGAAAAAAAAAACATTGAATAATAAAGTATTGAATATATGAATTCATATGTTTGTGCTAATAAATATTCCAGAAATTATTTTATTACCTTTGAAGATGGTATGCTCATTTTGACACTTTTGCCCCAAACTGTTACCATGGGAACGGTCTTTTTACAAAAAAACTAACTCGTCGACCTGTATTTTTTTTTTCATTTTTGGATTCACAATAGAATTTTAAATAACATGTCAAAAATTTAGAAAAATATATGAAAGGATTATTTTCTTATAAAGCATTAAAAGCAAAAGCATCAAAGCCATACTAGCGCTCTTGGGAAACAAAGAGAACCAAAGAAATCTGAGAAACTTTTCAATTTGAATACTGGTCCTGTTGGTGTTAGTTAAATGGCAGTATTTTATGTGTATCATGTATCATTCCTAACCAGGTGACTGCCATTCATTTATCCGAGTGCTAAATGTTAATTTAAAAGAATACTAAATATCAACAATGAAGTCAAATTGTGGGGTTAACAATTTGCTAAATAGCACTTTGAAACATGGAAAATAATAGTGTAGGCGTTATATTGTCATAATCATGTGGTATTTTGCTATTTTACCTGGATTTTCAGGTCTCTGAGTGCTAGTATGCTTTTAAACAAGTCATGTTCAGAAACCCAGTGAGATCTGTTGGGGTGAAGCAGTTAGCCACAGATTAGATTAGATTTGAGATCTGTCATCACAAGCTCAATTCCCAACATATGGTTATCTGTTTAATTGAGGTTTTCCTGATCCATGGCGCAAAATATCGCGCTACAATTAAAGCATTTCATGATTACCAGACTCTTAAACTACACAAGAGATCGTTCAAATCCCAGTGAAGGCATTTGGATTTTCATGAGAAGTAGTTCCCCAGTTAAACTTTCAGAATGCTGATGTCTCTACATAGCTTGAAAAGCACTTATAGGCGGTTAAGTTAGGGGTCTTCCTCAATCTGCATGAGCCGGGCATCACAACATAACTGAAATAGTATTGAAATGTAAAACCCATGGTGATATGAATTAGATTGACAAGGGAGCCTGGTCATAGATGCCATCAAGAACTGTTCAAGGGTTCAGCGCAATACTATAGTTAGTGCTTCATAAACATGAAGCATTTACTAAAGTCTTGCACTGAACCCTCGTGTTGGTATTAAAAGTTCCTTTCCCAATATGTGGACATGGGAAATATATCTGAGCCCTAAATTGCCAATCTGGAGCAATGGCGATTCCAAGTAAAAAGACAATAAGATACAACTCATGTCGTGTGAGGAATACATTGTCAGTGGCGCCTAAAGTATTAATGGCGCAAGCAACCCCTTCTTACAAGTAATTGTTCATGACTGATCCAATTCAAAAGAAACCACAGATAACAATTGTAATGCATGACATAATCTCATGTTTTGTTTTGGTTTGAGATGTGATCATAGACAAAAAGAAAACTTGATTGCATTAAACAAATCCTTCTTTTGTCTCAACAGCTTTTGCAATCGTCTTGCTGCAAAGGATTTAAACAAGTTTAGGGATGTCGCGTTAATCCAGGCACTTTCATTCCAGGCATATTTCCAGATTAACGAATCTTCTGGATAAGTGACGTAGGGCAGTGTCATGCTTAAATATACACCTTAAATAACATTTTTTTACATACATAAATTTAATTTCTTATCAAGAATGGTATGTCAAAATATAAATCATTTCAATCAAACATTATATGAATCAAAAGGTTGGAGCATTACATTATTTTTTTAACACAGATTTGTGAGACAGTGGTTACAGTGGTGCAGTGGTAGGGTGTCAGCCTCTTGTTACAAGTATCCCGGGTTCCGAATCCCCGTAAGGCGAGGTGAAAATTTTCAGGACTAACCCATGAATCAACAAAAATACTGTTGTAGAATCCAGGATGCAGTCAGCGAGAGTAAATTTAATAAGCTTCAAGTACCAATCTAAAGTATATCAAATATTTTCAAACAAGTATATACTTAGTAACAGAAGTATAACAACAATTTTTAAGAAGTATATATTAAGTAATGGGTGAAAGCGTCTGCATCAGAAATTTTTATTTGGATAGACAAGACAATCTGCTCAATAACCTAGTCTAAGGTTCTTCATTTCTATATAAACTCTCAACATAACATGATCATGCATTGGAAAATGCCTGTCAAGAAATGCGTTCTGGAATGCATCATTTGGCAGCAATTTTTCTTTGCAATTTTCAAGGTATACTTGGCAACTGCTGCAATTAAATGTTGAAATAAACTTATCATCAAAAATTGAATTTTATCACAATGACCAATTTTATCTTGGAACTCTCTCAGTAAAAGCTTTGATATGAATTAGGGGTTTATGGATGCTGTCATATTAAGCATCTGATGCAAATTGTAATTTATTTACCCTCATTCTGTTATAAAATGATTTGAGTTTACTTTAATAAAAAGACAAGTAGTCAGATGTGATATATTCTTTCAAAGCAGTTTGTATACAGTGTGAACAAGCCTATTATGAGCAAATTTACTTTCACAATGCTTTTTAAAGCTCAAAGCTTAATGGAGACATTTTACAACTTAACCCATTACCAAACAATAATGACATTTGACCAGTTTATTGCAGACAACTTTGGAAAACATTGTGGGAAAAGAACAAATTGCGCTAAATGATAATTTTTTCCTTTTCCTTTTCCTTCATTGTTTTCTGCCCTATCAGAAGATTATTTTTCAATTTAATCACCCTTTCAATTTGGGACAGTAAAAAAATTGGCGTTTGGTTAAGGGCTAAGCAGAAAGACTTTTAAACTTGAACTTGCACTGCACTGCCCCTCTTCTCATGTTTCATGTACCTGTATGGTTAGGTTTAGATTTTTCCTGTCCGGTTTACAGAATGTTGATATATCAAACTACCCAGCTTTACAAAAGGTTTTTTTACTTTCTTCATTGATTACAAGCTGGACCTTGCATTACAACTGAAATACTGTTGATTTGATGTCAGGACCCATTTTGAAATGTTTAACATTTCTACAATGCCCTCATTAACCCTTTACCAAACAACAAATTTTCATCTGTCCCAAATTGAAAGAGTTTGCAGACGACATTTCAAAATGTAATAAATTTGGATAATAATCTTCTGATAGGGCAGACAACCTTGTAGGAAAAGGAAAAATGGCTTGTTATGAGCAATTTCTCCTTTTCCCACAATGTTTTCCAGAGCCGCCTGCAACAAAGTGGTCAAATGCCGTTATTGTTTGGTAATAGTCTTATTTCTACAATGCCCTCATTAAGGTGGGAGCTGTTAATACAATATTCTAGACATTATGGAAAAGGGTATATTTATTTCGGGGAGGAGTGGGAGAGTAACACAAGATTGTATGATTTACATTCTGGACCTTAAGTCATAACTCATATCCTGCCTGTGTTTATTTACAATATTGATTTCCATGGGAACACCGAACCAATTGAATAAGCCAAGAAAAACAAAAAAGCAAACTTATTGGGTTTTAACTAACTAGCCTCCTCTTCAGAAAAACTTCCTCTTTTACATACATTCTTATATTTCAAAAAAGGCCTGAATGGCCTAGTCATTAAGTTGGCGGATTCAGAACTCAGAGTCCTGGGTTTGAGCCCCACCGACACCTCTGGTTTCGTGGGAGTGATCTTTGGCAAATCATTTCAGAGTCCTAACCTAGTGCTGGTTAATCCAGGAAACCTGTTAAATAACTAAAAAATTGTTGATATGGCGCTGAAAAGAAAATCTTGGTTGCCATTATCCATTGTCTTCTGTCAAAGGTTTTATTCTTTTCTTTAACATGTTTTGGTTTTAACACAACTGAAGCTGAAGCTTTAATAAATCAATGTGACAAAAGGAGAAGTTTATTGTTTCAAGCAATTTCTGTATTTTGATACATTTGTTTCTTCCCAATATCACTTTGTATATAATATATTTTTTGTTTGTTGTCCTCTGTTGATTTCTTTTTGGGAAATCACAAGCTTTATGATATGAGGAAAAAAGAACATCAACAAGTTGCTGAGCTTGAGACCAGCAGACTAATCGAGGGTTCAGTGCAATACTATAGTATGTGCTTCAGGTTTATGAAGCACTTACTATAGTCTTGCACAGAACACTCAACTGCTTCTATTCAAATCTTGGTTTAATGGTCTGATTTGTTGTTAGATATCTTCAGAATGAAATAAATTTCAGACTACAAACAATTGAACTAGACACTATCAAATTATAGTGCGGAATATTTTTCATAAACATATCATCATAAATATGATTATGGATATGCTGTCTGACTGAAAATTGAAATGCATTTATTTTAAACACTTGACCTGTCCAAAGAAGTTTTCTTTATTTGACATAAAGCATAATTATGTATCTTTCAAAAATTTGACTGGAAAATCTTTAACACTTTACCAAATGCCAAATTTTCGAAATTGAAAAAAAAAATGTCTGATAGGCCAGAAAACATTGTGAGAAAAGGAGTAATTGCTCTATAAGAGCAATTTGTTCTTTTCCCACAACATTTTTCGAGAGTGGTCTGCACCAAAATGGTCAAATGTCGTTATTGTTTGGTATTGGGTTAATTGTTTTTTACAAAAAGAACTTTCTGACTACAGCAGAAATGATTTGGGAAAGAAGGTTTGTGTTTTTATTTGAAAAGACTTCTCAGGAAATGCAATGCGAAGGAAGGTTCTGTTTAAAGTATGGAAGTGTTGAGAGTTATTTTTTATCAGGAAAATCCAATTAATGGATAGACGATTCCAGGGAACAGCAATCAAAGTGTTTTAATCAGCAGACATTGCAATGATATTAAAACTTGGATAATTGATTCATGTGTTGTAGTTCTTACCCATAGTCTGACCTTCAATATCAATTTCAAAGATTTAATTTTGAAAGAAAAGATTAATTGAAACACTACCCAGTACGCCAAAATCCAGTACCCCAAAAAAATGCACATAACAAGCATATTCACGTTATATCACTATAAATTCTCAAGGTTATAACAGAAATGTAACTTTTTGATATTTTTTATTTATTGTCATCTGCTGTTGCTTTTCACTTGAACTATTTCCAGAATTACACTTGATGGAATGAATTGAACAAATTGGTTCCCCTTTACAGGTAAAGATGCACTAGTTGCGATTATTTATGGTTCAAAACAGAAACCAGTCACAGCCTTCCAAATTTTGAACTTGTGTGAACTGTTGAGTGTTCTTCAATCTTGGACAAAGACACTGACTCCATAAGTATGTTTATGAACCCAATGCAACATGATTCATTAGTTCCACAATTAAACTAAAGTATTATTGAAAAGAAATCATAAAACTAAAGTCTATGGAGCCATGTTTACTGATTTCAAGACACTTTCAGCTAGTATGGTAACTAAGAAACTGATGTAGCAAAAAGATAATTTGTTCCTCACATGGGATTTTTAATCTAGTAACAAATGTCTTGTAATGATTTTTTTGACATGACTTTATAGAACTTGTGTCTACTGAGGTACTTGTATTTTAGATAGTACAATATCAAGATTCGCTATTGGTTCATGTCTTGAAGATTAAAAAAGGCAATTTGAGTGCCACTGGAGTATTATCAACACTTGTTTTTACCAGTCTGAAATCAGCTCACTGCATGTATTTTCCTGATACAGTGTATTCCTGATACCCTGTTTTAATAACATTAAAACACAGCACAGAAATTTATGAATAACGAATGAATTATTTTCAATGAATAACAAATTAATATCGAGCATCCCATTATTCTAGAATGTTGCCCAGAAGGCAAGAACTTTATGGCCTTCACTGCACTTGTAATAAATATTTGATTTTAATGTTTAAGCATGCAACCAATTGTAACAAGTTGTTACATATTTGTGGAAGTTGAAAATTTGAGGAGCATTTGACAGTGACAAGAAATCGAGGGTTTAATGCAAGACTTTAGTAAGTGCTTCATGTTTGTGAAGCACTTACTATAGTCTTGCATCGAATCCTCAAAATCTTGTGCATCTGGCGTCCTTGCTTTGAACTTGACCTGGCTTTAAAACATCATTTCAATTTGAAATGAATGAAAAATAGCTGATGCCAAAATGCTTTGAAATGTTTTCACCTTGTCTCTTTTCATGTTTTCAATTTCTTTATAATTCTTTTTTATGAAGATCATCTTATATATAGACTTGACAAGACAATTAAAAAAAGCACCTGTAAATTCATCGTAGAATTCACCTGCTATTTGAGGGTTCAGTGCAATACTATAGTAAGTGCTTCATGCTCATGAAGCACTTACTAGTCTTGCATTGAACCCTCATATTGTTTCAAATATTCGTTGGTTACACTAACAGAACTCCCTTACGCCTCCTCGTCCAGACAACAAGTAAGTTTATCCCAGAATGATTACAATAATTGCACCTAAAGAAAGATAAAAATCAATTAGAATTATTTCAGGTTTTCTGCAATATAAGACATATATCAATAACATTGCATTAAATTCATCCACACTATAATACTTAGAAATATCTATGGCAAAAGAAATGATTGCTTATCTCAAGCAATCTATTATTTTGTTGATTAATTAATTTCTACTCAATTTTTTGTGAAAACTCTGTTTTTCTTAATTTGTAGATGTGATCATGTCACTAAGAAATTATTTTTTATACCATATTTCTCAATCCTTATCTGTGTCAATTTTGCTTTTGATAAAGACTAGTTACCAAAATCTATTATGAACAAATAGGTTTAGTTGGATTATGACCAAACTAACTTGTTCACAGCTAGACTTTCTTCTTACTACAGATGGCCTTTTACCATTTAATAGGTCTGCTGCCAATGACGTTTTATTAGAATGTTAGGGTATTAAAGGGCTTGGTTGTAAGCCATTTGTCCATTTTATTGCAATGCTTTCACATTTTATTGTGAAGAACTGAGCCTTTAGGCAGTTAAGCTGCCCTCAACAATTTGACCAATTCCTTCATGTGGTCCATATTGAAAGCATTAACCCTAAGAATGCTGGGTAATTTTCTAAAAATTGATTTTTCTGTCCTCTGCTTTCCAAAACTTTAAATATATGCTTAATTTTGTTAAGATAAGATAATCAGAGTAGCAAACAGGTTAGATCACAGGTCAGCTGCCAACTAACTTGGCGGCTGGCCTGGATCTAACCTGTTTGCATAAGCACAAAGTTTCAGCATTATAAGGGTTAAAAAGTTAGATTTTCGTTTTGACATTTGGTAGAAAACACTGACAAAATATGATATTACTTTTTAAAAACAACGATGAAACTCTCTATACAGCTTTAATTAACCTTTAGAAGACTATCAAGAGAAAAGGTGAAGGACTTAGACTTGATGATGTTCAAAGCCATTTCATGATTTTGTAGGCAAAAGTGAGCAGGCTGATTTGTGGGTTAGCCTTGGACAAGATCACATTAGATATAGATGCGGTGCAAATTTGAGGCATACATACTAATAGCCTTGTCCATGCAGAATTTCAAAAGCTATAACATGTCTGTGAGTCTTGTCCATGCAGAATTTCAAAAGCTATAACATGTCTGTGAGTCTTGTCCATGCAGAATTTCAAAAACTAACATGTCTGTGAGTCTTGTCCATGCAGAATTTCAAAAGCTATAACATGTCTGTGAGTCTTGTCCATGCAGAATTTCAAAAGCTATAACATGTCTGTGAGTCTTGTCCATGCAGAATTTCAAAAGCTATAACATGTCTGTGAGTCTTGTCCATGCAGAATTTCAAAAGCTATAACATGTCTGTGAGTCTTGTCCATGCAGAATTTCAAAAGTCTGTGAGTCTTGTCCATGCAGAATTTCAAAAGCTATAACATGTCTGTGAGTCTTGTCCATGCAGAATTTCAAAAGCTATAACATGTCTGTGAGTCTTGTCCATGCAGAATTTCAAAAGCTATGACATATCTGTGAGTCTTGTCCATGCAGAATTTCAAAAGCTATAACATGTCTGTGAGTCTTGTCCATGCAGAATTTCAAAAGCTATGCCCTGTCTGTGAGTCTTGTCCATGCAGAATTTCAAAAGCTTTAACATGTCTGTGAGCCTTGTCCATGCAGAATTTCAAAAGCTATAACATGTCTGTGAGTCTTGTCCATGCAGAATTTCAAAAGCTATGACATGTCTGTGAGTCTTGTCGATGCAGAATTTCAAAAGCTATGACATGTCTGTGAGTCTTGTCCATGCAGAATTTCAAAAGCTATAACATGTTTGTGAGTCTTGTCCATGCAGAATTTCAAAAGCTATGACATGTCTGTGAGTCTTGTCCATGCAGAATTTCAAAAGCTATAACATGTCTATGAGTCTTATACATGTATTCTGCATATTGATTACTCTTTTCAAAGAGAAGATTCCTATAATGGGTATCCACAATATCGGCTTAGAGAAAAAATGAAAATGTCAGCTGAGGGAATATCCCTCTCATGTGGACCTCTGATAACCATATTCTAGGAAGATGACTGATTGTTTTCTGATTGAGGAAAATCCCATAATGCTTTATAGATATTCCATTTTATATCCATATAAACCAATAGGCCTATTTTCAGGAGTCCTAGTGCTATTGGAATACAGGGCGATGGTTAGGTTACTGTCTGATTATCGGAGCTTGAATGGAAATGGTTACAAGGGATTTATAGAGTACAGAATAGATTACAGGGAAATCAACTGCTCGTTTGGGATGTGTGTGTTTTCAGAGTTTTAAATCAGGGAAAAGGTGTTCTTAGATATCTGGCTGTTTAAAGGTGTTAACTTGTCCTTGAGTTTATTTTGATAATACCTTCTTATTCTACTTATTCAGGAATGGTATTTAAGCGGAGGGAACTGAATTGATGATGGTGAAATCAGGTGTTTGTTTTTAGGATTTTGGTGTTATGTAATTTAGGATGTTGGTGTTTTGTTGGAGAGCAATAATGTGGGGGAAAGATCTCTATCGATTACCTGATAATTTAGTCTCCAAAGTACAAAAATTGCATAATAACTTAAGAGATGTTCCCGGTAGGAAAATAATGAATAGGCATCAGAAAATTTTCTTTTACCTTGAAATATTTTAAAACTTTGTGCAGCATATGAATTATAAGAATCCATGGTTTGTTTGATGTAATGGCTAGGGCACGTTTATATCATTACAGAAGAATTGTGTTTAATAATTAGTCAGTGTTCAGTCAACAGCATGCTTATCCAGGCTTGCTATTTCTGATTGTGATACAGAGAAGTGTGTTCTTATTTTATTGTTATGTCATAGTGACTGTCTGCAAACACCTTGTTTTTGGTAAAGAATTGATTTCAAAGACTTCTTTGAACGATTAACATAGAATTGCTTGTTTCCTCCTGGATAAACATTTTATTTGCATGGGGTATTCCTTTCTCATTACCAAACTTTTTTTAGAAATCTATATTTCAAAAACCTATTAAAATGCAAAATACTGTGTATGTCTTCTCAATCAGGAATATCTGTTCACATTCTAAGGTAATGCAAAACAGAACCATTATGGTGCAAGCATGTAATGCATATGTGTATAAGCAATATATCTGTACATGTGAGCTAGAGTCTGGAACTTTCTGTGAGGATATAAATTCTTCAAATCTTACTTGAAAGTTGATGATCTATGATAAGACTGAAATCGAAGTGTTCTTAACAGGGTTAAAGTAGCAACTTCAGGAAAATGAGCAGACCCAGCCTATCTATCTAAATTATCGACTGGTGGCATTATCAGACCTAGATAGATAATACAGCATCAATGCAAGACTATAGTAAGTCCTCCACTTTTCATGAAGGACTTACAATAGTCTTGTACTGAACCCTTGAATCATGCTGATCTCGAAGGAAAAATTAAACAGAAGGCTATAATGTTGGTTAATTATGGTTGCTGTTATTTTTGTTATTTTGGCCTTGCACATTTACTTCTCATATAATGAGCTGCTCTTTCCCAATCTCTGAGAAAATTAGGTTGATTTATCGAATCTGTTTTTTTAATCTTTATGTCAAATGGGATTTTAGGTCCAAATAAAAAGGTGTCTAAACAGATAACTAGAATCTGTTTTTTTAATCTTTATGTCAAATGGGATTTTAGGTCCAAATAAAAAGGTGTCTAAACAGATAACTAAACTGTATGAAAACAACAATTTTCTTTGTAGAAGTGGGTAGAAACTATTTTGACACAATGATAATGTTCTTATGATATTCCTCAGACTTTGAAGAACTGACATGTGCTGATACATTTATGTGTAATTCAGATTGATAAGTTGTAAATGCAATATAACTAAATATTTTTGACACATAGACTAGAAAACAGATCAATTCACAGTGATTGTGATTTTCTTAAAGATGTGCGAGTGGTCTAGTTAACATTCCTGGGAAAGTGGTGGCAATGGCCTATATGTGAATGCCAATTGAATTATGGATCCTGTGCATTTAGGTAAGCGCTGAGAGGAAATTGTGTTTTTATTCAGAGGTCATGTGGTTGCTATTATATCACACAGGAACATATTTGGTTCTGAGAAACTTATTCTGAAGATTGGAATTTTACATTCATTTATTACGACGATTGTGTAATTGATGGATATCATATGTAAGTTATGTAAGAGATGTAAGTTATTGCAATAAAGTGTGGAACGTCACACCAAAAAATGTCGACATCGGAGGATCTGGTCAACAAGTTATTCATTAATCCGTTAGACTCGATAGGTCGTCGACTCCAGCGTAATCGGCGCAGGCACACATCTGACACTCTGTCAGGCATAAAGCAGTTGGCGCGAACCTCATCCTTTCAACTGCCAAAGACCACAGTTTTACCACCAAGGTCGTACCATGCCTCGGTAGACTATGGGGAGAATATTCCAGTAGAACTGAAGGAGGCAGAGGCTGAGGTAAACTTTGCATGTTTTTAAACTCATTACTTGATAGGCACATGTTGTAATAAGTTTCAGCATAAAATATATAAAGCCATAAAGGTAACTGATAAAATGCAATTGCTGCTTATTGCATTTTGTGACTGTTCCAAATTGAATGGGATAACTGTGCTGGTTACTGTCTCACGACTCACTAATAGAATGTCAAACAACAAAGCTTAACCCTCTACCGAATGCCAAATTTTCCACTGTCCCAAACTCAATATGTGATGAAATTGAAAAATTAGTGTCTGATAGAGCAGAAAACATTGTGGGAAAAGGAGAAATTGTCTGCAACAATCTGGTCAAATGTCATTATTGTTTGGTAGTGGGTTAACCCAGCTGTTATGGACAATAAAGCTTTGCTCAGTTGTTTATGAAATGGGCCTTTCAATACAACTGAAATACTGCAATGTAAAAGCTTAACAAATTAAATAAAATCAGTGGACTAATTATGATGGAATAATTAGACCTAACTAAATACAGGTCAGTCTCTATATCAATATTAACACATGGTGATCAATATCTGTACTAACATTTTATAGAAGAGTCATGAAGTCAATATTAGCCTTAAAATCATATGAAACCAAACAGTCTGCAGCAGAACTGTTCTTTTTTGACTCATTTAAATAACTACTGGGACATAAGGAATGATTTCTCATAATAAGCAATGAATTTTTAACTGTGTTTTACGCAGAATCAATCATTTTTCAGTTATGTAACAGTTTTCCTGGATCTGCCAGTACTAGGCTAGTAGGCTAGGGGTGTGAAGTGACTTGCTGAAGAACACTCCCACGAAACCAGAGGTGTCATTGGGGCTCGAACCCAGAACCCCCAAGCTCTAAGCCTAAGCCTGCCACCTTTAACCACTGGGCCATGCAGGAGCCAACTTTTAACAATAAGAGTCTTATAACTTTTGGTTATCTGCTGATGACTATGTTTTGAACCACTCATCAATTTCTGTATGAGGGTATGGGTTAATGTAAATGTACCTGTTAGTTGCAGCTTAAATTGCCATATGTGATAAACCTGCTTATGATTACTACCACCAATATTGATTCACAACCTAACAACTTCAGTACAAAGGCTTTGATTAGTAACATTCATAATCATTAACCATTCATACTTCATTTATTGCATTTACGTGCAACACAGTCTTTTTGAACCACTGTTACTTTAAACAGAACTGCTCACCATAGCATTTTGGCAATAGTTAGCTGATTTTGTTTCCAAACAAGTGCTGCCTTGGGATGTTTTAATGAGTTTTTATAATGATTGATTTTCCAACAAGAAACAAAATCTCTATGGAGACTATGTCATATGTTCAGATGAAGGAATATATGTGGGTTGCATCTATTATTTTCATTGATTCAATTAAACTTCATTGTAGCTTATTGTTAGTACACATTTGAATCATCTTAGAGAAACAATAATTCTAATCAGTATCTACTGTTCATCATAGGGCTCAGAGAAGAATTATTACATGTAAATGAGAAAGAAGAGGAAATACTCAATAAACCTTCTACCTCATTACAAAGATCTCAGAGTTTCTCTTGTACACTTTATCTAAAAGACATTTTATTAGAACCATCTAATTTAGGCAAACCTATTGAGTACAGTCAATAAAGGGGGAAATGTAGGAATATAGATATGTTTGCAAGGGATTGAAACCTCTTAAGAAATATGGGGTTTAGCAAGGGAATATTGCTTCATCATGAGATAGTTTGAGGAGAGCATTGAAAAATGCATGATATCTTTAGGAATATAGAGAATCTGAGTAAAAAGTGCCTTTTAGCACGAGAAATGAAAATGTTAGTAAGGGAAAATTGCCTCAAGAGATATTTTAGAAATATGGAGATCAAAGAAAGGAAAAAATGTCCTTATCTTTAGAAATATAAGATAAGCAAGTCCAAATGCTTCTTATATATCTAAAAATATTGAGATTAGCAAGGAAGAAATTGCCTCTTAGCATGTGTAATATAGAGGTTAGATAGGGGAAAATCACCTCTTATCACGAGCCCCATCTCATTATCAACCACCCAGCATGATGACATCTTATTTCTTGATTATTTATATCCAACCTTCATTAGCACTCAGCACAAATTGGTTGGCTCATTAGTGAAGACCATTCTTGTCATTAGCTTCCCTCAAATTTACTTCATATAGTGCAGGTTTAATTGGGCCTGCAACCAAAGTTATTAGAAAAACCACTGTGATAAAAGATTTATCATATTGAGCAAACACTTACTCTTGTCACAATGATGACAAATAAATTCCACCCAAACACATATTCATTTCTCACCTTTGTAGTTCTGGTGTGCATTTAATTTTATATGATGGAATTGGTTGAATTTTCTCCACTGATCAAGAGGCTATGAATCATGTAAAAGACTCAACACTGAGTCAAAGTTAATCACATATATTAATTCGTGTTTAGAATATGTTTTAGTTTGATAACTGATGATTTCATATGATTATGTGAAAATAGAAAATGCAGAAAGATTATGATTTGACATGTTTGTCCATATAAACTCATTTAAATAGTTCAGAATTGGTGTGAAAAGTATGGAGTGCTTAATATGTTGAATGATTTGCTATTTTATTACAATGTTTCTAGTTATCTTTTGAAATATAACATTATTTAAGTTATAAAATGTTCTTTTCTGGTGAATTTGATATGGTGCTATCCAATTCCAAATGTGGATTTATTGGGAGAGGTATGTCTGAAATGTTAAGTAGGTGATTGCATCCATTGATGTTTTTGGTGCTTCCTTATCAATGTAATGAAGTAAGCAGACAATTGTATCAATGCTCTCAATAGTCACTGGTCAGGAATGACCCGAAACAGACTGAAGGTTTGAGATATTATTGAACTGTTTTATTTTTCCATTGCAAAGTTCTTGTGGCTGGTTATTGCTGGGAAGAATATGAGGTGAACACAAACTTGTTAATTGACTCAAAAACTTTGGGGGGAAAAATACAATATTGTGATCGCAATAAATAAGGCAGTGTCATGGGAGGATGTTTATTTGAAAGAAAAATAATTATACTTTCGATATCTGAAAGAATTTTGTGAATACTTCATTGATTGTTGGAAAAGCAGACAACTTTGTTTTGGTGTTAGTTGGATTTTCTATTTGAGAGTCGTAATCCTTGTAAAGTATATTGCATAGTAACAACCCCAAGATAATTATAGACCCCTATGATAGAAACAGTATTGGAAGAATTTACTAGCTTTTATTTTTGTTCCATCCCCCTCTTTTGAGAATAAGTGACTTTTCCAAATTGAAAGTAGCAGCATACATTGATTGAAAATAGTAATGGCAATACTACATGTTCATTACCACAATCAGAAGAAACCATATTGACAAAATATATAAATTGCTCATTAGGAGTGGTTTCTAGAGTCCACTGCAGGCAGCAGATACATCAAATTGAGACATTATAGATAACTTCCTTCAGCCCAAATAAATCTCTGAAAGTTGTTTAAAGCAGACTTCTATAATTCAGGAATTGTTCAGCCGTTTTTATGTCACTATTATGTGAGGTATATTGTCTGCTTCTTTCCGATTGACCTTTTTTTCCATTGTAAAAAGCTGGTGCATTGATTTGATCTTGGCTCTGGGCCTGTTATATTAGTCTGGACACTTCATTTGGCCTGCACATGAGAGGTATTCTCCTGCATGACTTATTGATAGAACGGCATTTGATCTACGCGACATGACCTAGTCTTTATGGCCTCTTTTGGTCCTTCCTCAACCGGCTTCTGAGAATCAAAATGTTGCTGTAAAAATGGTTGAAGATATTAAAAGACTGGTTAAACCATTCATTTGACAACTTGACGGTTTATGCAAGCCTATAGTAAGTCCTTCACATTTGTTTAGGACTTACTACAGTTCTTCACCGAAGCATCAAACTTTGGATGGAAAGAAATGAATTGAAAACATCGTTATGAAGTTTCATGGATCAATCCCTGCAGACCGGTATTCTTTTTTTACTAGAAGGCTAGCTAAAAGGACAGGTCTGATTATTGTACACCAATTGTCCATACAAAAGGTATATTCCCTAAGCTTATTTCTTTATTGATGATCTTAACCCTATATTGTGGGTTTCATTAGAATGGGTTTGTAGAGTTGGCTCTAATGACTATTCTATCATCAAAATAGGGTTAAACTTACTTGCTTATGAAATGATTTATGTAAATGACTAACATGCCCCCTTGTCTGGACTACTGTTTTCCTCACAGTACTTGGAAAAGTATTTGATGACCAAGTCAACCTAATCTGTGAGTACTCATTTTCACCTTTTTTCGAGATGGTGAATCAATAATGACATTTGACCAATTTGCTGCAGAAGACTTTGGAAAGCACTATGGGAAAAGGAGAAATAGCTCCTAACGAGCATTTTCTCCTATTCCAACAATGTTTTTCTTCCCTGTCTGAAGATTATTTTTCAATCACATTTCGAAATGTCGTCTGCAAACTTTTTCAATTCTGCAGTCGAAAACTTGGCGTTTGGTAAAGAATTAAATGGTCTGTCTGCTGAAGCCTTTTACTTTGGAAATACTCAAAATTATCTACCCTGTAATTGATAAGCAATTCCTTCATTTGCTTTCTCCTGAAATAATTCATTGGGATTTTTCAATGCTTTCCATTTGAAGTTGTCTTAATTATTGATGAAAATGAAGGTCAAAAGTCTATCAAGGTTATTTCTGGGGGTGCTGCAATTATTTCTAAACCTAACCTCATAATTCACAGCTGTAGGCAGAACTTTTCAATTGTTAATGACCAATATCCACATGATAAATGAACCATGCTGGGTGATCAATTAGCTTCTGGCATTTTGATGTTGGATACCATATGAGTTTTTGCTGTTTTCCACTACATTTAAGTTAAACAGCATTACAAAACATTGTTGCCAAGCCAAAAACTCTTTCATATGAACAACTTATGTAATACATGTAGATGGATCAGGACCTGATTAAGACTGTTGTGTTTGTTTATGAATCTTTTATGCAAATCAACTTTGCAAGACAATTAATATCTGTAGAACATTTAAGGTAATTTTGTGACAAAAGGAGAAATTGCTTACAAGTCATGAAAAATTCTAATAGTGGGATAAATAGAATACTCTAAATGATTAATTCTAAAAGTGGGATAAATGGAATACTCTAAATGATTAATTCTAATAGTGGGATAAATAGAATACTCTAAAGACAGCCACTTTGCAACGTATTGAAGACCATTTTCCACAAAATGCAATTTATTGGCACAGCTTCTAACAAATCCTCCTAAAGGTGCCTGCTGCAAATTTCACTGTAAATGTCAATGAATAGCAAAAAAGTCTCCTTATGGAATTTGATTTTCCTTTAGACTCTCATTAGGTGTTTCACGCTGAAAAGTGAGAATAATTTGATCATCAATATTTTGTAAATAATTTAGACGCTGAGCATGATTGGTTCTGATTCATTTTACACATGAAAGAAAACATTGGTATAACATCCCATGAGAGAGATCTTATTCGGAGTATTGTGCATGCAGCATTGAAAAATCTTTGATGCCATTTTTATTTTGCTGTACACATTAACCCTTTCCCAAAAGCCACATTTTCGACTGTCCCAAAGAGAAAGAGTTTGCAGACGACATTTCAAAATGTGATGAAATTGAAAAATAATCATCTGTAAGGGCAGAAAACATTGTGGGAAAAGGAGAAATTGCTTGTTACAAGCAATTTCTCCTTTTCCCACAATGTTTTCTAAAGTTGTCTGCAACAGAGTGGTCAAAATGTCGTTATTGTTTGGGAAAGGGTTAAAGTCATCTTGTTGATGCTAAAATCTAATGATAACCTTTGATATCAACAGTTCTATGCAAGACTTAATATTTGTATTCTTTCAATAAATGCAATCTGTCTTTGAAATCCTTCATCTTTAGCTAGGCTCTAGAACACATATCTGAAATGTCTTTTGCGCAGATGAGATTTGAAAACATTGAGACAGAATTTCTTTTTAAATTATTATAACTCTTATAGCTGCATTGACAAATTAAAAGAAAAAGCTTCACATTGATGAGAAACACAACAATCTATAAGGTGATGCATCTATTTTATTTATTTTTTAATCATCAATAGATTTCAGTTTGATTGCTATTTCAAACCAGTGATGGATTTTGAAAGACCCTGCATTTATCTACCCACAAGGGTCGGTGAAGACTGGTAGAACAGTCAGCTATTTGTCTGACTACCTCTCATGAAAATTCAAATCTCCTGCTCATGTGCTCAGTCTGTGCTGTGGTGTGAACCCATGTATAGATAAAGCCATATAATTCCAAGATCAGTTCTCTACTGTCTCCCTGAAATGATAAAATAATAGCAAAGATTCTTGGATCCTCATGGAACCCAAACGTTCCAATGTTTTGATCACTTCCTATTAATCGGGACACAGTTAGTGTTGAACCCTGCATCAGTGTATGGGAAACACCACAACTGTGTATTATATGACAAATTCTGAAATGATTATGACGAAAGTAAGCAAATGTTTCAGTGATTGATTGCTCTTAGATCTGTTCCCGAGTTCCATGCAATGTTATGTAAACAGCAATTCTCTGTCAATAGTAACTAAGTGTTATTTGATACAGACATTAGTCTGCTGGATAACTCATTACATCTTATTTACTTGTTTGATTGCACCTAAAGTGGAATGTTTAAGAAATCCTTGTTACAACTGGAGAAATAACATACCATACATTTTTTTTCGTTTTGTCACAATTGTTTTGTCCTGAAATCACAGAGTAGATGTTATTATCTGTACATTATTATTCTTCATACACAATTCAAATTTGGGATTGGGTTAGACAGATCATTTGCTGCGTCTGGTGTAGTGTATTGATATGATCCTTAATATTCTTATCACCTTCAAATTCATATTGTAATCAATGAAATGTAACAAAATATCTTCAGCATATGACTTAACCAATATCCTTAAGGACGTTCTCGGTAGTTTTATCTGCGCACTTCATCTGCGCATCCAAGGGAGATAATAATATGTTACTGAAGAGGTACTTGCATAGAAGACGGATAAACGTTTTTATTCGGATGAAATTTCCTGTATGCGTTTTTTTTTCAAGAGAATAATCATATTATCCATAAAACTATCAAAGGTTATTAACATTATTATATATTTTTCATGCATATTTAGCCCACAGCTTCTATTTTTCAAGTTTCAAGTTTTTTTAACCGTTTATATAAATGCTTTTCAAATATGGTTACCATGGAAACTGTCAATTTACAGAAAAACTCGTCAATATATACCTTTTTTTTTTTGCATTTTTTAATTCAAGATTGAATTTTACTTCACATTCTGAAAAATAAGAAAATTCTATGAAGGAATTTTGAAATATCTTCATTTATTTGTAATATACATATCAATTTTCATTGTTTTTTGATGAATACAAAAATTTGAAAAACTGATTTGGATTAAAAAAGTTGTTCAGATTGTAATAATTTGAAATAACATTGAATAATAAAGTATTGGATGTATAAACTCATGTTTTTTGTATTAATTAACCAGAAATTATTCTATTACCTTTTGATAATGGTATGGTCATTTTGACATTTTTGCCCCAAATGGTTACCATGGAAACTGTCATTTCCCGAAAAACTAAATCGTCGACCTGCATTTTCTTTTCATTTTTGAATTCACAATGAAGTTCTGAATAACAAGTCAAAAATTTAGAAAGTTCTATGAAAGGATTATTTTCTTACAAAACTGTAGAACATGTCCTTAAGCCTTAGAGTACTGGAAACGACTTCATGTTTACGCAAACAGGTTAGATCCAGGCCAACGGCCAAGTAAATTGGTGGCTGGCCCCTATACAAACCTGTTTTCTGTTATGAGTATCTTTCCTCATCAAAGTTAAGCAGATATTAAAGGATTTGGAAAGCAGACAACACAAAATTATACATATAGACAAATTCCCAGCATTCTAAGGGTTAAGCAGACTGGTTCAATGTACAAAACATGCGAAGTAAACAGTGCTTTGACCAAGAACTCTTAACAGAGAAATAATTTTCATTTGTTGTGAATTGAACCAATTTTATATTTCTGTAAGCTTAAGTTCAGGATCCAAGTTCAGACTGCTTTAAGACTGATCTTTTACCCTATCAGTCTTGATATCGATCCATAAGCTCAAGCTTTTTTCATATTTTCTCATCATAACCATGAATTATAGATGATTTCTCGTTAAATCCCTTGCCTTTGGTACTTACATGATAGCCAATTTGATGGCCAATTCAATACATGTATTGTAAATTAGATCTATTCTTAATGGTTTTTAAACACCGTTATTATAGAAATGATCAATATACTAACATAGGTCCAATTAAGGGGTTTTAAACTAAATCTATATTGTAGATACTCATTTGACTTGCCTTGTTGAATCAATTCTAATGATTGAAAGTATCCTGTGTGGCCCACTAGTGGCATAGGTGGTGGACTTAAAACTTGTGGGGCCGAGGTTCCATGTCCAACCAATACCTTTGGTTTTGTGGGATTGACCTTTGTCACTTCAGAGGTCTAGCCTAGTCCTAGTGAATCCAGGAAAGCTGTTACATAACTGAAAAATTATTGATACGGCGTTAATCACCATACAAAAAACAAAAACAAAGAAAAGATGATTGAAATACGGTTTGTGAAGCAGTCTAAGATACTAAATACCCTACTATGCTCTCCTTATCTCTCAACCTCTGATTGTCATGTAGTAGATGCCTCCAAGCACATAAACTAGTAAAAAATCTAAGGTAAAGATCTGTGAAATATGTTTTAAAATGCTAACAAGCCAAACAAAACATGTTGGATGGTTTTTATTTAGCAGACATGTAAACTGTTAAAACCCAGGCATGAATGTTGATTCACGTTAATTATAGCAAATCAGTAACTACGTCTGTCGAGGATAACTAAGTTAGTTTTACATGTAATGTGGGCCTGCATGTCTAGCGTGGGGTTCTAATGGTGGTATTTGAGTAAGAATTTATAGGACAATAAAACCCAATCATACTCCAAGGTAGTTTTAATGCTCTATGAGAGAACCAAGGAAGAGGCATATTTCTAATATGCTTGTTGATTAATCTCAACAATTATAAATTTCTATTTTACATGGACTAATCAATACTCCCCTTACTTGAACCCATGCATCCTAAATAACTTTAGGACATGTGACATTCCCATATTGAGTGAAGGACAAAAAAGCAAAGTCATATTGCATATTTAAGAACTGGGTTTGAGGTATTCTTATTTCTAACAATGTTTCAGTTTCATTACAGTGACTGATTTTCAATCATACTGTAATTCCATCTCTCAAGGGAGCCATTGCTTCAAGCCAATACTTTCATTGCATTTCGGTCTCTGTTATGAAACCAACCAGACTCTTACCTGCATCCTTTCGCACATGGTTATATATATTAAGGTTTTTCAGCATACTGAATTAAGCAAAGGACTAATTATACACTCATATAAGTTTTATGTTTCCCTTTTTTTTTTTTTATCAAATATCATACAGGGTGGCATTTTATTTAATTTGTTGTGTGCAGATCATTTCAATTTGAAAATTCATATTAGGGTATGGGTAAAAAAGAAATACCCTGCAATTATGGAAAATTCATGTTAATGTTATACAGTGCACATTTTGGCGTGATAACATCAAAGGTTGAAACAAGAAGGAGAATTGTGTTCTCTCCTTCTAATTGTTTCAACAAACTTATTGACTATTTCTAGTTCAATGATGCATTGTTTTACAAACAAGAAATCAATGCTAGTTCATTATCTTTTTAATTGCTGTGCACTCTTCTTCTTGGAATTTCTATTTTCTTTGGTGGTATGAGAGATATATGGCAGACATTATTGGCAAGTTGATTCACCCTTAGAATGCTGGGTAATATTCTAAAAATAGTTTTTTGTGTCGTCTGCTTTACAAAACCATAAATATCTGCTTAATTTTGTTGAGGAAAGATACTCAGAGTAGCAAACAGGTTCGATCACAGGCAGCTGGCCTGAATCTAATCTGTTTGCATAAGCATGAAGTCGGTTCCCGCAATTGAGCCCTTTCCCAACCAATAACGACAGTTGACAACTTTGTTGCAGACGACTTGTCGTGACGAGCAATTTTTCCTTTTCCCACAATGCTTTCTGGCCTACCAGAAGATTATTTTCCAATTTCATCACATTTTGAAATGTCGTCTGCAAATTCTTTCAATTTGGGACAGTCGCGAAATCTGTTGTTTCGGAAAGGGTTAAAGGTTTAATAGTATGTTACAAGAGATCTTTTATGAAACCATTATTCATGATGGATTTGATTTGAAAAAGTTCAGCAGTTTGGCTTCATATTTTTGTCTATTGAATCAAAATGATAATCTATCAAACATATTTACAGAAAAAACACTGCATTCTAGCTCTTTACACTCAAACTGTTCGTCTTTCATGCAGTAATTGATGTAATGAATACCTACAGGATATTAGATAAAAAGTAATTTTAAAGAAATTAGGTAGACATTAGATAATTACTTGTTATAACAAGCAGAGCTATTATAACAACCAGAACTTGGCAGTGAAAAAGACGTAATGTTTTTGTAGGGAATTTTGGTGAGAGATGGTTAGTTGTCCTCGGATATAATGTTGGCTTCATGAAATGAGGTGATATAATTGAATCCTTTGAATAGCAAAGTTATCCTTGCAAATTTTCATTGAACTTAATTATAGATATTTGATTTAAGTATTTCTTATGTTTTCAAAGAGCACAATGTGGAGGAATTGGAACAAGTTAAGAACTTCTCTCACAATCTTTGTAAAAATAGAGAAAATTCTAATGAATAGCCACAAAATAGGACTTTGAAGTCCATAACTTTTAGAAATATTACATGTGAATCCCTAATAAAGGCTGACTTATCTGAACCACTGATGTCTTTGCAATACACACAGTCTGCTCATCTTTGATTTTTTAATAGATTTACCATGGTTGTTTTGTGTGGAGAGAAGTTAAGGACGTACAGGAATAATTCCAGTCCCATTGGAATCAAAAACTGACAAACTGTCTCTCAGTAAAATGAAAATCTCATCTGAGTGGGAATAATTTATCACCTTTTATTTAGGCCTCTATCACTCTATCCTGCCTAAGTGGTCATATCGCAACTGACTAAACACACTATTTTATAATAACCTACTTTGATGCAATTGCTGCAGAAGACCATAGAAACCAATTTATCCTTTTTTAATAACAGTTTCTTTCCAACTCCACAAGATAAATGTTGAATAAGTTGAAATTGAATTCACAAAGCCCCCTTTCAGCATGGCTTTAACCCTTACGGTATATAGCGCCGTTCGCCGCCTTATCGATTACCGTATAAAACCCTTTTCGCCGTTAAACCTATTACCGTATAAAACCTATTTTGACGTTCTATCGATTACCGCATAGAACGCTTTTTGACAGCTGAGAAATTGATTCAACTTTAGCTCTTAATAACACATCTTTGCACACACGTCATTTTCTCCAAAGTTTATTTTCCTCTTAAATAAATATGTCTTCTTTCATTTCCGATGATAAAATTATAGGGTCAAAGTTTAAACTTTTGCTCTAGAGAGAATCTTTTGATAATGGTCTCACGACACGCTTATGGAAATAACGCTATCAAATTGAGATGAAGGGAATCCAAATTACCAATCCAATTAATGAGAAGTCTTCCGGTCATAAAAGATCAAAACACTGCCGATTTGTAAAGACTCGATAAGGATTTCATGCAATTCTTTAGTAACTTAACACATTTCTAAAAATACTATCCAATTAAAACGAGAGCATACGGCACGCGACCTGTAAAGGATGTTTATGACACGGAGCTATTGTTCAAAGTTTAAAGGCGATTGAAAATCGAGTGGTCAAATAATTGACGTTATAAAGACGGCCTTTTTAAAATATTTAGCCAATTTGGTGTTTCCGATCGCAAGTCAGACATCAATGTAGATTCAGAGCAGTAATTTGATTGTTTTTTTTTTTAAGTCTGAAGATGATGAAATGTTGATAGATATTACCAATTCACGGACAAGCAAATTAGATCATTCCTCCGACTTTGACTACAACTACGAGCTTTTGGTAAATTCATCACCCATGGACACGTATTTTACGGAAAAATTAGCATGTTTCGTTGCCAAAATGAGTTGATTTTTTCTGTTTTACATTTATTAGAAGGACCAGGTTTAACTTCTTTACAAAGCAATATTGCGTTGAAAAACATTCTTTTCTTCATTTTGGAAACGGTTTGAATGGGAATTGAAGTAAAACGATTCAGCTTTGTTGAGAAATATGCAAAGACAAAGTATGTATCTCGAGTCATGAATGGTATTTTTCGGCAACAAAATTCCCTGCAATTGATGACAAAACAGAAAAACAAATTAGGGATCTCTCAGGGAGAACACATAAGTCATATTATTACTTTTGATTTTGTATAATTTACCCCGTAATATACATTTTCATTGTTTGTTTAATTTTCTACAACTTAATCCTGATATGAATGTATCACTAAATAAAGAAAAAAACATCAACTTAAAGGAAATTTTGTTCTCGTCGTCTTTTATTCTTTGCGAAAATCTATTAGATGAATGTAAAATGCATTAATTTGGGTTTGATTAACAGTACCCCAATCAATTACAATTATCGGAGATAATCCTGTGCAAATAGGTACCCAGGGTGACTAATTATGTATGCGTTAATGGTCTTCGATAATCGGATGGTTTATACCTATAGTGTAACTGATAAGCCTTATCTCTATACCTTAAAGGGTTAACGCTTTACCAAATGCCAAATTTTTTACTGTCCCGAATTGAAAGAGTTTGCAGACGACATTTCAAAATGTGATGAAATTGAAAAATCTTTTGACAGGGCAGAAAACATTGTGGGAAAAGGAGAATTGCTTGTAAAGAGCAATTTCTCCTTTTCACACAATGTTTTCCATAGTCATCTGCAACAAACTCAGCCAAATGCCTTTTTTGTTTGGTAATGTGTTAAATCACAGTAGCAACTGAGTGAACTTTTTTTCATCAGAGATATTCTTTAGTAGCAGATCATTCCTCTTGACAAGCCCTAATCACCCGGCCATTATGGGCAGATAAGTAGGGGTCTTCCTAAATCCATAATGAGCTGTTGTCATAGATTGTTGATGCAATGTAGAAATGAAATGACAAAACTAACTAACAAGACAAATGATATCTTCTATTCTCTCACTACCCTCAACAGAATATTGTCCATTACATAGAGATTTCTTTTTTTATGTTTCAAATACCCTCATTATAAGGTATAGAAAACAGATAATTGATATGGCTCTTTACATATCATGAAGCATGGTAAATACAGCAAAGCTTAACAATAACAATTCAGCATGTATGAGGTTTGTTGTATGTGATGGAGATTTGCCTTGGCATTTTGTCTAATTTATAATTAGTTGAAAAAGTAACAAGTAAAGAGTAAGCCTTTAATTTAAATGGCAGAACCTCAAAGTCTAAGGGAGAAAGAATGACTGATCTAAAAAATAATATTCAAGAATAACAAACTCACATTTTCCACAGTTTTAAATATTTTCTGCAGTAAATGATAAAAAACATCTTTAACATCTGGTAACAAGGATTCCAACAGTCCCAAGGTGGTCGTAATTGGTTAATATAGACTCCTGGCAGACTGTAATCTTCTATAGGAAAATGGGAAATTCCACATCAGTGTTCAATTTTACAACCCAAGGGAAGCAACTTTGTCTTGTACATCTTGTAGTTCTTAATTGTTTTACTTCCCTTGAATATGTAATCGGTTGTTTGTTTGCATGGGGGCTAGATATGTCCTGCATCTTGTAGTTATTGGACACTGAACAAAATATGTAAAGGGAATGCTCATGAAATTAGCATATTTTTGTTTAAACTTACTTACACACCATGGATTGTGAGTAAAGTTCTTATAACTTATGTTGATCGGTCTCGAATTTTCTTCTTAACGTACATATTTAACCAGTACTCATGCCGAATGTGGATTAAAGAAAGGTCAATACGTGAACCCTCTTCTCACAGGATTTGAACAAACCCATCGTCTTTCCAGAAGCTGATGCTCCAATTTCCTGGTCCACTGTCCTCCACAATAATGTTGATCCACATTTGAGAATAAGAAACATAAGAATTTTTGTAAATTTGAAATTTTTTCAACATTACAAGCAATTACTCCATTGGTGAGTCAATATCAATCCTTAACCAAACGCCAAATCTTCGACTGTCCTAAATTGAAAGAGCCTGCAGACAACTTTTCAAAATGTGATGAAATTTGAAAATATTCTTCTGATAGGGTAGAAAACATTGTGGGAAAAGGAGAAATTGCTTGTTAAGAGCAATTTCTCCTTTACCACAATGTTTTCCAAAGTTGTCTGCAACAAACTGGTCAAATGTCGTTATTGTTTGGTAATGGGTTACGCGAAGAATTGATTAGAGAGACACAACACAGTAAAGGACATAAGTGGTAAACTGCTAGTGGTAATTGCACAGTCATTGAACATCATGACCAATTTCTTCTTTTGTCTAAAAGGTTCCAAATGTTGCCTACTGCAATTGCATTTAAGTTGTTTGTCTTGGTGAAATGGTTAGCATTATGTTGTAATTGTCTCATGTTCAACATGTCTTTGACAAAACATGGACTGGAATAATGGGAAACATTGATTCAAATAATTCCAGCAACTGTAAATGATTGAACAAATATGTTCTGTACAGGTTTACATTGATTTCCTTTTTTGATGAGTCCTATGTCAACTAAAAGACTGTCCTAAGCAAAACAACTCAATACAGACTTTAGAAAAAGGTTCTTAACTTTTAACCATGATTCAGTCAATTGACAAAGACAATACCAACTAACCTAGATGAGGAAAACTGCTCATGATAAAGTTATACGAAGAGTTTTTTCTTCTTTTAATGAAAAGAATATGTTGTTTATAATTGTATCAGTTGTACAAAGCAACAATTCCATACCTCTATACTAATAACTAATTATATGATGTATACATGATGTGGAAGTAGTTCAAATCATTAGACTTGTCTAATAACATTTCTTTGGATATTTAATGGGCTTTTAAGCGTCGTCTGTGGCCAAGTAGCTATGTTGGCGGACTTAGAACCGGGGTCCTGGGTTCGAGCCCCTCCTACACTGCTGGTTTTGTGGGAGTGACCTATGGCAAGTCACCTCATAGCCTTAGCCTTGCACTGGTGGATCCAGGAAAGCTGTTTTATTACTGAAAAACTGTTAATACAGTATGTTTTGTGAAAAGCAGTCAGCTTTATAAGAGCATTATGCTGTACTGTTGAGGGAAAACAACGAGTATGAATAGATGCACTGACCTCCATTAAGAGACTGAAATGTGCATTTGAAAACAGCAGAAATGGTCACCTCATTGCAATCCTCTGCTTCATAACTTGTCTCATAAAAGTAAAACCCAGAGGCTGAATAATTGTGAATTTCTTTCTAACCAGCATTTTATCTTTTTGTCGGAAGTTTTCTAGCCAATATAATAATTCCATTGTACAGAAAATGTAAGCTGGTTTCTTTTTTGATTGATGGCTGCTGCTAGGATTTTTTTTCACTTGGATAATCAAGAGTCCTACTAAGACCTGTAAGATTGAGGAAGTTAATTGTATTGCTGAATTTGCTAAATTGGGAAGGCAAGAAGCTGGTTGGACTTTGATTTTTTTCTTAGAAATTGCTTAAGTTTTTAAAAGAAATTTCCATTTAGGAAGGTTGCCTATGAGGGAGAAAATAATTGAGAAAACCTTCAGCACTATACAACAATAAACTTAAATTGTGTTTGTTTCATCAGTTTAACATGATTGATTATTCATTTATTCATAGAGATGTAATTTATTAAGCCTGGGATTTATTGGTTCTCAAAGTCATTGGAAACAGTTCTAGTTAGAATGTTTTAGATTACAAAGAAATTTATTAACAGGGAAAAGAAGTATTTTTTGTCAAACAGGGACTTTTTCGGGGCATTAATGTTCATCTGCTGACTACCCCTTAGTCTGTGACTTCTGCAAACTCTGTCAAACCTACACACATGTAATTGGCTAATATGGGTTAATTATCTTTCTGTCTCTATGTTTTGGTATTTGAAAAAATTCTGTTATGATTCCATTTGTTGCAAATTATTTGAAAGAAGAAAAGTGTAAAAGTATGAATATTCATTAAGTCTGCGGTTTTATTGCCCTGTAGGGATTTCTATTTGAAAACATAAGCAGACAACCACTGAAAATATTGTCTTTCTGATGTTGAACAGAATTCCTTGTAGCAAAAAAATATTTATGAGTCATTTCCTCTTTGTCACAATAGTTTTCCCACCTCCAGCTGTACATCCAGTGGGCATATATATGCAGATATAGAATTTTTGTAAGGCAAAGCAGAGTTTCTCTTTTCATTCATATTTGCTTTACCATAAGTACTTTCAGTCTGAGCAGATTCACTAACATTAACCCTTTTGATTCTTTTTTTAAAATAGAGGATAGTTGAATCAATTAAATCTTTTTTCAGTGTTGGGGAAAATGCCTATTGTTTATTTCATTTCTTTAAGAAAAAATTGAAAGAAAAGATGAAGCGAAGTTAGTGTCTGCTGAAAGATGCAGAACGGAAAGGGCTATGTAAATGATGGATAGATAATTCTTAAATAGCTATAGGAACTGATGAATAATTCATAGCAAACTATCCTTAAAAATATATACACAGTTGGTTTTACATAATCATTGCCAGTACCTTGCCCCTAAGTGTACTGTTATTGACTGGAAAAGATTTATTGACTGGAAAAGATATATGGTCAAACTGCAAACAAACATTTTTTGGCTTCTTTGCAATGATATAAGTTCTTTACTGAAGTTAGGAATGTGTGACCGTATTGTATTGAATCCTAGATTAACTATTATTCACAATTCATATTTTCTGAGTCATTTGCAATGGAAATCCGGCCTCGACAACATTGAAACTAATAATTAGCCCTTCAAATCCTTGGTAATTTTCTAAAAAAAAAGATTTTTTAGGTCGTCTGCTTTCCAAATCCTTAAATATCTGCTTAAATCTGATGAGGAATTTAATTGGTGTCTGGCCTGGATCTAACCAGTTTGCATAAGCATGAAGTTGGTTCCAGCACCTTGAGGGTTAAAGTGACCAACACGTTCTATGAAAAACTGAATTTTTGATAAATATTCAAAGCAGTTCCACAAAGACATGTTTCCTGGAGCTCTCAAGCTTACAAATTATCCATTATCCATGATCTACTATTGTCATACCTTGCTCAATGATACCTCACTTTCACTCATCTTCTGTAGAAAGATTTAAAACAAGTGTGATGTAAAGACAACTTATCATTGAATTGCAACAGTTTTTACTACTATCAACAAATTGTTTGTATCTTCTTGTGACCTTTTGTAGTCTCTAACACTTAATTTGGACCGGTCAAAATTCACATATGAGGTATAGACTTATGCCGGTCATGTCTCCTTGCATAATACTTTTGAGACAAAATTGTTGTAATTTTGACGGTTTGTTGCAGATGGTTATTAAAATTATTCCTGATATTGGCAAAATGCTTGTAAATGACAAATTGTTTTTCTGCAACAAAAATATCAGAGCAAGATTTATCAAGTGAATGATGATTGCATGTACCATCTACAAACTCTTCAAATACGGGGACGGTCCCATATTCTGCTGTCTGGACCATGTCTAAGGCAACAAATATCTTTGGCAATAGTTTTCTAGGAAAAATAATATCTGGGAGGAAATTGGTATATGGCTGCCTTGTTTCTGTAAATAACATAAATAGGGTGATTCTTTCCTTGGCCTTTCTGAAGAAATCATTGCGAAATAACCATTTGTATAATGACCACTTCTAGAGGTTATATGTTCAGTGGTGATATATATACAGGGAACTGACTGAATTGACTGAATGAATCGACTCCATTGCTCTTGCATTGATTCTACAGTTAACAAATCCATCATGTTAAAAAGTGCTAAAGGTAGAATATCCATAATCCACGTTTTTGAAACTAATTTTTTTGCTGGATTACTTAGGTCATTCTAGGTGTACATCTACTGGTGCCTGAATAGCTCTGGACAGGACCGATGTACATTGAGAATGACCAAAGTGATGCAACAGAGGAAGTACTTTCAAAATGGAGGATTCTACCTTAAAGCCATACTTGCACTCATATACACTTAAATTGTGAAAGTTTTAGAATAATTGAAAGTACTTAAAATTCCCTTTTACAGAGGAATTGAGACTGTAATACATTCACATGATGCTTTTAAAAGAGTGAATACTATAAACTTTGTTTACAATAAGCGATAAAACAAGGTCAGCCAAAAAACGTTAGGAATCAATAAAAAACAAAAGAATTCTCCATTTTGAATGTTCACTTTGTTAATATTGGATAAATGATAGTATTTTTATGTGTTTCACATAATTTTTCTAACCAGCTGATCGCCACTTGTTAATCCAAGCACTCTTTGCTATTTTAGATGTTACTCAAATGTAAACAATGAATTTAAATTGGTGGGCACCAAATTTGTGAAAACAGCACTTTGAAAAATTGAGAATAAATAGTGCAGGTGTTGTATTGTTATAATCCGGTGGCTTTTCACTATGTTTCAACATTCTATCATAATTTATAACTCATATTATCCAGTATTGCAGTTTTTCTGAGCTCTAGTATGCTTTTAATTAGCAATGTTTATTGAAGATAAAGTCAGGAAGTCCCTGAAAAAATTTGTAATTATAAGGTAAAATATCTTTTTCAAAATATAATGATGTCAATATTATTATTGAATCACCTCTTGCCACTTGTCAACTGCCTTTAATCAGGAAATGAGCTAGTTGCTTAGAAAGAATATTGTTCAGTATTACTGAGGAAATACTTTAATCATGGAAAGCTGCACTGACCTCTGCAAAATGAATTGAACATTGTGGAAAACAGTGTTAAATCATCTCATCCATGTTCATAGACAGTTAACGAAGATACAGTCTCAAGGCATTTGTTTTCAATCAGAACTCTACTCTGACCAACAGACAGCAATAGTATTATCCCATTTCCTGAATTTCCATTTGGGATTTCAATAATCAAGATTGTCTGTTTTATTTTGGCATGGGTTTTTGTCTCCATGCTTCAGTTTATGCTGCCTCATATGTTTTAGCATTAGCAGCAGCTTATCAATTTGTCATGAAGGTTTCTAACTCTTATAATGCTGGAACCGACTTCATGCTTATGCAAATAGGTTAGATCACAATCCAGCTGCCAAGTAAATTGGCAGCTGGCCTGTTATCTAACCTGTTTGATACTCTTGAGTATCATTCCTCATCAAAATTAACCAGGTATTTAATGTTTTGAAAAGCAGACGAAACAAAAATCCTTTTTTAGAAAATGGCCGAGCATTCTAAGGTACCCTTTCCCAAACACTAAATTTGCAACTGTCTCAAATTGAAAGAGTTTGCAGACAACATTTCAAAATGTGATGAAATTGAAAAACATTCTCCTGTCAGGGCAGAAAACATCATAAGAAAAGGATAAGTTGCTTGTTACAAGCAATTTTTCCTTTTCCCATAATGTTTTCCAGAGTTGTCTACAACAAAGTAGTTAAATGTCGTTATTGTTTGGTAATGTGTTAAATTAAAGGCTTCTGCTGCAGATGTGTGAAGTGATGAATTATAGAGAAAGAGGTTGCATGTCTCACAGACAGGGTTCTTAATTATTCTCACAGGTTACATGCAAAATCACTCTCTTCAATGCTTTCCCATCATTAAATAGCAAGTCCAGGAATTTCCCAGACGGAAATAAAACCTTGAATCTAAGCAGTCATTCCTATGAATTTGTGGTAACTGATACACATAATCAACCCTTGTTTAGTGTCATAGATGACATTTCTTCTATATATTAACCAAAACATTGTTTAATGATTTTTTAAGGTCTTTGCTTAACTCAATAGGAAAATTTGAAATTGTTGACTCTTACAAATTGAAAGCATCAGAGAACAGCAATTATAAGATTTAAAAAGCATGATCCATAATAACATTCTTTGTCTGGAATTGCATTTCAAAACAGATGAGGGGTCTATCTGCATTACGTTTTAATATTTATATATTTAACAGGCAAAGTGTTATGGCTTTAAAGAGGGTTAAATGCGAGACAGTAATAATTTCACAAATGACTATATACTATAGTATTTCACTATATTACCTTTGATTTATCAAATCCTATGTTTTGTTCGCTCATAAGAACTGTCTAATCATAACAAAAAATCATATGTGAAGCACTTGCTTTAATAGAACTGTCAAATCATACCAAATTTAATACCCACAATTAAAGAAGGATAATTATTAAAAAGAAATTATAAAGTAATCCAGGGAATGATGCCTCTTTTGATACTTGTGTTATTGTTTCTAATGTGTTACCCATAGTCACTCTTTGTAATAAGGTTGTTGCAGATGACATAACTGATTATTAATTGAAGTGGCAATTATCATTGTCATTTATAACTATTTTTAATTGTCATCTGCATAGACTATGGGTTGTTTGTTTAAAAAAAATGGTAAGCAAAGTATGAGATAAGAGATTCTTGATAATTATGTATTTTCTTCTACAAAACAATTCAACAATCTTTGTTAAATAAATAACATTAATGTCCCAATTAGTGTCACATTGACTATTAGTTATTGTCTGAAAGAATGTCGGCCAAGCAGGGTTTCAAACTGTCAATGAAAATTGCATCATATTTTTTACCATTCTCAAAATCTTATTTGAAGGACTACTGGGCCAATGTATGAGTATTAAGAGTGTAGGTTGTGTCATTATATAAGCTGTATGAAACAAGTCTCTTGTTTTGATTGATAAACTGATTTTGATACCCTTTTTGTGCCCTTATAACTTGAACAAAACTGTGGTAGACTCATGGTTGAGAAAATGGCAGGTTTAGTGCATTAAAGATGATGACAATCCTTAAGTCTTGAATAGAATCCTTGATATTCTTTCTGTATGATATAAATTCTAAATTCTTTATCTATTCTTTACATTAATCAAAATAACTCAGAAAGATATATTTCACTAGCTGCATATTCATGGAGCAAAAGTTAAAACCAGACTTTGTGCTGGCTTGTTAGTGAACCAGGAGTAATGCTTTAATCAATAGGAACATTTTAGACGAAGAAGAAATAACACAATTTCCGAATCCACCTCAATTTTTCTTGTTTAGCAGCCAGACACCATGCCTGTAGGGTAGGCAGAAACAGAACAGTTGTGAAAAGTTGAATGATGATTGATCATAAAGAGGCTATGGCTTTTGAATGATTTTTGGGCATGTTGACAGATTCTGATTTCGTACTAGACTAAATCAGAAGCAGCAACAGTTCATTTCGAGGGTTCAGTGCAAGACTATAGCAAGTGCTTCACGTTTGTGAATCACTTGATATAGTCTTGCATTGAACCCTTGATATGTTACCTATGGAAACTGATGTTATCCTCATGAAATGGGATAAAACCAATTGTGGAAAAAAGAAAATAAATGCTCATTTGGAGAATTGTGTCATTGCAATAGAACCAGAATGTTGTTGGTTATAAAAGGTATTGAAAGGTAATTGAGAATCATCTTATTTTTTTATTCCAAGCCCAATGAAAAGAAAAAAATTCCACACTTTCATCACCATGTATTTTGCATTGACTGGAAATTGATGGGTAGAACCCCTGCCTTGAATCAAGCCATTGAAATGATATAATTAATTATCTCTTTTATCAAAGGTCCAATTTCAGTGATGACAAAAGAAGCCTTATGGATGGATGGTTGAAGTAACAAAGTATCATTTGGCGTTCTAGTTTTTTAAAAGGTTTCATTGATTGCATGATGAAGGTCTCTTCTTTATAAATCAGCTCAATGCTGTTGGTATTCACAATGATTATCTCATAGTGATAATACAAACTAGTACCAGCATCATGAGCTTTTGTTGGCAAGTTTGAACTTTGAAAACCAGCAACATTAGGTTTTGTAGAGGAAGGTAAAGAATCCTGTTATGGCTTCTTATGAAATCCATTGATATTTGGAATGAGAAAAGAAATAAAGAAACACATAATTTGATTCTTAGAAGTGACAACAGCATGAATAAGGGTTTGAAAAGGCATTAAAGAAGTTGACTCACTGTTTTCATTGCTTACCCAACAAAGGTCACATATCTAAAAAAAAAAAAAGAAAAGCATGATATAAGATCTTTGGTTTAGGTACTAATATATGTGATTCTAATAAGTACCAACAGCATATGTCTATGGCAAGAAATATGAAATGAACTATTTGGAAAGCACCACTTCATCAATAGTTCCAGGAATCCTTTCTTGATCGTCAGGCGGGACCTATGTGATCTTGGGTAATTGATCATAACCAGATAATATGGCACCCCTTTCCTTCCCATGATGAAGGAAGCAGTATGCTTGTTACAGCAGTGTAGCTTAGAAGCCTTTATATTAAAAGCAATAAATTTCTTTGCCTTGCTAACACAGTTCGGCAATACTCTTTATTCAAAACACAATGATGATAATGATTTAACCAATTTGGTTTATTCTGAGTTCTTGAAATCACCTTTGATATAGAGATATTTGATTATAGAAAAATGATTGATGCAATGAAGTGAAGGGGATATGTTGCGTGAGGTATTGATTCGTCCACGGGAGGGGAGTTGAAACTTCTCTACGTTTGAATAGGGATTCATCAGGCGGCACGAGCTTGGGTCTGTAGTGGTGTAGGAATATGTGCCACCATAAACCATTACATCACAGCGAAATTTTGTGATTCTTGGGAATCAATAGATAATTATTTTTTGAGATGTGAAAATTTGTAGATCTTTTAATTTTTGTGGAGTCAATAATGTCATTATGGACTTGTCGATGAATTTTGGGAATTGAGTTGCTAATATTTGTGTACAAATGAGATATTTTCAGAGGCTGAAAACTTTGAAATTGAGTAGAAAGGTTTAATTAACATTGTGCCAAAAAAAGGAAAATATGTGTGTTGATCAATATCTTGTTAAAAGGGTCCGTGTTAAAACATTTTAGTTTCCACTTTAACAACATCTGCATGCATAATCACTTTAGAAATGAGTTTTATAAATGGCTTAATTGGTTTTTCTGTGTCACTCACTGATCATCCTTAATAAGGAGGGGTAGACAATAGTGGACCACTTCAGTGTGTTGATTATCTCCCTGAACCCTGATGGAGTTTATATCCTATACAATATCGTCCTGTTAGACGTGTTTGCTCTGTTCCAGGGTCAGGACACTTATTGGAGGGAAACCCACCAATTGAGGGTTATTGAATTCTGGGATATTCGGGAAAATTGTCAGTGTGGTGTGGTGGTGAATTCAGGTGGTCCTTTATGGAATAATCATTGTATGGGAAAAAAGTGAAGTGTTTGTTTGGATTTATTTCTTTTTTTGGGGATGGAGGGAACCAGTGGAATCATTGGAATGCTAGCAGCGAATGCATGGCTGCTTCTTGGATGAAAACATTGATATGTTTCATTGATTTTGGCAGTTTTCATGAACTGATTTTCTCTCTCTTTCTAGATATATATGGTATTTTTTATACATACATTTCATTGTTCTGTTAGTGTATACATACAAAATTAACGTATGTATGATCGAGTTAAGAAATTCTGGTTATGAACATCTCAACTGTATCCCATTTACAAAGAACGTTTCGGCACCTATCTTTCAGAAGATGTGTTAACCCTTTACCAAGCACCAAATTCTCAACTGTCCCAAATTGAAAGAGTTTGCAGACGACATTTCAAAATGTGATGAAATCAAGAAATAATCTTATGATAGTGCAGAAAACATAGTGGGAAAAGGAAAATATTGCTCGTTACGAGCAATTTCTCCTTTTCCTACTATGTTTTCAAGAGTCGTCTGCAACAAAGTGGTTAAATGTCGTTATTGTTTGGGAGAGGGTTAAGACATGACTTTTGCCATTATAAGCATGCCATGTTTAGATGCAATAATTGCTTTAGAACAATGTTTGACAATATTTAGAACTTTTTCTTGAGACCCACAGGTTATTTTCTGTGAAATGGAATAATTTAAATAGTTCAAACACTGCGGGTACAATATTAGATTTTACTGACATAGTTGTGCATTATTCAGTGAACTCATTGTTGTAAGTAAAGGTCCTCCATTTCAACTGCTGCAAAGTTCATATGCAAAGGGTTAGTAGTCAAATGTTATTTAGGATACAACCTGTTCGACAAAAGATTGATGATAAAATACCATGTTGACTGCTATTTAAGGTAGGGTTTCCTCTTAACTCTTAACTGCAAAGATACCGAGGCATGTTGAAAGATAACCTTATATGGGTTTTTTTTTACAAGAGCACTATAGCAGATGACGCATATGAAGTGTAAACATTTTTCTTTGGCTGAAGACGAAGTTAATATGAAGTGTTAATTAGGTAGTATTTCCGCTCAACTGCTTACAATAAATTATTTATAGTGAGCATACCGATATTTGTTATTTGAATAGTTTCCTTCTTGTTTTTCAACTGCTCAGTCAGTCTTGTTTTAAGTGTTCATTGTAAAAGGTGACAAAATCATGTTGAATATGACAACTAGCTTCATATGGATGCCATTCATTCAGAAAGCTCCTTTACTGAGTAGGAGCTTTCTGAATGGTTTGTGTCCTGTATTAAGACATCCTTTGAAAGAATATGTTTTCACACACTTTTTAAGGTATGTCACTTAAAACAAAATTGACTGTAATTTCATAAGAAGTCCTGCAAGTGTTTAATGAAGGGTTAGGACGTCAGACGACTGCCCCATCTGTTTGTGACAAAAGTTGGCTGCAGGTGTTTTATCCATAACCACATATTTGATAAATTAATTGAACAACCCCAAATTGAAAGCAATTACAGAAGATAGAAATAGATAAAGCAGCAATAGATGACACATATAAAGCCTGCATAATTCTTGACAAATTTGCAACTTAATGAGAAATTATACTCTGTACAAACAAGTTCTCATTCTATTAACACTTCGAGGGTTCAATGCAAGACTATAGTAAGTGCTTCATAAACATGAAGCACTTACTATAGTCTTACATTGAACCCTCGACTTGCTGGAACTGACTTCTTGCTTATGCAAACAGGTTAGATTGGCCAGCCGCCAAGTATACCTGAAATCAGATCCAGCACTATAAGAGTTAAGAAATCATTATTGCACAAAACTGCTTACTGAGCGTCAACTAGCACAAGGAAGCAATGATGAAACTGGATATCAAATTCACTGTGTTTGTGATGGATAGGGTGACATTGTTTGGTGGTAAACAAATATAATCTCTGTGAAAACTGGAATCACTCCTAGCACCTTAATCACAAACATATATTTTTTTCCACCCATAATCAATATCTAATTATCATAGCAATTTGAAGGTTCAGTGCAGTACCAATAGAAAGTGCTTCTCATAATGTGAAAGACTTACTAAAGCCTTGCATTGAACCCTTTAATTGTTAAAGTGTGCTGACTTCGGCCAGTACTTTAATATTTAATGAATACTGCTATTGACAGATTCTTGATGAATTTGCTATCAACTTAATATACAAAGCAGTTTACTAGAGCTTATTCTGTTATATTATTCAAGGTTTTGTTTTTTGATTCTATAATCAATGGTGTATCTATTTAGTCTTATGAAGAGTAGTTAGGAATGCAGGGGTGCCTTGCCTGTCAATGATGGAGGAAATCCGGCCGTAAGAAGGGATTATTATTTAGTATGATATAGCATGTCCTTCACTTTATTGATGGACTAAGTATAGTCTTGCAATGAACCCTCAATAATGAATAGGTCAAGCCCTGTGGATCCATCAATATTTGGTATGTCATATGGAAGAAAGCCTTTCTTGAGAATCCAAATCTACCAGTACTTCATGGTGTTTTATTGTGTTTTTAGACAAGAACGATTTAAGACAAGAAGGAGCAAATGCTAGTTTTGAGTTATTTCCCAAAGGAAATGTTGCTACAATGTGTTTCGCTAGAGATAGCAAATATGAAATTTGTCTGTGCTTACTTAACTCATTTCCTTGCATTATATTTTGGAGGACAGTGGTCAGGGTACGGTTTTACTAAACATTTTGTGCTTAAATTTGCGAAAGTCCAAAGCAACATTCAGTTTAGACTTGCATGAAAATTTTCCTTATGTCGTTTAGTAAAACGGTTCCCAGGAGTAGGGAGTCACCTTAGGACACAAGGGTCATTGATTTAAATCCTAAGAGCAGGATCCACCTTGTGATCTAGCATTAATCCACATTCTGTGTGAGTACTGGTTATGTACCCAGGAAGCAGAATCAAGAGGGTTTTATCCACTTTGTAAAAAACTTGTTTTGTTATTGATGTAAAATAAATAAGTTTAAATTGTTCATTTTTTTAGTGCTCCTAATTGACAGCAATTGCAACAACAAATTGCTCCTTATATGAGAAATTCATCATCATGTAAGAATGATTTCTATGCATTGTTTCATTTCAAATGATTTTTACCATGCCTTTGTCTTGAAGTCGAATGCAGCCTTCATTTTTGACCTATCACAAAATGTAATACGGGTGGAAAGGGTTGAAAGGGTGGTGCATTATCCATTGATCTGTTAGGCTGAAGTGCCAATAGTATAGTTAAAGTCTATGCAAATTATGTTGACAATATCAAATAATAATGTTGAGAATATACCAAATACCAGTAACGCCTTCACCAGTAAGTTGATAATCAGGTCACTTGAGAATGTTACACCAACTTCTATTGTAACTGTATATTTACATTGCATATTTAAACTCAATTAATCTATGAATTATTTATATCTTCTTCAGTCTATATTTACATTAAATACATGCAATTCTATTTATGAGAGAAAATTGGTTTTATTTATTGATATACAAGAAAAGAAAATCCTAGTGGTAAAGTGGTTAACGTCAACTTTTGGAACCTTGACACACACAATTTTATCCCTCTTTTCTTCTGCTACAATGTTATGCTTGAGTATTGTGGATATTTGGCAAGGCACTATAACCTGAGATTTGAGATAAGCGTTGTTAATCCATATTTGAGGGTTCTATGCAAGACTATACTAAGTCATTCACCAATGGGAAGTACTTTCTATAGTTTTGCTTTGATATATTGATGCAGGCAACATTGATTGTGACGGAAGCTTGAAGCTTATTGAATTCACTCTCAGTGACTGCTTCTTGGATACTACAACAGTACTTGTGCTGATTTGGGGGATACCCCAGCAATTTTCACCTTGTCTAACATGGATACTTACCCAAGACTGTCAGTACAAGAGGCGACACTCTATCACTGCACCGCTGTCACCCACAACAATAATGTCTTGGTTAAAGTAAAACTCAAAGAATGCATTATTGCTAAATATGCATTAGGCGAATGTTTACCAAAGGACAATTTTCTCATAAAGTCAGTCAGAATATTTAAAATGCATTTTACTGTAAAGCTGTTTCCAGTCATTTGTATCTTTTAAAGGGCAATGGGTGAATGCATTGTTTGAATTCAAAGTTGTTGAATTATTCAGATGTTTGTTAGTAAAACTGTTATCGGTTATAAACAGCTTGTTGAAAGGCTACTTACTATGTATTCACCCTTTGTCTCTTTATATATTTCATTGATGTAAACCTCTTTCTTGGTAATGTTGGACATGATTTTAATAAACAAGCTTTTTTGGAAAGGCTACTTACTATGTATTCACCCTTTGTCTCTTTATATATTTCATTGATGTAAACCTCTTTCTTGGTAATGTTGGACATGATTTTAATAAACAAGCTTTTTTGGATCAACTACTAGACTGAATACAATGAACTTGAATACAATAATGATTGAATGAGATAATTAATTTCACATATGAATTTTGTGCCATGTCTTTTCCATTTCCACTGGTAAACACACCTGTCTATTGGTGTTAAGTAAGGAAAACTCCTGGCTGACTAAAGGAATGCTGATGCTTGTTTTTACCTATCTTGACCTTTACCCATTACCAAACAATAACGACATTTGACGGGATTGGTGAAGACAGCTCTGGAAAACATTTAGGGAAAAGGAATTGCCCGTAACAAGCAATTTCTCCTTTTCCCGCAATGTTTTCTGCCCTACCAGAAGATTATTTTCCAATTTCATCACATTTTGAAATGACGTCTGCAAACTCTTTCGATTTGGAACAGTCGTAAATTGGACGTTTGGGAAAGGGTTAAAGGTAGTGGAGTAAGGGCAATGTGATACAGTTGAAAGGTTATAGGCTATCAAAAAGCAAATAAACAACAGTTTAAGTATTTACAAACAAAATATTGGCAGATTTTCTTATCTAAGTGTATACAAATACATGCATCTTTCGTAAAATCGAAAGCATTATGAAATATGAGGAAATCAATGGAGTATCATTAATCCTTCTATTACCAAAAAATAATTTAGTTCATGTGGAAGAGCAGTTACATGTACTTCTCTTGTCAGGATCATAGTACAAAACTTGTAAGGATATTTAAGAGCATGGATGATATGAGCATTGGGACTGAACTGATGGAAACAAGGGACAATTCAAATCAATTCAAATCATTCATATGCAAAAGATTGTCATCTACTGCAAAGGAATTCTAAGATGGTCTTGTAAGATTAAGAATTGAACAAGGAAGTTGAATCACATTGTTTATTTTAACATCCTGGTAAATTAAGACATTTTAAATTTAAAACTTATCTGTTTTACGTTGATTGTGAAATAAGATCTTTCAACTTCTAAAGATAAATTACTCTTGGGCCTACTTCCTGGATACAAAACCAGAACTCTGGAATGTGGATTTATGAAAGGTTGCAAGTCAGAACCCGCTACTAATGGGATTTGAATCCACAACCATTGTGTCCTAAGGCAGACACTCTACACCTGGACCAATGTCCTCCACAATGTTAAAAGTATGATTATAAGTGTGATGATCTTTGGTTAACTGGTTTTCTGGATAATCATTTGTAAAATGAACACTGCTTGTTCAATGCTACATGTGACGTTATCAAGTTAAATAGGAAATGGAAGGCAATAGATTTCCCAATAAACATTAATTAATGGCAGAGATTTGGAGGGCATATACTAGCTGCTCTAAGATTTGAGTCATGTTCATGCAGTCTTTTAAAACTCTATATGGAATATCTTATTTTGTGGGAACCAAATTTCCAAGAAGAAAGATGTGTTTTGCACATTAACCCTTTCCCAAACAACAAATTTTCGACTGTCCCAAATTGAAAGAGTTTGCAGACGACATTTCAAAATGTGATGAAATTGGATAATAATCTTATGATAGGGCAGAAAACATTGTGGGAAAAGGAAAAATTGCTCGTCACAAGCAATTTCTCCTTTTACCACAATGTTTTCTACCATATCAGAAGATTGATTTTGAATTTCATCATGTTTTGAAAATTAATGTCGTCTGCAATTTCTTTCAATTTGTGACGGTCGGGAACTTGGCGTTTGGTAAAGGGTTATAAGCATACATGTGCGTAGATCCCGTTCATGTCATAATGTGTATAAGACCAGGCCCCGCTTCATTAGTCTGGATGATTCGGTAATCCGAAATTTTTGTTGGGAATGGACGTGTTCGGATTAACAAGACATCACTCTTACCCATAAGAAATTACTCATGGTGAGCAATTTTTACTTTCCCCACAATGTTTTCTACCCTATCAGAAGATTATTTTCCAATTTCATCACATTTTGAAATGTCCTCTGCAAACTCTTTCATTTTGGGACTGTAAAAAATTTGGCACTTTGTACAGGGTTAACATACTTTATACAAGTCAGGTCCTGTACAGTAGCTATGAATCTAAGCCAATCGCAACACCCAATATGAGGAAACAGGTTAAGATTTCTGGTTACTTCGTTTACTATAAGCAGCTTAATGAGCTCGATCAATTATGGTAGATATAGAATAAATCAATGGGTGATTTCATGCTTATTCCTTATTAATTAGAATCTTCCCTCTCTATGCCTCTCTAGGGGTTTCCTCCCTCTTAGTCACCTCAACTCTTAGGCATGTACAGACAGCTTGATGTCAGTCCTTTAGTCATATTTCGTAAATATTGTGACAAATAGAAAATGTGTTATGACAGACAAATTTAAATACCTCTCCAGTTGAAGTCAGTGCTTGTAGAAAGCAGCAATATTTTTCATAGTCACAATGGTTTCTACCTTTCTAAGAATTTCATTTTTGATTGCATAGAACAGATTTAGAGAGCACATATATGTGCTCTCTAAATCTATTTTATGCAATCTAAAATGTAGTCACAAACTCCGATATTTGGGAGTTTTTGACCTGGCCAAATTGATAGCATAAGCATGCAACAGAGGAAAAAAGCACGAAAATAGTGCATTTTTTCTTTCTTATTTGGTTATTGATTATGAGCAATTTATTCATCTTAATACAGTGGTTTCTAAAGTCTTCTGCAGTTGATGTGTGTCAAACTGATGTTCCATGTAGAAAAGGGTTAAAATCCTCATAGGGAATGCATAATCAACAAGTGAATAGGCTAATTACAATTATTCATGCAGCAACAGATAAAAAGTCATTTTATTGGCATTGTTCCCCAAAGAATCACATGCTTATAACACTCTCCTATTTAACATTGATGACGTATGGTTTGTGTTGGCTAATGAGCTGGTAACTCATTAAGTATTAACCCCTAGAATGCTAGGTAATTCTCTAAAAATAGATTTTTGAGTCGACTGCTTTCCAAAACAATAAATAGCTGCTTAGTTTTGTTGAGGAAATATAATCTGAGTAGCAAACAGGTTAGATCAAAGGCCAATTTAATCGACGGCTGGCCTGGATCTAACCTGTTTGCATTAGCATAAAGTTGGTTCCAGCACTATAAGGGTAAAATGAAATATATTGCAGGCATTCAAATCCCACTGACTCTGCAAGCATTTGGATTTTCATTAAGGGCAGTCTTCTGACTGACTTACTGAATACCAATGGTTCTATCTAGCTTGCTCAGCCCTTACAGGCAGTTGATTTGGAGGTTTTCCTCTATCATTATCTTCCGGGAATTACAACATGCTTGAAAAATGTTGAAGCGATCAAGACCCATGTAACTGAACTTGTTTAACTCGTAATTATGATGTATGTTGAGGCATTGCTAGTATTTCATTCACATTAAACTTTGCTTGACTTAGTTCACAGCATGGGGAATAATGCTAAAAGACAATTGTATTAATACAATATTGGTTATATGAATTTTGTTTGTAAACCATTTCAACAGTATATTAATCTTATTGTCCCAATCAGCTCATCAATCCATGTTAATGGAAATTCCTTAATTATTTCTTTCCCATATGAACATAAATGATCATTGGAAGGAATTTTGTTGTATTGAATTCATTCAATGTTTGAAAGAAGTTCAAATGTGCCACCCTGTCTCAAACTCAAGCCTCCTGTATCCCAAGTCAGACATGCTACGGACTTAGCCAAATGATGTTCAGCATTTATATAGAAAATAGATCAACCCCTTTAGTCCTGGAGCCGACTTCATGTTTAGGCAAATAGGTAAGATCCAGGCCAGTCGCCAAGTATATTGGCGATTGGCCTGTGATCTAACCTGTTTGCTACCCTGAGTATCTCTCCTCATCGGAATTTAGCAGATATTTAAGGTTTTGGAAAACAGACGACAAAAAAATCTATTTTTAAAAAGAATACCCAGCATTCTAAGAGTTAAAACAATATATTAGCTTCATACTCTCTCACTCATGACCATTCTGGAAGAAAAAACATTTAACGTGTGTCTGCTATTGTGGTTTTGAATCATAATTGTTTGTTACTTTAACAACAGGTAATCTGAGAAATAAATGGTTCCTAGTCACAACTGGTTCATCAATTATGGATGGAGGACACTTGCATGATTGCCATGATTCCTGTAGATAAAGGACCCTCGGGTATTGTGCGTCACTCTTGGAAATGAGCTCCTAAAGTACACAAGTGACTACTGATTTAAGTCACTTTTAACCTTTTCCCTTATGCAGGATTTGGTAACTGGCATGCGTTAAGAGCAACGGCATACGACAATAATCAAGTACGAAAGATGTTATTTCTGCTGCAATATGGGGAAGAAACTGTTGTGTCAAAAAACAGAAATTAATCACAATCTTATGCTACAGGTGACCTGTCAAAATATGAAAGAAATATGAAATGGAATGTTAACATGTCTGTTAAAGATCTTGAGGATCTTTTACCGGAAACAGAAAAATTGCTCAGCATGAGCACTTTATCAACTTGTTGATGTATTTTACGGGGTCATGATGATGCAGGTTAATGTAATGTGATTGAATATTTGTATGGTTGGCTTTTATAGATTGGCTTCTCTCTTATTGTTAGCAGAAGTCTTATAGCTTGTCTTGCCAGCCTTGTTTGTAGAGGACTGTCAAACCCCTCACAGCAGTTTTATCTGCAATGTTACACTAAACATTGCCTTCATGTGAATTTCAGCCTCAACCCATTTCTGAACGAATCTAATTCTCCCATGAGTTTTGCCGACTTTTATTGTTTGTTCTAAATGATTTTATTGTTGGTGTTTTAAACAACTTGTACCATAAGACACTTTGTTAGACAGAAATAAGACACATACATAAAACTTACTATGTCTGTCTGATTCTAGGAAATAAAACAAATTTCCGGCACTCATTATTGTAGTTATTTTTGTTGGCATGTAATTTTTGCATGCCATGTGACAATTAGTGTGTTATAGTTTCATGTGACTTTTATGATGGCAGTAGTTAATATATTATTACATTGACCAGTGAGTAAGAGGAGATTGGAGGATTTTGTGTTTGATATATAGACTAGGTTATACAAAAAAACAGAAACAGTTGCAATAACAAGTTCTCTCCATGACACTCTGGGTAACACAAGGATAGCATTATTAACCAGACTCCAGTTTCTGGTTAAAGAAGGCACTTTATACAGTACTGGTTTATTCTGGGATGCAGAATTACAACTGAGATAAATGAGAGAACAGCTGAAAGCTGTGTTGCTGTGTTAAATCACAAACCATTTGTTCTTTTAAATATATTCAGCATCACATATAATCAACCAATTCGACACCATGTGAAATGAGTGATGCAAACATTTCCTGCTTAAATTTGTGACAATACATTTTGCCCAATATAACATCCTTTGTTTTTGTAACCGAGGGAATAACCGAAATTCTTACACCCACTACATCGCTGGATTCCCTGCCTTCATTTACCAGGCAAGAAATTCGATTAAAGCCATGCCAATTTGACAGACCAACTCAAAGAGAAAAACAAATTGTCTCTCACACAAGGGATTTTTGAATAACTTCCCCATTCATACCAGACATTTTCCTTTTATACACGACTTCGCCTTTGCAGCACCCAACATATTTAACCCATTCCTTCTCTTTGAATTTTCTAACGGTTCTGAATAATTGAGGGTCCTGCATGGCCTAGTGGTTAAGTTGGCGACTTAGAACTTGGGTGTCCCTTGATTAGCTCCACCAACACCTTTGGTTTCGTTGGAGTGATCTTTGGCAAGTCACTTCAGAGCCCTTGCCTAGTACTGTTGGATCCAGGAAAGCCATTACATAACTGACAAATTGTTGATATGGGGTTAAACTTCATACAAACAAACTAATTGAATAATTGAGATCTTTACACAGAGGTAAATGACAAATCATGAAAAAATACCTTTCGCATATTATGTAATCAAAGTTTCATAGTGACACAAAGAGAAATGGCTTGTTCTAATTGTAAAGCTTAAGCATTGTTGAAAGTGTTATAAATTACCCATACAAAGGGGATTTAGTATCCAAATCTGTTAGTTAACCCTTAGAATGCTTGATAATTGTCTAAGCATAGATTCTTGTGTTGTCTGCTTTCTACAGCCTGAAATAGTTGTTTAATTTTGATGAGGGATGTTAATCAGAGAAGCAAACAGGTTAGATCGCAGGCCAGCCACCAATTTACTTGGCTGCTGGCCTGGATCTTACCTGTTTGCATAGGCACGGATATGATAAAAGGACTACAAGGGTTAAGATACACATAAAAGTCACATAGATCCATGGCTTTCCTTGAACTCATTTAACTTTTTCAAATTGCCGATAATGGATAAAACTTGGAGATTGAATGGTATTTGGGAGAATAAAACAAATGGTTTTGGGAGAATGGAAAGGTTTATGGTGGCTTTTTCATCTTGAAAGTAATTTGCAGAATGCATCTCAATTTTATTTGTATCTGAGGGAGTATTTATTTGAGAAAACCAGGATGGCAGATTTGGTATTCCTCCCACACTCCCAGGAAAAGAAAATTGCTTACAAAAAGCTTTGACAATTTTCTCATCATTTCTGTTTAGTGTTTCTGTACAATAGTCAGAAATACTAGCTATCTTGTCTGAGAAATTCAATACTAATTGATTAGACATATCAGGATATGGTAATGGTCATTTTCAATACTTTTAACTGAGGAAAAGAAAAGCATATCAGAAACATGTCTAACAATTAAGGGAATTGTTCGAAAGCAAAAACAATAAACAGTGTTCCATCAATTTTTTAGTAATGATGTGGCATTTCCTCAATCCAAAGCTGTACTGTTAATTTTTATCCCGGATCTAGCTTTTCCAGTTGAATTATGCTTATAATACCATTACAGAGAATGCATGGAGTATTATTATTGTCTCTAATGACAATATTCTTTCAACAGAGGATGAAAAATGTTATTATAGAGATGTATTAATGGAATGAGCTTAATTAAATTAAATGAAGATTGTGTCACATTTGGGACCATTTATGCATTACATAATTGATGCATAATGCTGTTAGAGGGCATCTAATATGGCAGTTATAATGCCCTTTATAGGATAGTACTGAATAATGAAAAAAATCTCTCCTTTTACGAGTGGGGATGTTACTGAGTTGCTATGGTTCAAACTTTATTAACTCGTATAGTGCTGGGTAATTTTCTAAATATGAGTTTTTGTGTCGTCTGCTTTCCAAAAACTTAGATATCTGTTCAGTTTTGATGAGAAAAGATACACAGAGTAGCAAATATATTAGATTACAGGACAGCTACCAGTTTGCTTTACGGCTGGCCTGGATCTAACCTGTTTGCATAAGCATGAAGTCGATTCCAGCACTATAAGGGTTAATGGTATTAGATACTAATAGTAAAATAAAGTTGACAAAGACACTGAATGGATGATGGCTTTCAAAAAGATGGAAATGGCTCCATGGAACTAAAGATTTATCTGACATTAATAGCTAACCATATAGATAAACCCCATTCTCCCATATATTGTAAAACTAAGTCAAAGTTAACAAAAAGATGCTGAGGAGAATCTGTTGAATTAATTCTCCTTTTTTAACATTGTGCTTGAATAATGTCTGCTGCAAGAGTGTTTAACCCATTCCTCCTTATTAGAATAAGTGGCGGGTCTGAATTTTAAGTAACAGCATACAACAAACAGAAGCAAGAAAAATGCACATTTTCTTTGTGGTAATAGGTATAAAACATTGTGACAAAAGGAAAAAGTCATCCTTTTGTCACAGTGGTTTTTTTTAAGTCTTTTGCAGTAGGTGCCACAAATTGAGGTATTATTGAATAAAAGACTAAGGTTGTGTTAACCCATTACCAAACAATAACGACATTTAACCACTTTGTTGCAGAAGACTCTGGAAAACATTGTGGGAAAAGGAGAAATTGCTCATGACGAGCAATTGTTCCTTTTCCCACAATGTTTTCTGCCTTATCAGAATTTTTTTTTCCAATTTCATCACATTTTGAAATGTCGTCTGCATACTGTTTCAATTTAGGACAGTTGAAATTTTGGCGTTTGGCAAAGGGTTAATGGGTACAGCAGACCAGCATGACTTGTGATTTTATGTAATCCAATTTCCTCATTTGAGATTTCATTTCTGGTACAAATTGACTGCATTAGGAGATGGCAAGAGTCATGTAAGGAAACATTTTCTGTGTGATGTGAGAATAATGTTACTTAACTAAGAAATGTGCTTTACAAAGGTGTCCCTCTTCTCGTCACTAATTTTCTTTGATTGATTTGAGTTTGCAGGCAGTATTTTAAAATGAATATGTTGGAAAAAAGGTTTGAACAATGACAAGTCAAGGGTTCAATCCAAGACTATAGTAAGTAATTCACAAACATAAATCACTTACTATAGTATTGCACTGACCATGAAGTGATTGGAAATTGTATTCATGGGGTTAGGTAAAACACATTGAAGATTAAAAGAAAGTAATAGCTTTGGAAGAGAAGCTTCTTATTTTGTCTAGATGATTTTCAAAATCTTTGTCTTCATGCAGGTGCATTGATTATATTATTTGTGATTGAACAAGCTTCGCAGTGTGCTTTGTAATCAATCCTTTGATAAATCAATGGAAAGATTGAAATAGCATCAAGTGTGAAGAAACATTTCCTGGATAGGTTTTTAGGGACTGCACTAATTCGTTCTTGGTGACACTTTATGCAAATGTTAAAGGAAGTTTTCTTTGGCATAATGATGATTTCAGAAATTAAGACTTTATGTGAGACTGAAGAAAGTTAATCTCTTGTAAGGATTTGTTTGTGTAATTGGGGTTTTAAATCACATCAACAATATATCAGTTATAGTGTGATGCCCAGCTTATCACGAATGGAGAAAGACTTCTATATAGGCCAGTCAAGGCAGGTGGAACCATAGGCAGCCTGGAGACTTCCTTTTATGAAAATTCAAAGTTTCTCCTGCAGTGATTTTTAAACCAATGCTGGACCTCATGGTATCAAGTTCAGGACTCTCACCACTAGGCCATAGAGGTACCTAGAGGACCATATATGGTCGTGATTTAACCCTTTACCAAACCCCAGATTTTAGACTGCCCAAATTGAAAGAGTTTGCAGACGACATTTCGAAATGTGACGAAATTGGAAAGCGATCTTCTGATAAGGCTGAAAACAATGTGGCAAAAGGAATAATTGCTCGTTACGAGCAATTTTTTTTTTTCCCACAATAATCTTAAGGGTTGTCTGTAACAAAGTGGTGTTATTGTTTGGTAATGGGTTAAGCTCTCGAGTTACCATGTCATGGATCCGTGTTTTTTCCTGTGATTGACTTCCTTTGACACTCTAATAGTGTTTCTAAGTAACCATTTAAATGTCATGACAACATTAATGGCAAATGTTGATGGCAAATGTCAGGAATGAACCAAAATAGCCGACTCTGATATTGATATCCCTAAACCTTTTTCTTCATTTTAACTTGCTTTAATGCTCCTGTAGCAGATTAACCCAGGAACAATCATTATAAAAGAAGCAATGTCTCTTTCTGTCACAATACTTGTCACCTATTGTCACTACGAAAAATTATTATTTTTATTATTTTTCATACTTTGATAAATTTTATGTCATTTGCTGCTACTATTGACTTTATCTATGACAATTCCCAAAATATCATATTTGGGAAAGGATTACCAATAGGACCAACAGGAACTTCACACTCAATGTTGCTTTTTACAGAGGTTCTTATTTTTAGTGTTGTTTAGGAATTCTATTCATGGAGCGATTAAAGACTTTATTGAACCCTTTTGTGGTTTGCTCAATGTAATGGTATGAATGAATATCTTCGATATAGATTTTTTGAGAAGAACAGAAAGCTCAATATTAACCTAGAACCCTTTAAGATGATTTTAATGAGTACAAACAACATAGACTTTTAAGCTTACAGAGGGAATGCTCTGTTTCCTCTTTGATGATTGAACAATGATAATTTATTATGCCATCTCTCAAATTGAATGCAGTAGATCTTCCTCCTTTTTTACTAGTAACATTTGTTAACATGCAAAACACAAAACTTCTGAACAATTATATTTAATGCTGTGATTCTCATAAAACTGTTGCTTGTGCTAGGTTTACTGTGGAACCATGGGTTATCAATATGTGTTTTTTATCTGTTAGGATGAAAATATAGATACTCTACAAACACGGACACATATTATGGAACAAGGGTGGTTCCAAAGTGTAACTTTAATGGTGTTGAAATTACATCCAGTAGAATTACAATGGATGATGGTGTGAGGCCAAAGAAACCTTTGTCGTCTGCATCAGAAATCATGAGCAGACATGACAAAAAGAAACGCGGCTGGTTTAGAAACTTGCTACAGTCTAAAGACGCAAAACCACCAGACCATTCCCCAGGGGACAAACTTAAACATGGAGTCAATAGTAAGGGGAAAAATCTCCCAAGGAGTCTTGAACAAGTCGGCTATCTAAGCCTTTCAGCGCTTGGTATTCCTGAGAGAGTGGATCAGCTGTCCACGAAGGATGATGAAGAATATTCGTCAAGCATCTCGAGTAATGAGAGTGATCATGCGGAGTCTCTAAGTGATACGATGTTGACAAGGAATAGACGTCATATTGTACGTCAAGTATCAACTCGATCATCTGGAAGTGAAAGCTCTCTTGATTTTGAGTTCAACCCAGTGTGGCAAGACTTTGATGATAATGCTCAATCTAGAATCGATGTCTCAAGCTCAAAACAGAAAACAGCTCAAATGCCAAGCAAAGAATTGTCTGGATTTTCGTCATTGTTACATAGTTATATTCCTTCCTTGTCTTGGACGTCTACACCAAGGGGATCCATTGATTCTGTTGTCTCAGAGACAGAGGAAAAAAAGGCATTGATTCAACTAGTTAACAATTCGGAATCTGACCAGGTATGTAAGTGGCAATAGCATAAAATGTGACTACCATGTGAATTATTTTCTACTGAAGTTATAGAATTACAGTTGCTTATATTGGTCCATTTTTATTTATTTTTTTCGAATTGACATTTTTAGTAACAGACAACAAATATTTCTGCACTATTAAACATAAATCTGCTGGTTTTGTTTAAAATTTAATTGTCACCTTTGACATATGGATAACAAAAAGGACGATTTCATAAAGGATCTTACCACAAACTATCAAACAACCCTCCGTGCAAAATATAAGAACTTATTCATGAATGTTACATGGCCATTAATGAAAATAGAACATTTTCATGAAAATCAAGATCAGGTTCATGAATGCATTCATGCACCTATACTTGATGTTCATGAACATGTTCAAATTACAAATTTAGTAGCTTTGTGATCATGAATGGCCTTTGAATGTTCTTGAAGTGCATGAAAAAGTTGTTTAATCTTTCACCAGGGGAATGAAGGAAACTGATGAATAAATGCATAACAATTTAATATGGATGACAAATTGAATATAACTGCCTTGTGTTGAAAAACCATGTTTATAAATTGCTATAATTACTCCCTCAAAAAATGTCAATAATGTTTATCCTCAATAACTCAACAATAACAGTTGTTGCCAAATATTTAATCTAAAATACACAATCTCTAGCAAGGCATTAAATGTCTCCCAATAGAGTTGTTTTTCAAATTTGTTTGGCTTTTCTAGGGATTTGAATGAGTTTTATAGATTTTAACCAAGATTTCCTATCTGATTAATCCAGTTTAGATCAAAGGGAGAAATAGATTTTTGTTTCTGGTTCCAAATAGGACTGTGTTGTTCTATTATTATTTTTCAATATTTCCCTCTTATGGGATTTTTGGACTAAGAGCAATAGAAGACAAAAATGATTGAAATGTGAAAAGTGTCATTTTTATAAATGACAATGAAGAAAAACCATTGTGACAAAAGGAGTTAAGGCTTATCACATAGCATTTCTCTTATCACAATGATTTTCTTGGTTTTTTTTTAAAATCTTTTCTTGTTGGCGCACTGAAATGAGTCTTCATGAATACATGTGGTAAACAAAAAATTTCTATAGGATTTTACATAGTATTAGCCCACATAACGGAGAAGTTATGGTCAACAATGGAGAAATCAGCATTTTGCTTTAGTAACAGTCATGAAAAATGATTAAGAATAACAATACCTGTGAGAAAGGAGGAATTACTTGTTGCAAATGATTTCTCTGTTTGTTACATTGGGGTCTTAATCCTTCATTTGCAAGCTTAATTAAAATTAAAATTATGGATATTATAAGTTGCGGCTTATGTAGAGTACAAAATCATAATCCGCAATTTTGAAACATTTTATTAAATCGGAATACTTAAGTCATACTTAGAATACACTGGTCAGGCCTGAATTATTCGATTTGATGCAAATAGTTCCGGCTCAGACTGATGTATACCAGGAACAACCGAAGTAATCTGATAAAAGAAAATGTTTCAAAATGGCAGAGTATGGGTATCGTACATTAATACAAGTTTACATGTTGGAAATGTTTACTGGAGGAACAGAATGCTAGATAAATGGAATAAAATGCACATGGAAATCAGCTTTAGTATATCCTGCTTACCGGGTTACATAATACTCTATACAGGAAGTTATAATGACCCATTTGGAAATACATTATGTATTTATGATCAATAATGGGGTGAGGTTACACTTGCTACAGACCGTAAGGTTATGTGTGCCACAGACGGTTTGACAATATGTGTTTAAACATAAATTGTCATGTTGTCACCTGAGGCAGGAGTTGTGAAAATCTTTACCCCTACATAAAGTAGACGTTTAAGTGCATACTGCACAAACTTAAAAGCTTTTGTAAATGAAAAGTCCATTTTCATCCATTAACACCTTCCCTCCTATGGAATCTGTGATGAGTTAAGGATGAAAGCAACAACAGGCCACAATAAGAATGTATGAAAGATAACACTTTTTGTCGTAAATTTGGTGTTTGGTTTAGGGTTAAAGAAATATGTAATTGTAAAACCAGAGATTCTGGAAAGCGTGTGATTTCAAATGCATACTTCTGTCTAAACTCCTTATATTCCTTATAATAGATACTTGTTAGTTTTGTTTCAATAAGTCACTTCTAATACTTCTAATAATCAAAAGAAAAGATAAGCATTTGTTTGCTCAAGTTTATGTTTCACTTTAGACACATTTTGACATTATTTTCAGCATAATTCAAATTCATTTACATTCTTTATTATTTTCCACCATCATGTGCAAGTTGACAATCTACTCCCCTATCTGTTTTCCAAGCAGAAACCATTTTAACAACCTTCATGATATAGTATGATTAGCAAAGAAGTCCACCATAGAAGAGAAAGGTTTCTCCTTCTGTCACATTGATTGTCTTACTGTCATCTGCTGCAATTACGCATCATCTGTATAAGTAAAAGGGCTCATATCTTTATTGTATTGAATTTGAAAAGGACAAATTATTTCCCTATAGGTTTACAAGTATTGTTCTTCGAAGAGATGTGTCTATATATTTTCATACACAGGGCAATCATCATCAAATTTGAGGCTTTTATTACGAAATGAATAAGAGATCTGGTATACAGAATTCATAGATACATACTTAGATAAAAGAGAAAAGTATGAAAAGCACACACTGACAGAGAAATGAATGGTTCTTTCAGAAGATGATTCTATATTTTTCAGGAGCCATCTTTACCAAATCGGAGCGCCCTGTTACAAAATCCATTCCATGAATTACAGGTCTGGCTTCAGGAAGGCTGTGATTTAGTGATCCGCGACAGTTGTGGTAAGTGAGTTTGTTTGTTTGGGATTTATTTCGAATTGTTTGGGATCAATACCTATTCTTACTTTGTTCATGCACCGGGGGCAAATGAAAGTGAATACTGTATGACTTGGCCTATCAGTTTATCCCCTATATAGAAATTGACCTTGCTAGAACAATGAAATAGACCTAGGTTCTTCAAACCTTACAGTATTATTACCCTCAATGCTACTCACATGGGTGAAAGTGTTCAGGGTTGTTCCTGATGTTGAGGATTTGGAGACTCTGTCCCTATATAATGCTATAGTAGACATCCCTTTTCAGGATAAACAACTAGAGATTTCAGGTTTGTGAAAATCTTCAACTTAAACCCATGTTCCCACTTTCATTAAATTTTATTTTTAAGTCACTTGTTCAAAGGGGAAGTTTATTGCCTGGTCAAAGGGCTATTGCCTGGTCAAAGGGCATATGCAAATTTTGCTAAAATATCAATGGACTTTTTTCATAGTTTTGATTTTCATCTAGTTTCACCATATTTATTTTATATCAATTGTGAAACAAGTTTTCATAACTTAAATTTATCATTCTATTTTGCTTCCTGGATACATACCAGTACTCAGGCTGAATGTAGATTAAAGAAAGATTGCAAGTTCATAGGATTTGAACACACCACCCTTGTGTCCTGAGGCTGACGCTCTACCCCTGGACTACTGTCCTCCACAATTCGAGGGTTCAGTGCAATACTATAGTAAGTGCTTCATGTTTATGAAGCACATACTAAAGTCTTGCACTAAACCCTCAAATTATCATCTGCTCTTGCTTTCATTTCTGCTGTTATGAAACCGTTTATGAAAGAGTAACTAAGTGAACCCTTTTCTCCATGACTTCTTCCTTTGACACATTTGGTGCAGAAGACTTTCAAAACCAGTGAGAAAAATGGAGAAATTGCTTGTCACAATGGTTTCAATCTAAAATCATTGACAAATTGTAAAACAGTATCTCAAACTTCATAATTGTCTTCTGCTTTAACTTTAAATTTGGACCAGTTATATAATGGGGAAAGGATGCTAATCCATTTGAAATCATTGAGGAAACACATGTTTGAAATCATTACCAAAGCCGGAGTACATGTTGAGTTTTCACTTTACCTCTTTTATCATGACTATTTCTCTTAACCCTTTACCAAATGCCAAATTTTCGACTCTCCCAAATTGAAAGACAACATTTCAAAAGTGATGATATTGGAAAATAATCATCTGATAGGGTAGAAAATATTGTGGTAAAAGGCGAAATTGATCGTCACAACCAATTTCTCTTTTTCCCACAATGATTTCCAGAGTCGTCTGCAACAAACTTGTCAAGTGTCATTATTGTTTGGTAATGGGTTAACACACACTTGCTGAGGAATATATGATAACAATATTATGGCAAATAGAGAGCTTGCTTAAATTATTATCAAAATTATTTGGTCTTTCATATATTTTTTTCCTCAGGTACTAGTGATCCATATGTGAAATTCAAACTCGGAAATAAACAGTTACATAAAAGTCGAACTGTATCGAAAAACTTGAACCCAAAATGGGATGAACGATTCGTGATATCTATAGAGGACCCATTCCGTCCAGTGCTTGTGAAAGTGTATGATTATGATCGCGGGTCGTCCGATGATTCTATGGGCTCTGCTGAACTTCGGTTGGATGAGCTGCAACCAAATGTGTAAGTAATGGTCATGTATTTTAGTCCTAACCCTTATAGTGCTGGAACCGACTTCATGCTTATGCACACAGGTTAGATCCAGGCTAGCTGCTAAGTAACTTGGCAGCTGGCCTGTGATCTAACCTGTTTGCTACTCTGAGTTTCTTTCCTCAACAAGATTAAGCAGATATTGAAGGTTTTGGAAAGCAGACAACACAGAAATATATTTTTAGAAAACTGCCCAGCATTCTAAGGGTTAACTCATTACCCAATGAAGTGTTTTTTACTTGTCCCATTCAAAAGTAAGACAATCTGCAGTAGACATAGACATAATTATTCAAGTACAGAGGTCATAGGTCCATAGTACAACATACAGTAACAAAATATACTTACAAAAGAGTGACAATTCACAAACAAATACATTAGAATAGTTCTTCAATTAAATTTCTCCTTAGTTCGAAGTCTTTTACAAGGAGTGTTGACATTTTGAATATACGAGGGTTGGTAGGGAAGTTCGTGGACTGGTACTAGAAAAATGATATTCAGCAGAATACATGTATAAGATATATGTAATCATACAGTTTGATCTGTTTTCTCTATATTGTATCAATTTTATGAATGAGTGATTAACATCTAAACAAATATAACATAAAACAATAATGCGGTTGTGAATACCCGGAGCACGGCAGCGTACAAAACACGACGTCATAATAACGCCAGGATAAAGTTAAATGTCTTTTCAAACCATTTCCGTGTAGTCACTGCTTGTTTGAATGCGTTTTATGTGTCTGTGTACCCTTTTATTGTATCATAATGGTACCAGTCACTGTAGTAGGATTTAACCAGATTTTGAGTGTATGTCCATTCGGACCTTGGTGTTGAAGAATCATGCCTTTCTGGTCCATGAATATAAACATGTTTCCAATCACTTTTCTGCACTTGTGCCTTCTTTGGGGGAGGAGTCCTTGGGGATTTCCATATGCAGGACTGTGCTTTTGTCTCTGAATCGAAATGCCATAGCCATGTCTCGTCCATTGTTTTTATGCGATCAAGGACTCCTTCACCTTCACGCTCCTTTCATATAACCATTTCCGAGCAGCGAACCCTGACTTCCCGTTCATGGTCCTTCAGTAGTCTCGGCACACCCAACATGCACAAACCTTTTACATTCCTAATTCAACACTTAAACTTCCATGTATAGTTGGCTGGCCTAGCTTGGACGCTAATCTTCTCAAAGTGTGCCTTCTCTCACTGTAAATCAAGCCTTTGACTTTGCGTAAAAGATTGTCTTTGATAGAACATTTAAGTTCAGGTGGACGACATCTTGCTCAGCATCTCCTATAAAATCTCTCCCACCTTTCTTAAGACCATTTATGCCATTCGAATACTAGTGATCTGCTTCAACTTCTTAACTGTGCTGGAGCTATTTAACAGATTGAACTTCTCAGTTGGTGTCGGATCAAGACCAAAGCAAAATTTAACTGCTGACCTTATTTCAATGTCGCCAGTTGACGTCATGATTTCTTTTGTTTAAATCACGACCGCGTTGATGAAAATCCCTGTCACTTTTGAACGCAGACCCGGAACTACATCACAATTTCTGGTTATGACGTCTATGGTACAGGATCACAACAGACAACTTCGCGGAGATTTGCGGCGACGTGAAAATTTTCTATTGAGTGATAAGTCAAAATGAAAAAGTTGTAATAGCAGGTAAATTTTGACTAAATGGAGACTAATAATTCTGCAAAGAATTGACAAAACTTATTTCTTTCACCTGCTTTGGATTAACAAAGCGTTATATGGCATTTATTTAAGATTTCAATGTTTTATGACAGATAATAAAAAAGTTAGGAGAATAGTCCACAAACTTCCCTACCAACCCTCTAGTTGATTTATTATTACATTCCAAAATTAAACAAAAGGTTTGCTGATTTACATTTCTAAGCCATGATTTGTCAGTATACGTATTGCATAGCTTTTCATAACTTTTGCATTCTATAAAGAAATGATATTTGTCCTCACCAAAGACCTAATAAACACAGATAAGCAACTCCCCATAGGTAAAGACCGAACTCGCTTATCATCTCGTGGAGGATGAGATTTCGGGAGACTTTGCGAGACTTCCTAATCTCGTCAGCACTGAAGTGTGTCTGCCAGCTAGACGATGTAAACGAATGTTGAATAAAGTGTTAAAACTAACGTTTATTTTATTGATTTTTCGATAGTTTTAACATTCCTTTATTAGTGTGTTGTTTTTATTAATAATTGCATATGAGACAATTGATTTCCCTTTACCACTGGTGAAACACGTGTTTTAAAATGTGTATCATCAATAGAACCGAAAGTGCTATATGTCTGGAATTGAATGGGATGGTAGAATATTTGTATAACTCCTCAGAAACAAAAACAAAATATGGGTTGATTTAGACAAACTTCGATTCATTTCACATAGTTTTATCGACCAATTGAAGATCAAGCTGTACATTTTTGTGTTGTTGAGAGGCATTTAAATTCTCTTATCTGGTCTTGGTTTTTTGAAATCATATGGTTGCATGTTTTAGTAGTAGAGCAATAGTTTTTGTCTAACTCCTCGAAAACCAAAACAAAATATGGGTTGATTTAGACAAACTTTGATTCATTACACATATTTATATCGACCAATTGAAGATCAAGGACTTTTATACATTTTTGTGATGTTGAGAGGCATTTAGATTCTTTTATCTGGTCTTGGGTTTTTTTAAATCATATGGTTGCATGTTTTAGTAGTAGAGCAATAGTTTTTGTCTAACTCCTCGAAAACAAAAACAAAATATGGGTTCATTTAGACAAATTTTGATTCATTACACATATTTTTATCGACCAATTGAAGATCAAGGACTTTTATACATTTTTGTGATGTTGAGAGGCATTTAAATTCTCTTATCTGGTCTTGGGTTTTTTAAATCATATGGTTGCATGTTTTAGTAGTAGAGCAATAGTTTTTGTCTAACTCCTCGGAAACAAAAACAAAATATGGGTTGATTTAGACAAACTTTGATTCATTACACATATTTTTATCGAATAAGGGAAGATCAAGAACTTTTTTTCATATTTTTGTGATGTTAAGAGGCATTTAAATTCTCTTAACTGGTCTTGTTTTTGTTTTTTAATTTGAATTTATTCTTAGTACTCTCTTATTGTATATAAACTGTATACGTGAAAGATGTAACGATATGTTCTGTTTGGTTCAGCTGGAAATAATTGCCATGTCTGTTATCTTAACCCCAACGGGGATAACTCAAATTCTCAGTTGACAATAAAGTACAATAGTATGATGCAAGCTTCCTGTATATCACTTGATAAACAATGGGCACGTTAACCCTTCTTTTTCGAATTATCTAGAATTTTGATAAGGGAGAAATGAAGTTTTCATTTATTGAAAACAATGGTTTATATGCTAAATATTTTCTTTCTACAAATTTGTACATTAATTCCATTTATATCACATGTAAGGTTGCTTTTTGAGGTTAGGTAGCCAAGTCTGTATCTCTTTAAAAAAATAAGTCAGGCATACGTTCTTTCTTGTGCCAAGTTGTTTTAGAAATCTGACGACCGTTCACTGGAATGAGAATGTTTCACGTGACCATGATCTACTTACAGAAAATTTCTTATTGAAACAGAAATGATGAACCTTCTTCCTGAACGTTTATCTTTATTTGAAAATTTATCCGAACGATCATTTTTCATTTATAAATAGAAATACACACGCATTTATTTTTGTATGTCTAGATTTTATTAGAATGGATAAAACCTTTAGCTAGTTGTTGTTTGATAATATAATTCTAACATTGTTGATGATGATGATGATGATGATGCAGATGGTGATGATGATGATATTGAGTACATTTTTCAAAGAAAATAGAATGTTCCCCATTACGAATTATTAATTCATAGAATATTGTACATGATATGCCGCAAAAAAAGATAATTCCCATTTAGAGACCCATTCCACAAAAGTATAGATTTAAGCTAATATTTTAACAGTAAATTTTGCTGCTGAAATTTTCCTCCGTCAAAAAATTTAGCTAAACATTTCAGTTTGACACGGTGCAATATTACAATAAGTTATAATCCATGGTAATTATCACAGCAGGGCACCACAGCTGGTTTTTGGGGTCGGGAGGGTCAATAAAAGGGCTACCATAGGTGATCAGCGACGGCAGACGCTTTGATTAACAAAATAAAGCGTCTGTATTTACAGGAAGGTAAAATCTCGCGAACGAGATGTCAACGCGAGAAAGAACGGTATTTTGCAGAGTTGCTTATCTGTGTTTATTAGGTCTTTGTCCTCACTAATGTTGTAGTTGAGTTGTTTAAAAAGTTGGTAGAATCTCTGCTCTCTTTCTATCTTTAAATATCTGCCCTTTTCAACTGTCAAATCATACGACGAACACCTCAAATTAGCTAATGTCTTTTTTTGTATATAGGACAGGTTGATATTAAGATATAAATTTGGGGTTAACATAGATTTGAAATATCTTTAGTGCTATGCTTTTGGTGAATCATTCAGATCAGCAAAATGTTTCTGTGTATAACCCACAATCCCAAATTCTCTGAGAAAAAGCCTTTAAAAATTCAACGATGTTTCCCACTATAGTAAAATGAGCATTTGTTAAAGAATTCAGTGTTCAAAGTAGTCTAAGTTAGATGACGGGAAGTGCCCGTATTGTAGAGGATACAACCTAAGATGGTTTCTTCGGCACTGCAGAAGATTTGCTAATTATATGTTTCTGTGATGTCAGAGCATGACCTAGTTTGTACCTCTGTAAGGCTCAGTTTATTGACATTAAAGATAAGACAATTTGAGAAATTGCCTTTCCAAAACAGTTACATATTTGCCGGACTGTATCTCACTAGTGATTACTCATGCATCAAAAACATTGTCTCAGAAATTTATGATGCTTGGTTAACCTTTTCCCAAACAATAACAACATTTGATGACTTTGTTGCAGACCACTTTAGAAAACATTGTGGGAAAAGGAGAAATTACTAGTAAGGAGTAAAGAAAATCTGGGGTTTATGAAATACACACGGAATTAAAAAAAAAGGGGGGGGGGGTTGAGTGTACTTACCCTGTTACCTCTCTAAGTGACCGCAGGCAAGTGTGAGTGTATATCTGGCTCTAAACCTGTGCTTTTATAGATAAAAAGTGATGCAACCCTCAAAGCTAGCGCGAAAGTCTTCAAGCTTTCGTCGTGGAAACCATATCAGTTTTCGTCGTTATTCCACTTTTGCTGTTACAAGCTCCGCCCGTGTGAAATTATGGAAATTAACATATGGTACCATCTTGAAATTGAGAATGATATAATACATTGTATATCGTAGATGAAAATGCATTTTTCTTTTGCTAGTTTTGTAATATAGGTTTAATACATATCAATGTTGTTATTTAGCATTTAATTAATAAGTTGCCTAAACGCTCCATCCTAGTCGTGTTAATGTTCAAGACTCAAATACCCAGTTTGTAACTTTATGAATGGATCAAAATGTCAGTTCAGGTTCACGTGATTTGTCTGATATTCATTTGGCTTAATTTCTAGCTCATTATCAACTTGTCCCAAAAGCATTGTTTGTGCCAAGTCAAGTTGAAAGGCTCGTAATGATGAATATTTGTTTTTATTGTTGCTTGTCAATGCATATCTATTTCCATGCTGTGACAGTTTGCCATTACATTGATAGAAAACAGATTGCCTTAAAACATCAGTGATTTATGGAGAGTCTTGTAGGGAGAGAATGATTGATTATATTTTTATAACAAATCTTGTTTTCCTGAGGAAATGGAATGTCATATGTTTTAGGAGAAGTTGACTGGATGATTGAGAAATTTGAATTGTTACAGTGCCCTTGGTAAGCTGAGCTATTTGAATATCAGCTTCAATGTTTAACCTCCTTGTTTATTATATTAAGTCTGAGTTAATGAACCTCAGTCATCTCATATGCTAACTCAATGATTCTGGTTTCTGATTGGTCAATATTGAACCTTGCTAAAATTTAACTCAACTGAAACATTAATCGATGGCCTTGTTGTGTACAATATTAATGAAGCAAGGTCTGGAATCACTGAGAGTGTGTCTGTTCTGATGGGTGAAATGGAAGTCATATAGAAAGTTGCACTGACTGTCGTTGACAATAATACTGTTTTAAAACAGTTTTGAGTTCCAATTCAAAATTGTAATAATGGGAAAAACAATGCGTTGGTTAGGTTAAGAGCTATTATTATTTTGCATCCATGTATTAGACTCTAAGGAGTGTCGATTGGCATTTATTTTCTGCTCAATTGTGTCACCATATAAACAGAAGTGAACCCTTAGTGTGAATAGGGCACATCTTTGTTGAATCCATTAAGTCAACAGTTCAGTTTGTTGCACCAAGATAAAAAGCCTAGCTAGAATATGTGTCTGAGAATTTGAATATGTATGTGGGGAGAGGAATATCTGGACTGATAGATAGAAGGTTAATATAGCCTGTCAATTAATGCAAATAAACACAGCTATTCTTTAACAACAAAAATCATTGGAAAATAAAGTTGACTAAAAAAAGTATACTTTTTATTCCTTCAGTACTCTTTGGTGGTACTTAGATAGAGTTTCCTCCTCTAGGGTGGAAGAATGGGGTCTAGACTTAATATTAGTAATACCAAACTAGGTATACATGTGTGACTGAAGTTACCTGAAGACAAAGGCATATTAATGGCTTCCCTCCATGGTCCTTCGGTAATATGTTGGTATTACCCTTGGTAAGCCTATTCAAGGTAACAAGGGCAGTATCCATTTTTTACCTGGGATTGCTACAATTCAGCTAGAAATATTAAAAGGCACTAGTGAATTGTGGGCAATAAGCAAATTGTCTTTGTTTTATAAGATTGAAATGATAGCAGGTAGTTCTTAGGCTCTTCTTTACTTAAAACATAATTTGTGTTATTAAACTATTTCATTTCATTTTTTTCAGGCCAACAGACCTTGAACTCCAGCTGAAAGAGAAAGGGAAACCAGATTATATGGGTTACATAAAGTTACAGGTCACCCTGGTACCCAAATCTCAGGAAGACAGAAACCAGGTTGGTTACCGTTCGGTTGTAAAACTTGTATTCCTAACATGGCATCAAAGGTGGTGTATCATTATGGATATGGTTCTATCCTTGAAACAGCTTATTATTTCTTTGGTACTCGACCAAATGCAAGACATTATTTCCTAGCATGGTACTAGCAAATTAAGTGAATTGTTGCTCTGATATAACTCTAACATTGTTCAATAATGTTGTTTGTTGTAGGCTTTGGAAACAGCTTTTAAAGAACCTGTAGTAGAGAGTTAACCCTTTACCAAATGCCAACTTTTAGACTGTTCCAAATTGAAAGAGTTTGCAGACAGACGACAATTCAAAATTTAATGAAATTTGAATTTTTTCCTTTTCCCACAATGCTTTCCAGAGTCATCTGCAACAAACTGGTTAAATGTTGTTATTGTTTGGAAATAAGCCCTTCAAAAGAAATGGTATGCTGAAGTTATGTCTTTTCTCATCTACCGTAAGGGGCATGTGGTAGGCTTACAGTCATTTGCATCAGCAAAGAAGATTGTTTTTTGTCTTTGGGGGTCATAGTTCTAGACCTCTCAGACTAGATAACACCTTATTAAGGAGGTTTATTTTCCCCACACACATGAAGGAGTGTATATAATGGGGAAAATATAGCCATTATCTCTTCTGTAATGATAATTATGTGTTCCACCATGACTAAAAAAACTACATAAACATGTCATACCATGTGGACTTTTGTGATTAGTCCATCAGTAGGCTCCTGTAGAAAACTAGGGATAGCTTGGTATTAATGGGGTTTTATTTGACAAATGAGTAGAATATATCAAGGGTTCAGTGCAAGACTATGGTAAGTGCTTCATGCCTGTGCTTTTGCCTGTGAAGCACTTACTCTAGTTTTGTATTGAACCCTCGATATTGAGTATTAAGTGAAAATTTGCTCTGAATTTTGGTTTTGGTCACAGTGTTTTTTTTTTAACAAATAAGTTGTTTTTCAAACTTAACAACTGTCATCTGATGATCCTTTTAAAAGGTCTACTAGTATCGCACAGATTGAGATTTGAATGCTTTTAAGATAAAATGTTCACTTCAGATAAAATGACAACACAGATGTTTAAAGTTACACAAAACTAGAGTATTGATTCACTTCTAAACCCTTTTCATAACGGTATGGTATAACTTTATCTCATTCCAACTTGCTTCCTCATCCAAATTAGTTAAAGTGCCTGGAAACTAGAGTACAAAATCGGTCAACACTCTAATTATATTTCCCTACCAATGTGCCTCAGTGAGCAATGCCATACCTATTTATTATGTGAGTTCTTCATCATAACACTAAAAGGCTTTAAAACTCAACTCTTTTGAATGAAAACAATGATTTCAGCATCTGTAAGGTAAAAGAATTTAACTTGTCATTTGTTTGGTGATGAGGATTGCTTTAGTCACCTTTATATTATTAAACAAATTGTGGGAGATAGTCTCTTTACTTATATGTGAGCTACTTATATGTGGGCCAAATTCAGTTAAAAAAAATTGCATTTCACTTTTTTAAGTAATTTTTCATTCTTGCATTATTCTCAGCAGAGTTCTTTTTTTGATGGGCATGTAATATTGTTTAACTTTTAATTCTTTTGCATGTTTAATGGATGTCAATTTGTTCTTGCCACAAACTTACATTATCTAGCCAATAAAATGATAAAAACTAAAGGTTAGGTTCTTTGAATAAGATTTCTGGGAACTCATAAGTGTGAACACATCTTGCATCCTTAAGATAAAGTTATTTAACCAAAGGAAGCTTCGTTTAATTAACAGGCAGTCTCAAAAGCCAAGAGATTTTTTACAGTAAGTATACTATGCTGTCTGCCCATTATTAAGTATGTATTTAATCGTAGATGCTTTTGAAAATTAGAGAGTTATTTTGCTAGGGTGTAGATAAAATCTTACTCTTGAAATATTTAGAAATTCAAAAAGGATTGTCATGAGACAATGTTCCATTCAATTTGAGCAGTTTTTCCATGATTCACATGCATTGTTTAAAAGAATTAAGATGTTGCTTGGAATGTGAACTTCTTCGGAAGATGTTAAAATATTCCATTCATTTAACCCTTTACCAAACGCCAAATTTTCGACTGTCCCAATTTGAAAGAGTTTGCAGACGACTTTTCAAAATGTGATGAAATTAGAAACTAATCTTCTGATTTGGTAGAAAACATTGTGGGAAAGGGAGAAACTGCTTGTTTAGAGCAATTTTCCTTTTCCCACAATGTTTTTCCTAGTTGTCTGTAACGAACTGGTCAACTGGAACTAGAAAAACGATTTCACCCTTGCCAAGTTTCTAGAGAAGTACATCAGACAGCAGCAAAATCAAATATCTTTACAATTAGTGCACTTGTACAAAGATTTTTGTGGAAAGTGTTTACTCAAAAACTTCAGACCATAAGATAGTTGTGAAAGTAATAGCAAGGAGTTCAGTAATTTCTATTCTGATTTTCATTGCCATCGGCTCACTATATGTGAGCATATGGAATTAGAAGTTGTATCTGCTTTCATGTAACCATCATTTTGTCATGCCTTTAATTTTCAAATCATAACTGTGAATCAACACCTTTAAATAATCAAACTGAGCAATTTCATCATATCATAAAAGTATCATTATTATGTTAAAATTTTTCAATTGAAATTAGTTGTATTAATTTTTTTTTCATGGCATCAAATGATGCAGCTTGTAGTATTACCATAGACAATGAAACTTTCGATCATAATGCTTATAAAGTTGTTATTTAGCTGCATATTCTGTCAGTGGATGGTTCAAGTTTTTCAAGAAAAGTCTGCTGTAAATAAAGAGTCAAATTGTTTCTTTTTTCTTAAAAAGGTGGGAATCTAATTGTATAACCAGGAAAAGAGTCTGCTTTTAATCTATTTAGCTGTTTTTACAGGAACTTTTATAATACTGATTATTTGTCATTTTCCAATTCCTGCTGTAGTTCTTGATCATCATCAGGTTTTATCTCCTTATGAATTAGTAATATTTAGAGGATACACCTCTTATTTGGACGTCTGCCCTTTAGAAACAATTAGATATACTGTTTTGGTGCATTCATTTGAGTTAATTCTCAAATTTGTATCAATAAGGCATTAAGCCCTCAATGTTATATATACACATCTTGTTACAAGCAATTTTTCCTATTGCCATAATAGCATATCGAACCTTCTGTAAGAGGTGCATCAAATTCAGTCAATAGATGTAGTCTTTTAAATACTATGCTTAAATACTTGCTTAGAAGTTATTAGGTTTGTGCTAGTGTTGGTCCATATTCATTGCATTTCTTATCAATCTTGAAATGCTAATTGCTACCTCATTGGTCTGGTTGGTCCAAATCATTAGCAAGTTCAGATTACTTTTATAAAGCATAACTTATTGAACCTTATGTTTATGCTATTGAGTAGAAACCATTGTGACTTAGGGAGAAATGCTCTTAGGGCATTGTTTTGAAGTAAATGGGTTAGTTTTTGGATAACATGCTTGCTAATTATAACATGCTATAGCACTGTCCTAATTTAAAATGAGAGTATTTATCATGAGCTTATGAAGGGAAATTTGTCCTTTATTGACCATATACCTGTATATGTATATACATTTTGTACTTGCAAAAAAATTGGTACGGTATATTGTTGAAGAACCCTGTAAAAAATTAAAGGGAGTAAATAGAGGACTGATAAGTGCAAGACTATAGCAAATCCTTCCCATAAGCCAGTTAGAACCATTGGCTATCAGTAGTCTGCATCCTGCCAGTTTCCTATAATGAACATACAGATCTCCTTGTACTGCCATTTAACCCTTTACCAAATGTCAAATTTTTGACTGTCCTAAATTGAAAGAGTTTGCAGATGACATCTCAAAATGGGGTAAATTTGAAAAATAATCTTATGATGGGGCAGAAAGCATTGTGGGAAAAGAAGAAATTGCTCATTTAGAGCAATTTCCCCTTTTCCCACTAAGTTTTCTGGAGTCATCTGCAAGAAGCTTATCAAATGTCGTTATTGTTTGAAAATGGGATAAACCCATCCAAAATATATCTATGTCTATGGAAAGGGATGGATGATACCTGTATATTGTTAAGGGTACAACCACTGTTTAAGGGCCAATATTATAACAAGGAAAGCTTTCTGGAAAAAGAGGGCTCATAAGTGTTTGCGTAAAATTTCATCTCATCGAAGTAAGCCTTGTACATTTCACTCTTGATGGTTCAAGGAGACATATGCTTTTAATAATACTTGAGGGGGGGCCAAGTGGTTAAACCATTGTAGTGAAGAGTGTTGCGAAGGTTCATTCAATGCTTTTTCTGTTAAGCATAAAAATGAAATTAAGAAAGATGTACCTAATAGAATTGTAAGATTAAACATACACATATGAAACTTTAGTCATTAACTTGAAATCACAAGGCACCTCTCTGGGTTCATGATTCGAGAGAAGATTTTGATTTCCTTGATTGATATTTAACCTGGCTAATCTCAAGGGCAATGCTAATAGTATGCATCCCAGATGCTTAATCCAGCCCTGATTGACAGGTCAATAAACTGGATATACCTCTATCACAGTTCAATAAACGGGGATTGCCTCTATCAAATATGAGTCGGGTATCGCAAAAATAAAGAATTGATAAAACTTAGCTCAAAAACAAATAGACCATAAAAAATCTATTAGAAATTAAAACAATCTTAACTTGTTCTAAAATAAACATAGATATTTGTTATGTAAAGTTTATAAAGTATTGCCTGCTGCAAAGTTGCTCTTTTGTAATAACTAAAGTGTTAGAAAATTCAGAAGCTTGTATTTGATTGTATAAAGCCCGGTCTAGTATTGCTGAAATTTACCTATATTCATAACGGCCTATTTTTGTTGTACAGAGAAACAATGTATCGATATTAGATGTGACAGGTGGTAGATTGACAACAATTGCAACATTTGGTCTTCTACACAAAATTGGAGGCCTAATAGCCCTTAAATTGACATGAAAAGATCATATAGGCGGCTGATGAAGGACAATATTAATGTGTTATTGAATACAAAACAGTGTTATGAAATGGTTCGATGATATTTTTTTTAAGAGTTTTCTTGAAATTGAAATGTTAGCTTTAAGTTGAATTGAGCTTGATAATTACAAATTTTTCCATGTATCACCATGAAGTTGTTTGAAGGAATGAAGGTGCAGTGGAAATAGCTTCAAAGCAATGTGTGATCTAAGTAATTCTGGGACTTACTTGGATTGAAATGCCTCTCTACTTTTAAGAAGTATGAAACAGAGGTAGACAGACTGATAAACAAAAGTCCCAACCAAAAAAAAACGGAATTAAAACATCCATTTTCATGTGCAAGAATAAAAAGCTCTTTTTTCAGTGAAAATTTAGTATTTAAGATAGAAACAACAATGTTGTGGTATGATAACTTCTTGTTATAATTGGATCTTGGACACACTTTTTTGTGCATACAACAAAGATTGGATAATTTAAAAAAAAATCTTTGACATTGAATGAGTTTTGAACAGTCATGTTGAACTTTATAAACAAAATCCGTCGTAAGAGCAGCGACAATATTTTGGACATTGAAGTTGTTGCGAGCAGCTTAAATGAGGAAGAAGAGGAAGAGGAGGATGTGTTTGAGGATTGTGAGAGTGAATGTAGTAGTGAACAGAATACTAAATTGACTGATTTTGAAAGTAGTAGCGAACAGTTGAAAAAACGCAGAAACTCTCCTTCGATTCTAGATTCGATGGAGGAATGTTTTAAAAAGGTATTATATAATATTCATAATCAGTATGACTTTACAATGTAATTGGTATTGCAATTTGATAATTTGAGTTACTCTATATACTTCTTTTTCCGTGCTGTTTTGTGGATGCTATAATTTCAAGGTTGCAGCAGGCATCATATTTTCAGTACATGAAATTGAAACGAAATTAAGAAGATACTGTTGTAACTAAAAAAGGTGTTTCTCAAGATAGACTTTTTCTTCTCTGTTGCAATTATTTCTTAACCCATTATAAAACAATGACAGCATTTGACAAGTTTGTAACAGACCACTCTAGAAAACATTGCGGGAAAAAAGAAATTGCTCTTAACGAGCAATTTCTTGTTTTCCCACAATGTTTTCTGCCCTATCAAAAGATTATTTGTCTATTTCATCACATTTTGAATTGGCCTTTGCAAACTCTTTCAATTTGGGACAGTCAAAAATTTGGTGTCTGGTAAAGGGTTAAGTCATCTATGATAAGTCATTAAATGTTTGGAAGTATATAAGGCACCAAGAGCCTATTTTCTCGTTATTTGGTTATGATGAGTGTTCGTGGACCGCCAAATCATTCAAGTGTTGTACTTCTTTGCTCGCAATGAAGCATAAATAATTGAATGATTCTATTTCCTATCAAAATGAAAAAAACAAACAAGTTGCAGTTGATGCTTTTCTTTGGTCAATTCATCTGTTGTTTACTGCCAGTGCTGTAATAACTTGTTTTACATCCAACATGGACAAAAAGTGCAGACACATTTCTTAAATCAGAAATGATCATAAGTTTTTCTTCTCATAGGATAAAGACTTCTCCTTTGAATAAACTCATTTTTCCCCCATAGCAATGTCAAAATTTGCCTGCATAACGCGGGTTATGTGAAGCACTTACTTAGTATTGCCCTGAACACTTGATAATATCTGTAGAATTCAAGGATGTTTTAGTAAAGCTTAAAGTGCCCATCAATAGAGAAAATTCAAATAGCCTAGGTATTGATTCAAGCATCAAGGGAATTCTACAAAGCTAAAGCCCCTATGCGCAAGTGCTGAAACAATCAACTCAAATAATGAATACTTGTTCAATTTGAGTTCTAGATTTGATAGAAACCAGAAAACAATTTCATGTTTCATGATTAACTGGAATTACTCCTTATTCCTGCCTAACCCTTTTACCTTATATATGATTAAAGAGCTTCAGTCTCGGGACACAAGGGTCGTGGATTTGAATCCCGTGAGAAGTGGGATCTGCCTTGCAACCTTACATTAATCTACATTTGTTGTGAATAATGGTTATGTATCCAGGAAGCAGAATCAAGAGTGATTTATTTAAGTTTTTAGAACTTGTTTCACAATTGATGAAAAATTAATAAAATTTATTGTCAACTAATTATATTTGATTGAAAAAAGACTTGAGAAACAATGAAACAAATGAAGAAGTTGCATCAAACAAGCAGTTTTCTTTTTCCCCCACAACAGTTTCTTATTTTTTCTTCTTACTTCATGATTGCTGCCTGTGGTTGCTTTCAATGCAAAAGTTCAATCACAATATCCTAAATGAAGGTTTTTATAAATGATATCCCATTTTTGACAAATTTCATAATAGTTCGTTGTGTCTGCCCTTATGCAGCTTTAATTGATTAATCAATTAATTATTATTTCATGTAAAAAAAAAAAAATTTTTTTTATTATATTACACTTAGTATTTGATATAGATTTCTATATTTAAACATGAAGAGAAAACTTAAATTTTAATTAGCATTTTTTCCTTTCCTTTTACAATACAGTACTTCAAGAGAACTGTGAAGCTCACAGATAAAGAGTCTGCTGCCAGAAAGTTGAAGATGCAAATGTGGACGGGTGTAGTTACAGTGGTGCTGGTTGAAGGTCGTGACCTCATACCCATGGATGACAACGGGCTCTCAGACCCCTACGTGAAGTTCAAATTGGGCAATGAAAAATACCGCAGCAAGGTAAGAGAGAAAACATAGAGTTATTGATACTTTTGTCATATACCTCGGTTAATGTATCACTATTTTCTGTCTGTAAATAAAGCCCATATGTTAAGGAAACTTGTGAGGCCATATTTGAAAGGCCTTACTTTAGGAAGAATTAAAGATGTGAAATTTAATTTGAGAATCTTTGCATAAAGTTTTGAGCAAATAAGAAATTTAGAAATTTCATAGGGTTGGATATAAGATACTTTTCCCAAAAAAGTGCCTCAAGTATTAGATAACTTTTACTATGAGTGTACACATTTAAATCATCTGTATCATTTTTTTTATTTATTTTTTTATTGTCCTCTTTTAAAGGGAGCTGCCTTTTTTCCTACTTGTAGCTATAACTAATACCTTCAATAAAATGTTGCCCAAAAAAGGCACATACTCATCTTATTGATGTAGAGAGGTTGAAACTATTGTTGGAAACAGATGAAAGTTATTATATTGATCTTACAAGGCTCTATGATTAGAAACATTTTCACATTGTTTTTATGTTCCAAATGGTGTCTGCAAATCGTTTGATTAAGGTTTATAAAGAATTGTTAATAGTAAAGAGTTCAGGTCTTAACAAGAATAGCCAGGATTTCTCAAAACCATTATTGGATGAATAAAATGTCGGCTATGTAGACATCTAATTTTTCTCAGATGATTTCCATTTTTCTCGTCAGACATAACCCAATTTTATCAATACAATTTTGTAATTTAAAGCATTTGATGTGCTTTTTCAATGTCATTAAATCATTAATTATGACTATATGGACAAGTACCATAACATAAATGTAGCTTAAGCAATCAGCAAAATACTTACATGAATCTCTTACTATTGAAATGCCCTGAATCTTTGAGCTGCAATATAAGACTCATTATAAGTTAAGTGTTGCAATGACGAGCCAGGCAATGTTAAATAACTGAAAAATTGTTCACGCATTAACAGTGTTTTTTTTTTAAAGAAATATTCAGCATTATTTAGCCCTATTCCCCCATCGCTAGAGTTTATATTTTCCCCCAGATATATGAAAAATTCCCCTATAGGAAGTGTATGTAATTTTAATAAGAAAATGTTGAACTTTGGACATGAAAATAAAATGTTGATAAACATGAGTTGGAATGATGATTTTCTCTCTTTGCATTGTGAATTGTATTGTTAAAACTTGATTTAGTACTGTTACTTGCTGAGTATCCCCTTTTTCCCCTTTTATGTGCAAATTTTCCCCCCTCATTGGACCAAACCCCCTTCCCCCTAAACTTAAAAAAAAAAACAGCGCAATTTAAATCAAGTTAACAAATAATATTGGCCGTACACAAGTTTTGAGCAATACATCACAATTGACTTAAAGACTTACATTAAAGACTTAAAGTCTTGCATTGAATCATCAAGCACTTCAATATGTAGAAAAAACCCTGAACATGATGAGGAGAAATAATTTGAGACTCTGCTCCAATCTTTCAGCCAATTTATTCTGTTTACGCTATCTATCAATTGATAACGTTTTTGCGCCAAATAAGATTACTGTTACTTTTCTGGAGATTGACCTTAATTAGAGTAATCAATAAGTGCCATGTACATCATTGAAAGATTTACACTAGTCGATATCCCCCTCTGAGATATTCTTTTTAGTATTTACAGAGTTTGATTTTATCTGAAGTGATTTGATATGCAGGACTTATACCCAAACTATCTAAGTGTTATCCAAATCATTTAGAAATTATTCATAATTTAACCCATTTTATTTCCCATGATGGTTTTAACCCCTTTTTTGCATATATAAGGTCTACAAAAAGTTTGGAAAGAGGAAAATAAACTTAAAAAGAAAGGAGAGACTGCCTAAGACAAGCAATTTCTACTTTTTTCACAATTGTTTCTTAGATATTGCTCAAACACAATATTATAGGTCATTTTTGTTAATGATCTGGCTGGTAATGCTTTGGACTTGAGCAAGAAAAAAGCTCATATGAGGGAAAAGATGCATGTAATATGTTATGAAACATCAGCATCTTGTAAGGGGCAATGACATTCTGGGCACACTGTAGGTTATCTCCAAGGGGACACCGTGAAACCTTACATCTTTTGTTGCAGATGCCAGCCAGAGATTGGAAGAATATTTTTTGTTCAGAATAAACATTGGTTATTGATTAGAAGTGTTAGAACTTGCTTCTCTGACAGTTAGATTGGATCTTCATGAATATTAGCACTCATCTGACAATACCTGTCTTCTTAACCAATTCCCCCCACATGGTTTATTGTGGCTGGTCCAAATTGAAAGCAGCAGCAGAAGACAAAAAAATACATTTAATCTAATGTGAAAGATAGAAATAATTTTGAAAGAAGGATGAACTGTTAATAAGGAGCAATTTATTCTTTTGTTTCGCTGGTTTCTAGAGATTTATGCAGCAGATGGGGCCTTGTAAGGGATAACAGAGTTCATAGTAAAGGGTTGAACCATTTGAGCCAATACTGCGTTTTGACAAACATGGGTATAACAACTGTTATATTGCATAGTAGTAGTTAAGTATTAAAGGACATTTTAGTTAATTATATTGATCAGAACCCATTTTGACAAAAGGAGAAAATGCTTTGGTAATGTAATTTCTCTTTGCTTCTTAGTTGTTTCTCAAGATTCTTTGCGTAGATGCATCAAAGTGCGTCATATTGAATCAGTTCGCAATAAACAACAACTAAAAAGTATGAAACAATTTTTTTGCCATATTTATGAGAAAACATTTTATCAATTGGATCATATCAATAAGATACTGCATCTAAATTTAAACATATAAACTCCTCATTCTCTGTTAAAGCATGTATCATTCTATGTTTGTAGCACAAGCCTAAAACCCTGAACCCTGTGTGGTTGGAACAGTTTGACCTTCGAATGTACCAAGGTCAAACCACCTACCTTGACATGATGCTGTATGACCATGATGTGGGTAGGGACGATTTCATGGGAAGGTGAGGCAACTTTGTTTGTATCTTTTTTTTTTTTTTTTTATAGATATGTTTTAGTTTTTTATAGATATGTGTCAACAATTTTTCAGTTTTACTATAATTTTCCTGGTTATTAGAGTAATGCTCTGAAGTGCCTTGCCAAACATATTTTTTCTGTGACACAGTCATTTAATGTTTAAACCCAATTTATTATAAATTCCAATTAATGATTACCCTAAATTGAAAGCAACATCAGACAGAAAACAAAAATCAACATGAACAAAGATAACTTTTCTCTTTTGATACATTATCAAAACCATTTTGACAGAAGGAGAAATGAGTAGCTGTTTATCCTTTTTTTATTCATATTGATTTGTAAAGCCTTCTGCGGCAGTTGATGGATGAATGACTTAATAGATATTTAGAGGGTCAGCAAATGTGAAAGAGTTATTCCATATAGCCTTGCACTAAACCCTACTTACATAATATGTCCATTAAATAAGCATACCATTTTGAAACAAGACTGACCATGAAAGTGCAGTTGATTGTTGCTAACAGTCAAGATATAAATGAACTATTGATAAAAGGGATGTTTAACTTAGAGATAAAGTCCAAGCTTACCAGACAAATTAATGTTTTTTCTGTTAATTGTAACATTTCTTTGAAGAGACTGTCAGCAATAAGATGCTATATGAGGAAAATGGCCAAAATGGGTTTGGTTGGATAGTTCTATGCCCCATTTTGTCGAAAGATAAGATGCTTATAACAAGCCATATTGTCTCCTAATATAGCGTATTCCTCCATGTGGGAATTTGTGGCTGATTCAAATTGAGAAAAGCAACAGAAGACCACAAAAAAATACAGCAAGACAAATCTGCATTGATAGAAATTACTGTGACCCACTGAGAATTGCCGTTTTGTCACAATGGTTTCTAAAGGGTTTTGAAATAGATGTTGTAAATTGCATTATAATGGAGTAAGAGCTTAACCCTTATAGTGCTGTAACTGACTTCATGCTTATGCAACAGGTTTGATTCGAGGCCAGCTGCCAAGTAAATTGACAAGTGGCCTGTGATCTAACCTCTTTACTTCTCGGAGTATCTTTTCTTGCCAAAATTAATCAGATATTAATGGTTTTGGAAAGCTGATGGCACAAGAAGCTATTTTTAGAAATTAGTGGTACCCAGCAATTTCTATGGGTTAAGATCCATATAGGAGTTGATGACTGGTCCAAATTGAAAGCAACAGTTGATGTTTGGCACGATAACTGGCCATGTATCAAGCAAGCAGAAATTACAATAGTTTGTATAAGTTGAAAGACCTTGTTTTACAATTGATGTAAACTAAGTTAAAATTTAAATAAGGGATATAGAAAAGGGCAATTATCATTACAGGAAATGTAACACTAAGAATTAATTTGAATCAATTTCTTGTCTTACAGAGAGGCAATTGACCTGTCCAAATTAGATTTGGGGAAGTGTTATAAAGAAAGAGCAAGGATTACTAAAGGAAATGTATCATATAGAATTAATTTGAATCAATTTCATGACTTATAGAGCAGTGATCTACCTGTCCAAATTAGAATTTGAGTAAGCATTATAAAAAAAAAGAAAGGATTTCTATAGACTATGTAATATTTAGAATTAATTTTCTGACTTACAGAGCGGTGATCGACCTGTCTAAACTGGAGAGGGAGAAGACCCACACACTTGAGCAGAGTCTTGAGGATGGGGCTGGCATCATTAAACTTCTCATTACCATCAGTGGGACATCTGGGCACGAGTCTATATCCGATCTCTCCTCGTATACATTCAATCCGCATGAACACGAGGAAATTGTCCGGAGTTATGTAAGTTATCTGTCTTTGTTTCTATCTTATCATTTACACATTTTATCTTAACCTACATCAACATATTGCATGCCATAAGATCTTTAGCTGTTGATGCTCCATAAAACCCCATACATTCATTTATTCTCAATTAACAGGAAAAATAATTTTTAGTAAGGGTGTTTTGCATACATTTTTTCCCTGTTTGAATGTAAGTCATTAAACTTTTTGTAAACAACATCTTGGCTTGAGTCTAAAATCAGTTTTCTACTCGTAAACATTCAATCATTACTAACACAGGGAAAGAGATATATGTCCTTTTATTTTTTGTTGCTTATATTCTTTTTTTCTTCTCTTGAGTCTTAATCATTATTGAAACATTGTTCTTTTTATTGAGAAATTGAGGAAATATTTTGTAGTTATATGTTCATATACAATTAATCATTTTTCACATTCAATCCAATGAACATGAAAAAAGGTTCATGGTTTTAAAAGACAGGCTCATTTCTGTTTCTAATTTTCTATTTTATTTTACTGTCCTCTATGAATTACCATAGTGTTGTATGCTTTCCAGGGTCTTGCCAATTCATTCAAGAACATGAAGGATGTTGGTTGGTTGCAAGTGAAAGGTAAGGCTATTAAGTTCCTTGCTTTATAATACAGTGTACCACTTTTAAGGTGTCTGTTGCAGATGTCTTTAGAAACAACTTTGACAAAACCATAAATCGCTTCTAATGAATAAAGGTTTATTTGCTGGAGAGCCATCATGATTTTGGATACTAAGATTTGCTAAACTCTAAATGCAATGGCAGCCGTTCATAATAAGAAATTGGATTGTTTTGACACTACATTTTCTACCCTATTGAGAAAGGATATCCTTCATGGTATGTTTGTTGTCTGCTTTGCTTTCAATTAAGAGCAGCCCTAAAATTCCATACTTGGGCATTGGTCATACTTTGTGCCATTGCAGTGGTCAAAATGTTAATGATAATTAGAAGATAAAGGTATCTCAGCATTTCATTTGATGCATTTTGAAACATTGTCCTTCATGGATGTTATATACTTAAGTATTTTCGAGAAACCGGGGCCTGATAAAAAGTGTGTTGACATGGTAATTCATATAGGGATCCTGTGTGGCCAAGTGGTTAAGGTGGCGGACTAAGAACTCAGGAGTCCTGGGTTCGAGCCCCACAGACAGATCATAGAGATGCCTTTGGCAAGTCACTTCAGAGTTCTCACCTAGTACTGGTGGATCCATGAAAGCTGTTACATAACTGTAAAACTGTTGATACAGTGGTAAACACCATACAAAAGAGAATGTGAATAGCTACTCTTTAATTTGGGACTTAAAAACATGTTTTTGAAATAATGTGTATGAAAAAAATCCAATATGCCCTCTTATTCAGACCACAAGTACTTGTACTAATTGACCTTACGACAGACTTTGATTGACAGCTGGAACTGACCAATCAGCGAACACTTCGGTTGCTATCCGCCATTTTCTCCGACACGCTCCATCAACACATAGCACTATTGTGCTGTGATTTTTCTTTGTCAATACTGCTTAAGATATTGTTTAAGTACTTATTATAGAGAAATTATGTATAAGGAGAGACTTGTGGGTGAAGTAGAGTTTATCCCGTTTCCAAAATCTGTCACATATATTGTGAAATGACAGAGAACTACACGCAATTAGTAAATATATGCTAACAGTAAATTTATAAAACGATGTAAAACATAAAAGTATGAACTATTATTTTCTTTCTTTTTTTCTTTCACATGTTAGTAAATTTTTATTTTTGTCGTTTATCTTCGTTTGAAAATGAAAAATTGTTGTTTTTAAAAAACGGAATTGACACAAAATGACGAATGTTATTAGTTGCATTTGATAATGAATCAAATGTTAACTAAAAATACAATATTGATCGATAATGTTGTGAGAGGACATGGTTTCCAGTTGGATATATACAAATTCTTCAAATTGGATTTTAATTAATTTATTTTGTTTTTAAATGGACCCTAAGAGCACCTAAAACAATGAATTAACTTTCTTACTATAGCCCATCAATCCACCTACCTGTAATGATCGATGTATCGTATCCAAATTCAAAAGCTATTAAAAACAAAACAAATCCATAGCTCCTTGTTGCAACTTTATCCGAATACCTTAAAGAATCTAATGTTGCTGTAATATGTTGTAAAACACACTCTTCGTAGCCAGTGGTTGATTACAAAGACCGCCGATCGGCTAAACAATAAAGGGTTTGTGACTTGACCATAAAGTGCAATTGTGTCAGATTGATGTTAATTAGCGTCGAAACCCTTAATCCTTTTTAACAATCGAGGTTTGTTAACCCTTTACCAAACAATATCTACATTTGACTACTTTGTTACAGACAACTAGGGAAAATATTGTGGGAAAAGGAGAAATTGCTCTTAACGAGCAAATTATCCTTTTCCAACAATATGGTCTGCCCTATCAGAAAAGTATTAATTCATCATCTCCATTTAAATGACGTCTGCAAACTCTTTTAATTTTGAACAATTGAAATTATTTCGTTTGGTAAGATGACCCTTAGTTCGTAATCAAGTAGCAAAACCGACAATCATCCATTGAGTAGCATACAAGATTATGTTCGAAAGTCTTGATTATTAACTTATTTGACAACAAAATAGTGATTATTCCTATCAGCAATTGTCTAACACCATAATCTCAACATGACCAACACTATTATACCATTTTCATCATGACAAAATTGGTAGGTCTGCGTTTTGAATCATTCAGGATATACGCTGATTTAGTAAAATAAAAATCTAAACCGTTTAAGAATCAAAATAAGATAATTTTGTTCGTAACCTGCAAATACTGCAAATTAACTGTTTTGAAGTAGTATGAAATACGGTCATTTTGAAGGTCCGGTCGAACCAGTGCCGAACGGACCAATGTCGTTCGGATCCGAGTCTGATCGGTTTTGGACGGATCGTGTTTGGTGCCGAACGGACCCCACACTGCTTGGGAAAATCACTCCCCCAACGCCATAGAGATATATAACAGAGCTGTTATAAATGTCTCTGCTAACGCTAAAAATATACCATCTTCTTTACAAATTGTCATGCTATGTACATATTATCCAGCAATAAAGGCAGGTGCTTATTTTGTAAGAATATTTCCGATTTCAAATAAGAATATCCGAAATCATCGGCAATGTCAAACAGGGATCCTAGTTTGTGCATTGACGCTATATCACTCAGAATGTCGGAGAAAATTAGAGTGACCTCCCCTATTTACGGTGGGCGTGGTTAACTGCCCTGTGTCGTAAGGTCAATTGGTATTAAGCAGAAGCGTAAGACAGGCACCACCATACTCCTTTGCACATGGCCAATAATCAATTTTAACAGTTACACAAGTATTTCTGTGATTAAATACTTTGCAATTTTAATCAAAGTCTTAGTTTGAAATAAGTCTTGCATTTATTTGATTGCTAGAATCTAATGTAATTAAAACTGGAAATTTATAGAAGATCCGCTGAAAATTCGGAAAACTTGCCTATGATTATTCAATTACTGTATGAAACCTGACTTCACTGTAACTGCAGCAGGATTTTTAGATACCACAATGATGAAAGGAGAAAATACTCTGGATCTATCCTTTTTACAATTGTTTTATCCTAGATCATGAAATAAATTTATTCTTTGCATGATTTTTTGTCTTTTCCTGTTTCTTTTAATTTGGTCTTGCCACAATTTCCCATGTTAGAAATGATTTAGCCTTATAGTGCTGGAACCGACTTCATGCTTATACAATCAGGTTAGATAACAGGCCAGCTGCAAAGTAAATTGATGGCTGGCCTGTAATCTTACCTGTTTGCTACTCTGAATATCTTACTTCATTGATATTTAGCAGATATTTAAGGTTTTGGAAAGCAGATAGCACAGAAATATATTTTTAGAAAATTACCCAGCATTCTAAGGGTTAAGGTGTGAAAGGAACTGATTTGATGAGAACGATGTCAATCATGATTACACATATTAGCAATTTGATTGTGGAAAGTTGTCTCACTATTTTAAAGATCTAATCCTGATTAGTATATTATTTACAGAGTGTTGGCAAATTTCACTTTTTGTTACAATGATTCCTACAGGTAATTTGAAATAGATCCTGGTTTGTTTTTATTGAAGCTCTTCGCTATTTTCAACAGTATTTCAGTTATATTATGGTGGTAAGTTAACCTTATTCATGCTTCTGAGATTCCTTCATCTTTTTTGCTTGACCTGTGTTGAGTCAAGGTTTCTATAATCTGTCAATGTGATAATCGTTTCTAACAATATACTTCTTTCTATTGCAGTTTTTAAGGCTCAAAATTTGATGGCAGCTGATTTAGGAGGGAAAAGTGATCCTTTTTGTGTTCTTGAACTTGTAAATACTCGACTCCAGACTCAAACAGAGTATAAAACTTTGAACCCAGAATGGAACAAGCTTTTCACATTGTAAGTATGATCAGGTTTGACCGTTATAAGGTTTAAAATGTACCAGGTAATGCATGAATTAGATGTATGAGCAAACTAAAATAACTTTAAAGAAAAACAACAAGAGATGTGTCATGAATTTAACTTTAAAATGAATTCTATCTTTGTTGTAATGGTTACAGCCTTCATTTAATGAAAAGTTCCTCAAAGTCGATTGCATCTGATAGATACTTATACACTTTCAATCAGTTGCTCTGATTTCTATCCTTCTATAAGGAGAGTTCCAATATTGACTTGAGTTGGGACTTGAGTTGGTAGAAACTATTGTAACAAATGGAGAAGTTGCTTTTAGTTAGTTGGTTTGGAGCAAATGAATTGAGATAAGAATTTGTTTTAAGACTTATTATGGCACAGAAAACATTTACCCCTTTATACTATAGGATGAGGTAATACATGTTATAAGATACCTTACAATGAATTCTAAAAAGAGTTCCACGCACTAAGGGTAGCACAAAAGAGCAATTCCTTTTTTTCCAAACACAATGATGGCAGCTGGTTCATAAGAGGCTGTCTTTTGACTAACTTACCAATTGCTGATGGTTCTACCCAACTTGACCAGGCTGTTTTGGGTCTTCATATTATGAGTATGGTATTGCACATAGCGAAATAAATTTGATGCAATGTAAAACACACATAAATGCTTGAATTTCTTTTATTTCAATAATGTTCTGTTCTCTTGCAGTAATGTGAAGGACATCCATTCAGTGTTAGAGGTCACAGTGTTTGATGAAGACAGAGACAAGAAAGTCGAGTTTCTTGGAAAAGTGGCAATCCCCATACTCAGGGTAGGCAAATGGTTCCTACATGGCTTAATTCTTAACCCATTACCAAACAATAACGACATTTGACTAGTGCGTTGCAGATGACTCTAGAAAACATTGTAGGAAAAGGAGAAATTGCTCTTAACGAGCAATTTTTCCTTTTACCTCAATGTTTTCTGCTCTATCAGAAGATTATTTTTCAATTTCATTTCATTTTGAAATGTCGTTTTCAAAACGCTTTCAATTTGGGACAGTCGAACATTTTGCGTTTGGTAAAGGGTTAAGAGTCTTATACTCACGAATGAAAAATTTGCCTTCAGCAAACAAGTTCACCTTTTGGCATGACAGTTTCTACCTTATATCACCAAACAAACCATGTTGTAGTCGACATCTCATCATTATCATCTTCAGTTGTTTTCACTTTGGACTAGTCCCAACATTTTATCTTGGGAATAGTCTAAGGAAGACCAATGTCTTGGCACAGATCTATCTAACTTCTTTCCTGAAGCTGCTGTTGTAGATATGGGTTGAACTTTTTGAATTTTCTATAAAACCCAAATGCTGTATGACGGCTATTATTAAATCATTTTTCTGATAAATTCCCTTGGCTACAATTCATGCATGCAAGATAGGTTTTGGCAGACAGGGTTTGTACTTGATATCTATATTAATAGATATTTATTTCATTTCTATTGGGGAGCAAAGGTTTAACCCTTACAATGCTGGGTAATTTTCTAAAAAAAAAATTGTGTGTCGTCTGCTTTCCAAAACTTTATATATCTGCTTTATTTTGATGAGGAAAGAAACTCAGGGTAGCAAACAGGTTATATCACAGGCCAGCCACCAATTTACTTGGCAGCTGGCCTGGATCCAACCTGTTTGCATAAGCATGATGTCCGTTCCAGCACTATAAGGGTTAAAACCTTCCATCTTTTGATAAACCTGTCAAAATATGCATTTTACCCCACCTTCTGCAGATAACATGAGAAACAAAAATGAATTACAGTCAAACTTGTGTTAAGAGGTCAGCCTATGGAAATGAGAAATTTGCTGTTAAAGACAGGTTGGCTGTTTAACACAAATTGATGTACACTATAAATCTAACAATAGGACTTCCTGAAGTGGTTGTCTAAGACCTGCTTATAAGGGTGGTTGCTTACGCAAGTATTGTGTTTTGTAATAAAATGGGAAACTGTTTGTCTCAAGCAATCCGCTTTTCTTGACCCAGCCAAATAGGAGAAAGATAGAAGATAGAACAATTTGTATGGTCTTAGAATTGGGAGATGTTGCCCTTGAGAACAACAATATATATGAAATGTTTCTGTCTCTCACACTAGTTTTAAAAGTTGTGTATTTTACCAAATGGTAGAATTCAGGTCCTCTCTGTTAACCCTTAACCAAATGCCAAATTTTCGACTGCCCCAAATTGAAAGAGTTTGCAGACGTCATTTCAAAATGTAATGAAATTGATAAATGATATTCTGATAGGGCAAATAACTCATCATCTTCTGTAGAAAGAAAGCAATGCCAATGCTCAGAAATTATTTTATAATCTACGCATTTGCTTGTCAACATTGTTTATATTGATGATGGCTGATTATCAAACTTATCCCATATCAAGCAGGAATAGAATTTAATAATGTACCTTGTAACATGGGGGTGAAATAATATCAGTTTTCCCTGGACAGAAACTAATTTCTATGTCTAGACTCTCCCGATCAAATCGTGGGAGCTGTTTGGTGCCCTATCCTAAAGGAAGTTGATATTTTATATATTAATGGCTTTGTTAGAAATGATGAATACAAAAGTTTTGTATTGAAAGGATGAATTGCTCATTATGAGCAGTTTATCCTTTCATCACAAAGCTTTTGAATAAATGAGAATAATGTTGTTTTTCTAAATTATCTTCATTTAATGGATGGTTATAATTCCATCTGTTCAAGTCTCTTTTTTAGAGGAAAGGGGGTTACATTGTTATTCATGAAACAAATGAGGATAAAGTTGGTCCAGGGGAACATGCCAAATTGTTTGTACAATTAATTCCTGATACAGACTACTTACTAGCTTTTGTTGAGGTATAGCCGACTTAAATCCAATCTCTTTTTTATTTCAAGGCGATTCGCTTGCAATTTCTACGTCTGTCACAGTGGTTTCTTAACCCTAATAGTGCTGGAACCGACTTCATGCTTATGCAAACAGGTTTAGATCCAGGCCAGCCGCCAAGTAAATTGGCTGCTGGCCTGTGATCTAATCAAGTTGCTACTCAGAGTATCTTTCCTCATCAAAATACAGATGCTTTCTAAGGTTTTGGACTCCACAAAAATCTATTGATAAATATTACCCAGCATTCTAAGGGTTAATCTGTCTGCAGCAGGTGTGGTTAATCCCATTATATAATAAGGACAAGGTTTAAATTCTTGAAATAGTAAAACTCAGTGTATATCTAACAACTACAAAATAATGCCATCAACGTAAATGCTCATTTCATTGCAGTCAAAATGCAGCCATGTGTTCTTTAAATAATGTTTTTAATGTTTAAAATCGTTCACATAAATCAATTTTTACCTGCTATGCTACATTAAATCATTAAATGAAAAGAATGATAGTTAGTTTGCAATGAAATATTTGGTTATACATGTATCTTCATCAGTAAAAGTGAAACTTTTCATATTTTTACTAAGCAATGGGCTTATGAAGATATGAAATATATCTTGCATTAGCGGTTGTATAAGCTTGTGTTCCATCAAACACAAATAAACTATGTATTGTACTTTTTTTTTATCCATTATTAATAAAAATAGGTCATAAACAAAATAGTCATATTGTGATACAAAATTAAGATGTTTTTCTATTAGAATTGAACATTTTGTTTCGTACAAGGAGTAACTGTTGCTATGATAAATTTCTCCTTTTCCCACAAGGATAGGACCAGCAGACACATAAAACACTTTAATGGTTTAGTTATTGGTTAATTTCATTCTCTTTTCAATGAGATTCCAGGCTTGCCCCATAAAGTAAGATTTTATTAGAACTGTGTTACTATTAATTGCCTCAATATAGGTTTTGTCTGGGTTGGTATAGTGCAAACAAATGCACCTGACATATGAACATGAAAAGAAAAGAGATCCCACAAAGAACCGATTTACTAAAGCAAGCTTTCTCCTTTTCTAGAGCACTTTAATTTTTGTCTGCTGTAGAGAAATCAGTAATTTGTAGTCACTGATTTCTTTCAAAACAAGTATAGATTGTGACTTTAGTTTGATGAAACATATATCGAGGCTTTTTTGAGTTCACATTAAATGGTATGCTATAGTGATTTTGGGAAAAGAAGATTGTTCTAATGACAATCAAATTTGTCCTACAAATATCTTATGAATTATTTACACAAAGATCAGTGTTACACAAATTAAGGTTTGTTGGAAGAATTAATGCAAGTTTGATGGAATTGAAGTGTCCAAGATAAACATAAAGCAAACCCTATTGGGTCCTTATGTTTACCTGTCAAATGAAAATCTAGATGCAAGAAAGTATTTGAAAATGAATGTTCTTGTTTTTCCTCTTTATTTGTTTTCTTTTCCCTCATCAAAATTACCCTTGCTTCAGACAAACTTTGAAAAAGACAAGTTCCTTCTGCATATAATATTTTCAATGTTCATAAATCTTTAAAACCTTTTTTATGCTTTGTTAGCTAGTTTAAAATACATATGCTTGTAAGGTTCTGAAACATTGGAGATGAGTAATGCTTAGGTTTCTCTATTTTGATTCTCTTTTTGCCTTATACTTTTCATTGTAAAATTATTTTATTTCTTTTCAGATAAAACCAGGGGAAAAGAAGTGGTATGCTTTAAAAGACAAAAAACTTCTTAGACGAACAAAGGGATCCATTTTGTTGGAATTTGACTTCATCTTCAATCATGTAAATGAAGTTTTACTCTCCTTGCCCACATGAAAGGTTTCTTTTCCTATTTCACCCATATGTTAAGAAGATGTTATTACTGGTACCCACATGTTAATATTGTCTTGTCCTCTTTTACCCACATCGTTGTATGTGTTTTATATTTTTGTTCAAATTGACGCCAACAGGCGATGATATATAGAATGAATGGAACTAATGTTTTCTTCATGATTTTGAATAGAGCGATAATTTTTAATGATTTTCTATTTTTCTGGAATGGTTGTTTTGAACTATTACTTATGAAGAAATTGATATACAACTCCGACCCAATAATTAAACTGACTAACTATAATGTATCATAGTTAATTTTTTTTTACCACCTGCTTCTTATAAATAGAATCAAATTAATGAAAGAAGGGAATTTTATTTAAAAAAAGCCAACAAAGATTATTTAACAGAGCTTGATATCAAACAGTAGTTACCTTTTGTCATATGATCCAATAAAGGAAAAAGGAACAATGTATGTGACATTTTTAGGAGGAAATCATTTATGTAATTCTACACCTTGTGTTATACTCTTTTTTAATATTGATTTCAATGACAACATTTTTTCAAGAAAAAAGATGACCTCCTTATCACCATGGCCTTTGTGTTAGATAAGATATTGCAAAGTAGCTTGAGGTTTACACTCAGTCGAAAGAATTAAATTACTGCATAAAAATCATTTCAACACTCTTTTGGAGAAAACATTGAGACAAAAAAGGAAGTTCTTCATAGCTTTTTGTCTTTGTCACAATGACCTCGGCTCAAAATATGGAGTAAACAATGATTATCTGTTGAATTTGTCACCAAATTATTGGATAGTTATCTAGTGGAGAATCTTTTTCTATTATAAGAAATCATTTGCAAGGTGGAGAAGTATTTCCTTTTGAGTTTACATGCTTATGATATAATAGAGTTTATTCCAACAAAATAAAGACATAATGAGCTATTTGATTACCTAAACATTTCTTTTTCAGATTAAAGCCAGCGTGAGAACAGTTAACCCTAAGGAAGAAAAATATATGCAACAAGAACCAAAATTCAAAATATCTGTAAGTTACAAATGAAACTTCGATTTTGAAACATTGATTTAGGTAGTTTTTGGAGGTAGATACACCAGATCTGACTTTGTACTTAGAGGAATGATTGTATATGCCACAGCCACAATTTACCTGCATAGTCCATTATGGATCAGACAAATCCCTCTGTAGTACATGTATAAAGGTGAAATGTTATGGAAAATAAATGGCTTACAAATGGAAGTTGATCAACTTTTTTTCAAATTATTGAATGTAAAGAAAAGTTAGTTGCATACATAACCAAAGCATCAACATAGCATGTTAACGCATTTTAACTAAGATGACTTATCTAATTTCTTTGATCATCATGAAAGGAGATATAAATGAAAATGGCTTGACCAGGCCTTATGGGCAGTCAAGTTTGGGGTCTTTCTACAGCATTTTGAGCTGGGCATCACAAGATAATCGAAATTATGTTAATGTGATGTAATACCAACATATTAGCATAAATATAAAAAAATAATCAAGGTATATCTGTATCTATGCCTGTTGATATTTTTGGAACTGTAACAAATTGAAAGGAACATTAGCATTGACACTAAAACGTAAACTTTGAATCCTAGCCTTGACCTTATCATGAACCAACAATTTTTTTTCAGCCAATCTACAAAATAGAACAACCAATCTTCTTTACTTCCTTCATTTTAATTTTATAGGTGATGAAAAGAAATATAGATAGAGTGTCTCATCTGATTTCAACGTTTATTGAAACTGCCAAGTTTGTACAGAGTTGTTTTGACTGGGACTCCCCGCCAAGGAGTATAACTGCCTTTGCTGTAAGTTAAACTGAAAACCTTGTTGTTTCGAGTGGGACTCCCCGCCAAGGAGTATAAGCGCCTTTGCTGTAAGTTAAACAGAAAACCTTGCTGTTTTGACTGGGACTCCCTGCCAAGGAGTATAAGCGCCTATGCTGTAAGTTAAACAGAAAACCTTGTTGTTTTGACTGGGACTCCCCGCCAAGGAGTATAAGCGCCTTTGCTGTAAGTTAAACAGAAGTCTTGTTGTTTTGATTGAGAATCCCCGCCAAGGAGTAAAACTGCCTTTGCTGTAAGTTAAACAGAAACCTTGTTGTTTTGACTGGGACTCCCCGCCAAGGAGTATAACTGCCTTTGCTGTAAGTTAAACAGAAAACCTTGATGGTTTTTGTCTTTTATCATAAGAAATAGCTATATTACACAATTTGATATTGACATTGAATGTTGCTCTTTTTTTACCAGAGACCAACCCCATTTTAGGGAGTATGTAAAACAAATAAAATATGCAGTTGCAGGTTAAAAGAAACAGCAGTCATGAAAGTTAACAATTTCTATCAATACTTGCAAGGGACCATTGTGACTGATTTCTTTCAATGTCTCAGGTAATAATGCTAAAATGAATAAATGTACGATGGAACAGGCTAAATGACATGTAACAGTAACTTGTTTTTCTATTTCAACAGGTATTTCTTGTGATCGTTTGGAACTTTGAAGTTTATATGCTGCCCATTACTCTGCTGATCATATTTTTGAAACATTTCCGCATGGCCTCTGTTGTTGGTACAAATGTTAGAGAACCCGAAGATCAGGTAAGTCTATCATCTCCAAAATACCTTCATTCTGAATGATTCTAATTGATTCTTACTGGAAATGCATTTGAAATGAAATTGATAACATCAGAAGTTCTCATGTTGAGTGTATTCTCCTTTTTGAAGGATTTATCTTAATTGATTTTACATTGACCCCTCCCTCATTCCCAAAAAGAAAGGAATTTGAAAGTAGAATACAGTTTTAAATTGCATGAATATCTATTTTTATTTCTCAGGAATATGAAGAAGATGATGATGATTTTGATGATGATGAAGACAGAGACAAGGTAAGTCTATAATACTATCTTTTTTGTGTTAAACATTTTCTTTCTGTTAGACTTTGTGACTGGTCAAAATTAAAAGAATATAGCATACAATAATTATGAAATATTTAAAGTTTTATCTTTGCAGTAATTGATAAAAACCACATCGTTAAATGGAGAGATTATATCAGTAGACAATTTTTACTTTCTCTGATTGGAAAACACCCATTGTAATTGGTCAAATGAGAAACATCTAGCTGCGATGAGGTTTTTTTTGCCATGTTAATTTATCAAAGTCTTGGGCTGACAATTTCCCAGAACAAAGTCAGATAAAGTGTTGAAGTTCTTATATGTTACTATTTGTATATATCTTTTTTTGATAAAGGAGGAAAAGAAAAGTTTTAAAGAGAAACTCCAAGCAGCTCAAGAAATCTGTCTTCAGGTCCAGGAAGGTCTAGATGTAGTTGCTTCACTAGGGGAACGAGTGAAAAAGTAAGTACATGTGTGTTGATGTGGGAAGGTGAGAGGCTTGTGGGACCAACGTATAACATTATGGAGAATTTCAGGACTGGCCCAAATAATGACCACTTTTCCTAGTTGGTACTACTGTGTTTGGTACAACTCCAGCAAAAAAGTCCTATATTAAGGCAGGGATAGCAGATTCTTTTTGATCAAGTCCCTGAAACAGTAAAAAGCAAGAAGCCTTTGTGAAATTGTTGTGTATCTGCAGACAATAGTATTTTTTTGTATTAACTTTTACACAATCATAATCTGCAGTGACAATGAAAGAAGAATTACCCTGCTCCAGTGTTGAATTTCAATGTTGGTACCTATTTTCTTGTCACAATCAATCATATTCTTCTAATACTCAATCATGATTCAGTAAACAAAGCTACAAAAAAAACTTCCATTTTAGTATGATATACAATTATTGTTTGGACTTGGACTATATATATCGATTGACTCATGGATAGGGTGCAAATTAACCAGTTTGATAGAGTATGAGTATGGTATGAAGAAACCAGTGACCTTCAATGACAAACATTAGACCAAAAAGGAAAGTAAGATATGGCTTTTGAACTGTGGCATCAACATAAATTAGGATCTGCTGTGGAGTAATGGTTAATGTCATGGCCTAGAGACCGGTGAAAACGGGTTTGAACCCCAAAGGGAGCCATCTATTCCACCTTGGAGTGTCCTTTGGCAAGACGCATTTTAAACCTAGTACTGGAAAGTTGTCTAGGAAACATGTACTAAAATACTCAAGATGTAGTCCTGTACTTTAATGGATACAAACAAACAAATTTGGGAAAGACTTTTTAAAACAGCATAATACTATGAACAAAAAAAGTAAACATTCTAATACTACATACAATGCTTATATTTACCACATCTGTTCCTTGGTTAATTATGCTTGCTTTGTATCTTATTATGCACATTTTTATGGACATATATCAGCACACATGTTATCTTACAATATACTCTGATATGCATATACTGTCTAACTTGTGTTAAGCAACCACCCTTTTAAGCAGCCAACCTGCCTTAAACAACCACTACAGAAAGTCCCATTGTTAGATTTATAGTGTACACCAATTTGTGTTAAGCAGCCAACCTGTCTTAAACAGCCAATTTACTCTGTCCCATAGGCTGGCCTCTTAACACAAGTTTGACTGTACATATATATTTTGAGCACATTTACCTGGTCAGTTCCCTGGTTAACTATGCTTCCTTGTTCTTAATTATGTACAATGTTATGTTCATATATCAGCACACATGTTATTTTACAATATACGCTGATATGCATATACATATATATTTTCAGCACATTTACCTGGTCAGTTCCCTGGTTAACTATGCTTGCTGTGATAGTGTTGTCTGTGGCATCCATTGTGCTTTATTACATTCCAGTCCGATATCTCATCCTCTTATGGGGTAAGTATTTACAACATAGCTCTCATTGAACACCCCTTAACCCTTGACAAAACACCAAATTTTCGACTTTCCCAAATTGAAAGAGTTTGCGGACGACATTTCAAAATGGAATGAGACTGGAAATCTTCTGATAGGGAAGAAAACATTGTGGGAAAATGAAAAATTGCTCGTTACGAGCAATTTCTCCTTTTTCCACAATGTTTTCTAAAGTCGTCTGCAACAAAGTGGTAAAATGTCGTTTTTGTTTGGGAAAGTAAAGGAAGTGGTCTTAGTAATTGGATTGTCTAAATTGCTAGATATGGGACAACTGAAATTGCTCAATTGGTTCTTATATATATATCGCTCATTTTGGTAGGTTGGTTATATTTTTAGGGTTTAGCTTAATTGTGCAGTTGCTTATGCCTTTTAAACAGAATGCATATTGTATCATAATAAATTGAAAGGAGATTTAAAGTATGATGTTAACTTATGTTATTGCAGATTTTCTTAGATATGTTTCTTTTCTTCTTGATAAATGGTTTTATGTTATCTGCAGCAAATGAGGCTGTACATGAGTATGGGGAATTTATTCCCCCATGTGAGAATTTGTGGTTTATGCAAATTTAATGCAATTGCAGACAACAAAGAGAAACATGAAAAAAAAGTTTTTCTTTTTAAAACATGGTAGAAACCAATACAACTAATGAATAAATTGTCAATATTACACTATGTCGTAAATTATAAAAAAAACTTCTTATTACCCAATTTCGCCAGATGTTTATGTGTATTACAGAATTATGTATGTTTATTTTCAGGAATTAACAAATTTACCAAGAAATTAAGGGCACCAAATGCTGTTCCAAATAATGAATTGTTAGACTTTTTATCAAGAGTGCCCTCTGATAGTGAACTGGTAAGCTTTGTGGTCCATACCTTTTTGAACAATTATTCAGTTACATAACATAACATAACATAAATTTTATTTCGAGATTGGACTTGAGCGTGGCAATGCTCATCGTCCATTACATTGTATATATAAACAATTACATTTATTAACATATGTACATACAATTAAACAATAATTGTACACGTGCGTGTGTCAATCAATATCTATACTGCGGAAGCAGGTAAAAAAAAAGAAAAAAACACATGTATGGGGGAATATAAAGAAAAACTGAAAGGATTCACATTTCATTTGGTAACTGATTAATTTTGAAGGTTTAGTGTATTTTTCCTTTCAATCGATGCCTTGATGCAATATGCTGCAAGGTTATGCAGTATTCTTTTTTTTGTTGAATTAAGAAGTTTTATTAATTTGAAAATACTTGGTCTGGTGAAATAGAAGGTTGGTATAAATGTTTCTCTCAATAGTCTATAGTAGGGACAAATGAGTATAAAATGGAATTCGTCTTCCAAATCATTTAAATCACAAAGTGTACATTTTCTATCGGATCGATCAATGTTTCTATGTCTACCGGTAACGATATTCAATTGGCTAGAAGACATCCTAAATTTGGCTAATATGTTCCTATAAGTTGTGTTGTAAATATTCTGTATATAAAATGACATTTCGAAAGTTTGCTTTAAGCCCCTAAACAGTGTTAGTGATGCTTTTGAGTTTAAATCTTGGTTCCAGTTATTTATGTAGTGGTCTAGAAGTCTGATCTTTAAGATAGAAGAGAAAGCTTTTATGTTTACTGAATCTGGAAATATCCATACGTCATTGAATCCACAGCTTGCTAATAAGTTCTTAACTTTATTAGCCCAGTTCAATGAATTATCATTAAGATCTATATCGTGTCTCATTCTGTTTATAACGGTGTTAAGTATACAATTATCGCGTTTTGATGAAAATAGTTTTAAAAAGAAATTAACAATTCTTATGTTTGAATTAACTGAGAGAGGAAATCTTCCTAGTTCACCGTATATGGCACTATTACTAGTAGATTGATTTACATTCATCATTGTTTTTAGAAACTTTCTATGCACTCTCTCAATGGTGTCTGATTTGAAAAATCCCAGCACCTCGCAAGAATAATTCAATATTGAGGCTACAAAAGAGTCGAACAGGGATAGCATGACCTTAGCGGGAATATCTTTACCGCGGGTGACGGATAGAAGACCGTTCATCGCTTTAAGCCCTTTACCCGCTAGGGTTTTCAATGCGTGCATGAATGAACCGCCGCTTGTAAAAACAACGCCTAGGTAGTTGAACTGGTTGACAATTTCAATTTCTTTGTTTGAATAATTAAAATTCAGTGACTCTTTCTTCCTTCCACCTTTTTTAAATATCATGATTTTGGTCTTGTTAGTGTTAACATTGAGTTTCCATTTATTGCAGTATAATTCGAAGCTGTTTAATAACTGTTGTAACCCTTCTGCCGTTTCGGATATAATCACCGAATCGTCAGCAAACAGTAAAAGATATATAGTTAATTGTTCTATGGTGAACCCTTGACAGTCGTTACTTAAGTACTGCTCAATGTCGTTGAGGAAGAGAGAAAATAGAATCGGTGAGCTGATCTCACCCTGCAAGAGCCCGATCTCACACCCAAAAAAATCAGATAGGCTATTTAAGTGTTTTACACACAGCTTTATATCAGAATACAATGAGCGAATAATGTTAAATATTTTACCACTAATGCCTTGTTTTATAAGCTTATACCATAACCCGTTTCTATAGATTGAGTCGAAACATTTTTTGAAGTCAACAAAACAACAATACAACTTTTTATTCTTATTCAATTGTTGTTCTATAAACGAGTTTAGTAAAAATATTGCGTCAACAGTACTAAAGTCTGATTTAAAACCAAATTGAGCGTCTGTAATGACGTCATTATTAGCGGACCACAGTTTAAGCCGTTCGTTAATGATTGACATAAATAATTTCCCAAAACAGCTTATAAGGGTAATGCCTCTGTAGTTGTTTGGGTCTGATTTATCTCCCTTCTTGTGTACGGGTATAATTATTCCCCTTGACCATGAACTCGGGAACGCTTGTTTATCTAAAATATAGTTAAACAATAGTTCTAAAGGTTGTTCTAGCAAATCGATACTCGCTTTGAAATATTCGTATAAGACATTGTCTATAGAGCAAGACTTGTTATTTTTTAGTTTTTGGCAAGCCTTTCTGATTTCTTCGCAAGTAATTGGCGAGTCAAGATCCTCACCAGTTTCATTATTTGGGAGAGAATCATGGTATCCTATTATTTCAATACACTCCGTTTCGTCTTTATGGCTAATTTCTGAAGAGAGGTGTTTAAAATGTTCGTAAAAGGTGTTTGCTTCAATATTTGTCGAATCATCTAAGTACTTCTTCTTCTTAAACAATTTCCAAAACTCGCGGGGTTGTTTATTTCTTAAGTCATATAAAGTTTTTGCAAATTGGATGTTATATCTACGTTTTGCTCGTTTGCAGTGGTTTTTGTATTCTTTTTTCTTAAGAAGAAAGAACGTTCTGTTTTCTTCGTTCTTTGTTGTATTGTATACGTTTAATGCTTGCTGATAACCATTTTTCTTATTTTTGCAAGTTAAGTCGAACCAATCTTTGTTTTCCATGTGGTTACTTTGGAATTGTGTCTTACTAGGTCTATAAGACTTTTTGAAATATTTGTCTCCTCTCTTTGATAATAAATCTGTAAAAACATGTACAAGGCTATCTGGGTCGCTTTGATTGGATATTATGTTTTCTAAATCTGATTTCAACGCATGTATGTCGCGCTGTATATCTTGTACAAATTGTCCTTTGTATTCGTTTTCCCATCTCAAGAAAGTGGTTGGTTCATCCCGAGTAAAATAATTTAGTGAAGATGTTTGAAGATTGAACTCTATTGGTGCATGGTTGGAATGAATATTGAAGTCTTTAACACAAAAATAATCTATACATTCAAAATTGTTTTGGTTAGTTAAGACATAATCTACAACACTTTCTCCATTATACGTAAAACATGTTAGCTTCCCAATATTTGAATCACAACTTATGCGGCCATTAACAATACGTAAATTAAGGGATTCACACATTTCGAGCAGACGCTCTCCAAACCTGTTCGTCCCGTTATCGGAAGAGACACGTGGTAAGTACTGGTCTGTCTCAGATTGGTCGTCTATTCCCGATAACGGTCCGTCATGGGCTATATAATCTACCCTTTGACCTATACGTGCGTTCATATCACCGAATATGAAAACGCGTCCCAGGTCCTGATATTGACGTATATTGTCCTCTATCATGTCAAATATATCGAAATCGTATGTGTCATACACTGGTGAGTTTTCAGGGGCCACATAAGTAAAACATAAATAATAATCATCAGGGATATGGAAAAATGTACTTTCTAATTTCAACCATAGTATACAGTCGGTTGAGTTTTTCACTAGTTTGATCCCTTTGCCTATACTGTTTCTTACATAGACTAAGAGTCCACCGCTGCTACGTTTTGCTCTTCTATGTTGGTACTTACGGTAAGAATGGAATGCTTTATAGCCACTTAATTGGATATTCGACATTTTATTTGTCCATGTTTCGCATAGGCAAATTATGTCATAGTCATTAATTAAAGATGTAAAGTCCGGATTGTCCTTCTTTAAAGCTGTTAAACCCTCGATGTTCCAGGATAAACACTTCACATGGCTTCCGCTCTCCTCCTATTGGCTGTTGGAATCGGCTGCTGACCCTCTGTATAAGCGACCATCTATAAACAGCTTGTCAACAGAGATATAAGCTGTTTTCCCTTCTGCCCTCGCTGCTCTCATTATGGGAATGAGTTTACGTCTAGTTTCAACGATTTCCATCGGGAATTGTTGGCTTATTCCGAATGGGTATTCGAGACTTCCTGCACTTTTTTGAACACGTTCTCTATCTTGGTAGAACGCAAACTTTGCTACGATAGGTCTAGTTTTGTTCTTGTCAGATCTGCCAATTCTATGTGCCCTATGAAGTATGATGTTTTGGACGCATCCTGTATTCCGCACTTTGATTCTATAACATCGAGAACCTTGGACGAGCAATTCGAGTCTGTTTCGTTTTTTTCTTCTGGGATTCCGAAAAACAGTAGTTTATCCCGCATGCTTCGTGACTTCAGATCTAGGATTTCTGATCTCATTTGTTGATCGTTTTCCCGTTGTTTTTGTTCGAGCGACTTGGCTTTTTTAATCATTGAGTCTATTTCTCTTTGTTTCTTTAACAACTCATCCATGGTAGTTGAATCGTGCTCTCTGCTTTTTTCTATGTCTGAGATTTTTGATTCAAGAGAGGTTACCTTTGTGTCTATTTTGTTTAGTCGTACCGTTATCTCATCCACGGACGATTTGATGGAATCTAGTGTCGAAAGTTTTGTTTCAAGTTGATCAAATCGTGCCATCATGGCTGAAAAAACGTCGTTCGTAGGTTGAGTAGGGTTAGGGGCCATCTGCGGGGGTAGTGTGTAAACTGGTGACCCTTGATTACATGGCGCTTCATGGATTAATACCAAGGCAGAATTTTACATAAAAAAAAAAAAATCATATGTCAAAACAGATGATCATGCATATAACCATAAATCTCAGAGAGACTATTCCAATGACATATGTTACTTTTCAGTAGCTTAACTCAATCTTGAAATAATGTGGAATGATGTTTATGTTCGGTAAAATGCTTATTTTTATCTCTTAGATAATTACCTCATCATCCATGACACTGAATGTTGTTTTGGCATACATTATTTGACTGTGAATTTAAAAAAAAATGTTTAGGTTTTAATATTGGTCATTGCATGTTAAATACAGAAGCAAAAGTGTTCATTTGACCCATGTTTGTTCCCTGTGTTTATCTTTGTTAATGGGCCTAAATCTTATACCTCTGAAAGCTCTTTTCTTGATAATTCACCAAATGAGTTCAAAGACTTGTTTTGTTTCATTTGTTATTCAGTAAATGCATTTTTGTTTTACAGATCCAGTACAGAGAGTTAAAGCCAGACATAAACACAGTACCAGGGAGAAAGAAAACAAAATAATTATAGGAAAAGAAAGAATTTTGTATCATTAACATATTTCATCTTTTTATATAGCTGAATGTGATCATCTACACCAAGTCCATTTTATAGTTCATCATGTATATGGGATCAACCATTATCAGCCCTTATATAGGGATTATTGGATTGGTTCAAACTGAAAGCAAATGCAGTTTCAAAATATAAAAGATTAAAGCATTTCTTAACACTTTACTTACGCCAAACTTTAGACTCTCCCAAATTGAAGGAGTTTGCGGACAACATTTCAAAATGTGATGAAATTGGAAAATAGTCTTCTGAAGGGGCAGAAATCATTGTGACATAAAGAGAAAGCGATTGTCTTATAAGCAATTATCGTTTTACATTACAGTGGATCAAGCATTTGTTCCATAATGTGTTATTTTCATGATTATAGAATTCCATTTTTAGTGAACCTTTTAAGATGAATGATTGTTTTAACACTTACTTCATATATACTGGACAAAACACAACTCAATAAACACTTATTTCAAAAGACAAGAATTTAATAATGATGAGCGATTTTTTCTTATCTCATAATGGTTTCTACCTATCACAAAAAAATTGGAATAATTCTTATTTCTTTATGATGCTAATATGCTGTGATGTTGTAAATTTAGATGAGTTTGAAAATCCGATGTGATGGAAAAGATTTTAATATTCAGTTATTAACTAACCATTCCTTTAGACTACTTTTTGATGTCTTGAATTTGCAGTAGACAGCTTCTTATACATTACTTTCTATACTTATACATGTTTCATTTAGATACATATACTTCTTCTCAGCCTGTAAATAATAATGAAAATAATATTTCATTTATATAGGGTGAAACTTATTTATTTTACTTAGGCGCAAAGTCTAAAACTTCTGGAATTCTGATACAAATTATAAAGTAAAAGATATATCCAACCATTAAGGAGAAAAAAGTTATTTCTCATAGGGACTAAACTTTCTTCTTTTTCTCAACATTTGTATATTATGTTACAGAGAAATTCTTTATGAATTCTCCTTTTTTCATAGATTTATTCTTAAGCTTGAGGTGTGTTTATTCAAGTACAAATGGAGGAAGCGGTTGAAAGGTCTTTGTCACATACATTGCTCACTTTTAGTATCATTTTCTTTTTTTGTTTTGCAAATGCATTCCATTGATTTACCATTGATCTGCAGAATTTTATTCTATTTAGTTAGTGCTATCCAAGTATATCTAGTTGTGTTATGAATGCCATTTTATAACTGACTGCGTAATTATTTACCATAAGAAAAAACACATTGATGATGGGACCATTTTGCTGTATTATGTCTATATAGAGATCTATAGTAAGCAATTTTCTTCACAAAATTTTGAATAAGTCTGAATTTATAGCAAAAGCTGAGGACAATCAGAGGTTTTGAAACAGAAAATTTGTTTTGCATGATAGTGTGACAATAAAGGAAATTGCTCACAGCAGACAGTTCCTTCTATTGGTTGAATTGGTTAATTGCTTGAATCGTGCAATAATCTTAACCTTTATGAAACTGGCTTTCAGAAGACAACTGAACGAATGATTGCTCCAATAAAGAATTTCTTTGAAGAAGATAATATTTCGTTTCGTCAGAATTGGTTTGGTTTAATATCCCAAGCATGCAAGTTGAATATAATTGTTATCTGCAGATGCATTCAATTTAACTGTGGTGCTGAGTCCAAAACTTACGAGTTCTAATACAATGAGTTTTAATACATCCTTTATTGAATGGTGTTTTATAAAGCACTTTGCTATAAAGCCATTAGAATGTGGAAATTAGTAAGGAAAGGTTACTGTCATAAAGGTAAATGTTATAATTGTTCTATTTGCATTTTGTTTTCTAAATAGAGTTTCCTTTTTGACTGACCCTTGTTGTTTCCTGCAAAAGATTGTTTCAATGACTTTGTCAAACATGATGATACAGAAAAACTTCATGTTGTCACATTTAATCATCATAGATTCATTATCTTCATCAATATATTTTTGCGTTTGATGTTATCCTAAAAAATGCATCTTGATAGAAATTATAGGTTATTTAGACTATGCTAAAGAAGTTATTTGGCGAAAAGGTTCTACAAAGTTACTGGTGCAAAATTTCTCTTTTGTCTTACAAAAATTGGATTGCCAGTTTTATTCTCTATACAAATGCTTTTGGAATGGAAATACCTTGTTTTGTTCATTACATTTCAGAATTCAGAATTTAAAAACTGAGTATCCAAAACCACCAAAACGTAAAAAGCATTTGCAGACAATCGAGTACAGTTCAGACAAGGTTTTCTCATTGTATTGTTAGGCATGTACCATACTAACTGGCTAATAAGTCAATACAGTTTTCTATTTATTTCTGCTGTTCATGGGATCACAAGCAACTGTTTTCCTTAGGTGATACACATCATTAATCTTTTTGATTTTCTCATATTTGCATGTTGCAGTGCACCTACACTGTAAGACTAACAAAACTATTTTTGACTTATAAAATGAAATTTGACTGAAGAAAAACTACTTGTAATATGAATTTGTCCTTTTGTTTATTTTGTCATAATGTTATGAAAATCGTGTCTATTTTTCTTCTCTTTAACTCTATAGTTGTCTTCTGCTTTTGTTTTCAATTTGACCAATTCCAAAGAAGGAATGGGTTATATAACTCAATTAAAAGAGAGAAATATGTAGATTAATTAACAATAGTGCATGGTAAAGTTTTATTAGAAGGTGGACAAAAAAAGGAACAAGAATCTCAACATATCATTTTGTTATATTTATTTTACATTACTGCTCGAAGCAGTGTCGAAATTGCTGTTGAAAATATTTGTTATTTCTATTTGTTTAAAATGATTTGTTTGTTTTTATATATGTACTGTAACAATTGTTCCAAGTTTATCACTAATACATGTATATATTCGTTAAAACAAATCAAGGAAACCTTATTATCTACTTCAAATCAAATTTCTTTTAAAGGCTTACTTTTTTTTCACAACATATTTATGCTAAAAAGTAAAATAATTATTTTGGCTGCAAATATAAGAAATTTGAATGCGTACATTGAATTGAATAAGTACATCTGTTGTTGGACTAGTTTAACCCTAAGAATGCTGGGTAATCTTTTAAAAATAGATTTTTTTGTTGTCTGTTTTTCTAAACCTTAAATATCTGGTTAATTTTGATGAGGAAAGATACAGGAAAGATAAATCAGAGTAGAAAACAAGTTAGAGCACAGGCCAATCACCACAATCACCAATGAATTGGCAGCTGGCCTGGATCCAACCTGTTTGCATAAGCATGAAGTCAGTTCTAGCACTGTAAGGGTTAAAAACTTTGATCATTGTTTATAATATCATCCCTTTATATTGGGATTTGTTAATGGTCCCAGCCATGCTCTAATGATATCACATCTACATGTATTGACTCAAAATCTGAAGTATTCATGTAAATCCATTATTTTATGATGTGTCCAGATAGAGTATTTTTTGTTGTAAATGAATTTTCATATATGTTTGCATAAATGAGTATTAAACTAATTATTGGACTGGTTTTTAACACATATGAAGTATTTAATCTCCATCAACAACATCTCCTTTATTTTCTTTTTTTTTATAAATATTTTGTTGTTGTTGCCAAAAATTGAGGATACTGTTATGCAAATTAATTGGTTAAGTGCAATAGACTAGTCCAGTTTGTTCTTCTCTTTGTAAATAATTATAACAGTCTCATTTCTGAAACTTATCTGTGATTTTTCAAGAGTTCAGCTTTAAATATTCTTACCAATTTACACTGATTGAATTTTCTCACTGGACTGAATTGAAAGAATAAGTTTCATAAGTTTTGATGTGTAACAGAGGAAAACATGATTTAGTTAACATACAAGTTATCTCTACAGTTTGAATAGATGCTATGATAGAGGGAACGCATTTCATTTCATTAACTATTTTACAATACCGTGTATTACATATCTGCCTACACTTAAGTTATCTTCATTTTTTGACATAGTAATAGCCTTTGTAATTGAAACTTTTCATAGTAGTCTATATAGTCTACAGCAGACAATGTTTGAAAACAGTATTACAAAATAGAAGAAATCCCTAATGAGCACAGTATACACTGTTCTATGAGTCATAATGATTTTAAATGTTTATTGATTGATAACATGTTCAGCATGCAGAATTTTTTTTTATTTAACCCATTTCCAAACAATGACGACATTTGACCACCTTGTTGCAGATTACCCTTGAAAACATTGTGGGAAAAGGAGAAATTGCTCTTAATGAGCAATTTTTACTTTTTCCCACATTGTTTTCTACCCTATCCGAAGATTATTTTTCAATAACATCACATTTTGAAATGTCGTCTGCAAACTCTTTCAATTTGGGACAGTCAAAAATTTTGCATTTGGTAAAGGGTTAAATCTCATCTCTCATTTAAACATGGAATTAATCACAGAAGGCTTTGAAAGTCATTTTGACACAAGCAAAGGTTGTTTATGGAGAGCAATATATTCCTTTGTTGTCATGGTTACAAATATATTACAAAAAGAAAGTTCTTTCTCCTCATCTATCATTCCCCTCTGCTTTCGTTTCAATTTTGACTTGTCACAATAAGAATATGTATTCATGATGTTATCACTGAATCAAGGGTTCAATGGGATACTATAGCAACTTGCAAATGTAAACCCTGGGTAATTTTCTCAAAGAAAAATGGTGTCTGTGTTGTCTGCTTTTCAAAACCTTAATTATATGAAAGATACTCAGAGTAGCAAACAGGTCAGATCCAGGCCAGCTGCCAAATAAATTGGCGGCTGGCCTGGATCTAACCTGTTTGCATAATCTTGAAGTCAGTTCCAGCACTATAAGGGTTAAGGCATTAGAGTTATGCACTGATCCCTTGAAATGATATAAACCTTATCAGAGGTATATTACTTTCAACAGGGAATGGGTCAAGTTATTTGTAACATGCATTTATTCATATACATTGTTAAGATATGTCCGTTCAATGTTTGGTTCATTCCTATAGACTCAAAATGTTCTCATCTTTGTTAGGTCAACCTTTTTATTCCTTCCCTTTCTGAACAATACCTCAGTTTTGCATATCTGCTGCAGAAGACTGTGCGAATCGCTGTGATAAGGAATAAATTACTGATTAAGGAGCAATTCATTCTTTTGTCATAATGATTTCGTCTTGATATCATAAAATTGACTTTTTATTGTATCATTTTTTTGTTATCAGCTGTTGCTCTCAATTTGGAGCTGAAACGCATTTTCATTTGGAGAAGTGAGCGTACGCTATCTGTCATATGGGATTTTATGACTGGTTGAAAAAGAAGTAAATTTCGGGTGAAAAACTTAATTTGTGAGAAAGAAAAACACGTTTCAAATTAATCAATTAGAGTTGACTGCTGTTGCTTTCGATGTCATGCATATATAACAGGTTAGATCCAGGCAAGATGCCAAGTTAGTTGGTGCTTGGCCTGTGATCTAACCGGTTTGCTTCTTTGAGTATCTTTCTTCAACAAAATTAAGAAGATATCTAATGTTTTGGAAAGCAGATGACACAACAATCTATTTTTTTAACAAGATGCCCAGCATTCTAAGGGTTGATTCTCATTTTAGGTAGTTGCATTGTTGAAATGGTCAATAATTGTTTGTAGCTCATTTGACTTTTTATATGCATAATCATTGATAATGGTGATCTGAACTGTTATTTTTTTCCCAATCTCTGATTAAATGATAAATAACTTATAACCTCTTGTTTTGCTGTTAGTTTATCAATTTAACCATTAACCCATTTCTTCATCTGCAACAGATGATTTTGGATACTTCTGTGAATAGCAATTTTTCCTTTTGACAGAATGGTTTCTTACAATATCAAACAGTTTGTTTTCCTTAATTCGTTATGATAATCATTTGTAATGGTTGTTGCTTTTTAATTGGAAATCTAGTAAATGAATTTCTTTTTAATGTCATGAGCTACTACTTCTTTGATTAATGAAGACCATTTGATAAATTGATGAATACTTGTTTTATTGTTTTACAAGATGACACCTCTATAAATTTAACATTGAAAGACTGTTGCAAAATATCATTGTATAAAATTTAAAGATAATATTTATAGTGTGGGCAGTCTCTTTGACACCTAACCCATTACTGAACACGAAACTTTTTCGACTGTCCCAAATTGAAAGAGTTTGTAGTCAACATTTCAAATGTGATGTTATTGAAAAATAATCTTTTGATAGGGCAGGAAACATTGTCGGAAAAGAAGAAATTGCCCGTAAAGAGCAATTTCTAATTTTGCCACTATGTTCACCAGGGTTGTCTGCAACAAACTGGCAAAATGTCGTTATTATTTGGTAATGGGTTAATGACTTTAGTGCAAGAGAAGGACTTCCTTAAGTATTGCATTTTTCCTTTGATATTTCCATTTGAATGATAACTTCAAAATCTCCAACAACTAATCTAAGAGTGTTCCCTTCAAGTCATGTGCATAGCATTATTTGGTCTCTTTTTCATATTAAGATATTTCAAACTGTTGAAATGATTTACCAATATGTTTCAATGCAAGGCACATACAGTGTTAGAGTGGTACTTTGTATCTCATTTGTCAAATACCACCCTTGTTTCAAAGGTTTTTCAGGTATGATAAATGATGATATACTCACCTCATAGAGCTTTCTCCTTTTTTCCTTATGTATTTTAATATTTTGCAATGTATTTGAAAGCTTTTATCTTTTATTTAACCAATTACCAAACAATAACGACATTTGTCCAGGTTGTCGCAGATGACTCTGGAAAACATTGTGGGAAAAGGAGAAATTGCTTATGACGAGCAATTTCTCCTTTCCCCACAATGTTTTCTGCCCTATCAGAAGATTATTTTCCAATTTTATTACATTTTGAAATTTCGTCTGCAAACTCTTTTATTAAGGACAGTTGAAAACTTGGCGTTTGGTAAAGGGTTAAATGGGTTTTTATTAACTAAAACCGTTCTAGACAAATTGCTGATTTGTCAATGATTTCAATTGGTATCATCAATAATGACCGTGGTAATCGACAACTTCATGTGTGACAATAACTTAAATATTTCTAAACCCAATAAACAGTTAATAACGAATCTGTTTGTCAGTGAGATAGCCTAAGTGTTGACAATATCGTCTGCAACAAGATGACCTATCTTTGAAATGTGTCTTTGGACTTATCCAAATTCAAAGGACAGAGAGAGGAAAGTTATGTAATAAAGTATCTAAAATTTGATTTCGTTTGATAATGGGCAAAAACGATGAGGCAAAAAGAACGGACTACAATGCGTTCCCGCTTTGTCACAGTTGTTGTTTTACTAACCCTGATGCTTGCATGCGTATTTGAGGTTTATAATGATACATTTACGGCGTCGTCTGCATGTCATTCATCCAGGGATAGGGTTAATAAGGGAAGTTTTATGAAGGAAAGGAAAAGGCTACGCCACTCTATCGACAGGAAATGTGTTCCGTTCAAACAATCACTCGATTTGTGATAAATCAATCCACTCTCGCAAATAACAGCACGTATTACATAATACAAAAGTGGTGGTGCATGAGAAAAGACGATCGTTTAGAATAAAAAAGTTTGATCGCGACCAAACGAATTATAGTGTGCTATATTTTACACCGAAAATGGTCAGCCGCTACAAAAGCGCCTCGGATCTCCGATGATTGCTCTGCTTTCGATGCCAATGTTGCTAACATAACGGCTACAAGCCTCTGTTGTGTATTGTTTTCTCTTATGTATTCTGGGATTCTGGTTCACTTGCTAGGCAGTCATAGATCCCAAACCCCAAGGCTACCGTTTTTACAATACGCGGTATTTTATTTTAACTCGCCTGCCTTAACGCATCCGTTGCAGAAGATTTAACAACCCACTTATCTTTTATTATATCTTGCTTATAGGCAAAATTGAACTGTCTGATATGAGGCAATGGGTGCACGATGTATATTTTCCTCCCTGCAGACAAATGGCGAAGCTATTCAACAGACGTCCATGTAATTATCCTGTTTTAATCAAGTCCCATACTGACACCTTTCCACATGATTTTGGACTTTGTAAGTAGTCATAAATAAACGCAAGAACCGTCGACAGGTAAACATTTATCTCCATCACGCTATTGTTAAATTATAAGCAGTTTCCTCATTTTTACGCATTACTCTAAAGTAATCTGCTAGAGACAAATAATACCCTAGTGAGGGTTTTACCAAACCAAACTATTGAGAAACTTGCATCTGTTTTCATTGACATAAGGATTTTAGTGTCTAGAACGCTCCTTCACGACAAGCCTTTCTTAATCTTTTAGCCAATATGCATGGAGTCCTCTTGTATCTTGAAGACGACTTTTATAAATTATTCTGTGTACAAGTAGAAGTTATCAAGCCGAAACTTTTTCTCGTCCTACAATGTTTTCGATAAGACTAGATGTCAGTAAAATAAGATAATTTATACAAGTTGAATATTGACCAATCAGAAGTCGGGATTATTTAGTTTAGTGGTGTGTATATCAAACAAAGTTAAATTTAATTACTGTCTTCACAGGTGGCTCTTTGCATTGTATGCGATTGTAAACTTAAAATACTAATGTCGTACTTATCTTAAGTTAAAATCTCTATTATACCTGTAATAAGTACAACCTTATTGTTGTTTGAATGACATGATTAGTAAAATTGAAGTGTGTCTTGGATATGGACAGTGTATTCAAACGTAAACGGTGAACGTTTCATGTAAATACTAATTTCTGTAGGCAAACAAAGAGCAATACAATTTGAAACAAGAAGGAATTCTAAATGTTCATTTCATGTCGCCTAATAGCGCAGTATTATCAATGGTAACGCGCTTTTATCCTGACTATGTATGATATCAGATGATTATCTAGAAAACAGGATTCATTGAGTGGTTATATTCATTTGTTTTACATCGCTTCAACACTCAACAATACTTTAAAAGATTGCGTTACAAAATTATGGGTTTGAGTTGAAAATTGATTAAACCCTCGTGACAAATTGGGGGTCTAGGTATTATGAATAATTTCGGTCAGTATTCAATGATTTATTTGTTTTAGTGAACTTGGTATGTAGTGTTTGCTATTTGTTTTAAATGTGGCCTGCTGCAAATTTACTTCAAACAGGAACATAGTAAAACTTTCCTCGAGCGAACTTTGACACCGCGATAGGCTAGCCAATTAACACTCGTTTGGGATCTTTTTTTGTCGATTAAATTGACAACAAGAGTTTGAAACAGTTACAATTACTAAACATAATACATGTTGTATTATTTGAACGAAACGATTGTGATAAAGGATGAAATGCCCAAAATAAGAAATTTCTACTCTTGTTGCAATTGTTTTCCATATTGCCTTCAGTAGGTGTGGCTGAACGAGTATACATGCATATGTGAAAGATATAGCTAAGATTGATAGGGTAAGAGTCACGTCAATAGTTCTTCTACCAGAGGTGAGAAGCGGTTTTCACCTCGATCAAATAAAACCTAATTGCAATAGAAATTTCCTTTTTCGAATATTGTAAACGTTAATTATATTCTCAAATAAAACCGTGTTTCGAGTCGAAGTTTAACTAATAGCACGTTTTGAATTGAACTTTGTTTGAGAAAATGTTCTATAGACTTTGGGTTTGCCTACGTCAACATTCTATGTCACAATGAACAGTATGCACTCTTTATTGTGAGACAACATATTTTGTTAGCGACTGCACATGTTTGATATTGTAATCTTTACTCATTTTACTTGTGACACAGTTCAAGTTCCACTCTGAACCCTTACAATGCTGGGTTATTTATTAGAAAATAGATTGTTGTGTAGTCTTCTTATATCTGCTTAATTTTGTTGATGAAAGATACTCAGAGAAGCAATCAGGTTAGATCACAGGCCAGCCGCCAATTCAATTGGCGCAATTGGCGGCTGACCAGACTGACCTAGATCTAACCTGTTTGCATAAGCATGAAGTCGGTTCCAGTACTATAAGGGTTAACCCTTTTTTCCTTTTAAAAACCTTGGTGATTAATTTTAATTTCCATGAAGAGGTATACTCACCTGGCTTACTAACGACTGTGTGTAGAATCATTTTGTCTATAAGTTAGAGCTCTTGAGCGGCCCTTATGCATAGGTACATGTAATAAAGTAAGGCTCCTGCTCCGTCCATGATGAACTAGGTATCTAACAAAATACACTTGAAGCAGTCATGGTATAAAGCCATAGTGACAAATAAAGACATTCTCCTTTTGTAAATACACTGTAGTTTTCTTCCCAATGTACAAGAAAGTATCATTTTCATTTTTTATACAAAAATAACGCATTCAAAAATTATGTTTATCGTATATATTTGACAATATACCATTGCTTTAACATTGGACGATCTGAAAAAATAGTTTATGAAGGAATGGGTTAAAGATAAGGAAGGGGTTATTGTCGATTAATCCTCCCATTAGGTCCACTATCATTATAAACGCTTGACTTCCTTTCTTGTAATCAATCAAAGTATAAGATATAAAACTGTCGATTTAAGGCCCAGGAATCATCGTTTCTATACAACACATGAGAAATACTAACCGTTCGATGTGAAAACCGACCTTTAAGGTTTACTGTCAACATGGAAATGAGCCAGTTAATCTGGCGTGTCACGCTATAGCATCAAGTGTACGTAGGGTAAGGTAACTACCCGTACCTCCTTCTTTCATTACATTTGCTTACGATTTTGTCATATTATTTACATGTGTTGGCTCCTGCATAAACGTCATTAACCCATTACCAAACAATTTCGACATTTGACCAGTTTGTTGCAGACGACTCTGGAAAACATTATGGGAAAAGGAGAAAAGACTACCCTGGAAACAGTATGGGAAAAGTAGAAATTGCTCGTGACGAGCAATTTCTCTTTTTCCATCAATGTTTTCTACCAAATCAGATGATAATTTTCCAATTTTAGCACATTTTGAAATGCCGTCTGCAAACTCTTTCACTTTGGGACAGTCAACAAATTGGCATTTGGTAAAGGGTTAAAGAAGTATATAAAGTTAGGCGTACATATTCGTGGCACGGCTTACACCTGGATTTTAAACATCTTGACGTTTGTAGCGCCGCTAGCATTCCTGTGGAGAGTCGACCATTGTTATAGGTGAGTAATCGCACCATTAACAATGTTCCTAATCGATACGAACAATTTATAAACGTTTTAACATAAAACGATTTTTCAAGTCAATATGAAAATAAGAGAAGCTGCGTATCAAGTTGTTTTAGGAGAAATTATTCGAAACGAGCGATAGATCCTAACCGTTATTGTTATAAGGGTTCTAATTGGTTGGAATCGTTTCTACGAATTACTTTTTTTCTATTTCCGGAAATGGAAATGATATTTGATATTTTTATGTTGACCGATCTCTTTGAAAACGTGTGTGTTAAGCTTATTTAGGAAACAATTTGTCTCTGATTTAATGTGTTTCGCAAGTAGGCTATGTGTTTGTTTGACGAGGGGGTATAACACTGTAACACTAAAGTAATTTATAAGAATTTGAATCGCAGCTTTAGTTTATTCATGTTTCTTTGGAAATGTATCATAAACAGGCAATGAAAGTGTTTAGTCAAATCTACTTTATTTTACGTCGATTTAGCAAAAGGTTTTTTTTCTACTTAAAGTAATCTCTTTCGACTCTCTTTTCCTTATAAATAACCAGCACTTGGTTCTAACACGGATTAACAGAAAGTTGGAAATGGTACGTTTGCAAAGAAACTTCCCCAATGAAAGACTATACGACTAAAGTTAGTGTTTGAAGGACCTAAAAGAACCCGAGAAGAACCCTCGCGCTTCGAGCCAAGACACTGTCTATCATGAGTGTTAAGTTTATCATAGAGTATTTTTATTCAGCGAAAGTATGAGTTCAGGTTGCACAAAAGGCAACCACCACCAATGTGCAACTTTCTGAAGCCACCACAGTACGCGAGGCCCTGATGGGCCGTGCAATCATGAGTGATCAGTTAATAAAAATTCATTTTTTCTTCATGATTTTTTTGTTACGCCCCGTCCGCTCACTTCCCAACTCATTCAATGGGTATGTACATAAAAATAAGCGAAAGTAAAAATATTGAAGCCGTTATCGTTTTTATTGCCCGCGTGTATATGTGTTTGGATACAAAATATTGATTTTGGGTGCAAGGGCTTTTAGACCCATTGAGAGACAAAAATAAACTTGATATATTATCTTTTCTTAACGGCTACCTATTGATTGTTTGTGAACTAACTAGACACACGCAGATATAGAGGAATTATCACTCCCTCACTGATTATAGAGTGTGCTTAAAAAAGCGAGTTGGTATATTTAATGTACTTTGGAGAAATTACATGTGTGGAATTTAATTGACAGTTAAGTACGCACAACGAGGTAATGGCATGGCAGCGTACAGCATTTGCTTTACGGAAAATTATTAAAATGAATTTGCGTCATGACATACAATAGCCAGATGAATTTGCACTTTGGCATAACACACATTTATTTCTTGTGCCATTTTGATTTAGTTTAAACTTATTTATTTTACATCGATTATGGCGGGAGCTTGAATCTTATTAAATTGACTCTCCATGACTGCTTCCTGGATACTACACCAGTACTTGCACCAATTCGTTGGTTAGTCCCGGCAATTTTCACCTCGTATAACGAAGTTTTTTTTATTGAATACGTTGATTATGTAATCTGTTTTATCTTGTGAAGTTAAGGCTATAATGTATGATTCATATACTGCATTATTAAACACTAAGTCATTGGTTCGATTGGAAAAAAAACCTAGCAAACTCTTCATGCAGTCTTGCATTGAATCCTCGATGAGATGCATTATAACGCTGTTTATCTGATACCATGTTTTATTTTGCTTTCGTTATTGGTGTTTACTTTACCCACCCAGATATTCTGTACAAGTGTTTAACATTTTCTTTGAACGCGTATTTTAGAAAGAGGACCATGTGCTACTGTTTGTAACAACAAACATGGTTTCGTTCTTTCATTTCTTTAGTTTGTTCTTATAAGTGGTTGCTTATTATATACAAGTAACATTTCTACATTTCTCAAACTTCATCTGCTTCTTTAACTGTATATTAACGTTGAACAAGTCGAGGTTAATCTATTGATCGGAAAGGGTTCGTTGGATAGAGGAAAGTAATTATCTAAAAGTTATTATCATTTTGACTTGGACCAACAAAAGGCGGGAATTGGTTTTAAAGTGACGTAAAAACTCGGGGCCCTGCGAGTAAATCGTTTTAGTTGTATTAGATTGGAATCTTTTCAGTATTGTGTAGTCACTGTAGTGTTTTGGGGTGGAACATACACTGTTAATTACATACTGTTCTAGAGTGAGTGTAGACGCTTTGTTACGGACAGCCCATAAACCGTTACCATGCCGACATCCGCCGGACGACCCTGGAGTACCCAGTACCAGACGGACTTTAATCATAGAACAGCCGGACATCGGAAACAACGCCGTCCTGCCACGGCACACCCGGTGAGTATGATAACAGAGTATCACCCATACATATGGGGTTCGCGACCGGTCCAAACTGAAAGTGAAAGCAGACGACAGGTTATGATGTAGGATAAATCATATTTGTTTCTCGACGTCTGAGAGACGCCATTAGTTTATACTTATTTATTGTAAATCGGTTGTTGAACAAGTTCTTACAATTTAGATAAAGCACTCTCGATTCTGCTTCCTTGATACAGAACCAGTACTCGCACCGTTTGTGGATTTATGAGAGAAGCCATGTTGACAAAATTCATAATACCGCAACACCACCTTCATATGCGACTAGTCCAATTATTTTTAAATAGCATGCAGGGAATTCCTATTACATTACAGTGATAAAGAATGGCTTCTGCAACATGAAAGGTACTCATAGCAACAACATTAGAATTAACGACAGCATGATCAGGAATAACGATTAAATTTTGTATGGTGTTTAAACCCGTATTAATAATATTTCAGCTATGTAAAGGCTATAATAACGATCATAGATGATGAATTGTCATGATTATTCGGGTATGGTAATACGGTGAATGCTTTTAATTCCGAATTCGACATGCCTATTATTACATCTTTAAAGATGTGGATCTCGAAATCATAAAGCGTGGCTAGATAAGCGACGAACACCTAATCTGATTCTAAACTTCCGTGACAAATGTAACCAGGGGTAACAAACAGCATGGCATCACTGTTCATCGCGACCGTTGCACCTATTCAGTGCGACAATATAAATACAATTACGTGTATTTTTATTGAAATGCTTCTAACGTCCTTTGAAATAGTATATTTTTAAACGAAGGTATATCATATTGTATTTGTTTTGTTTGTTTTATTTGGTTTTTTTTTGTTTTGTATTTGTTTTACATCGATTGTGAAGGAAGCTGAAAGCTTGTTCAAAGCCACTCTCGATGACTGCTTCCTGGATACTAAACCAGTAATCGCGCCGATGTGTGGGTTAGTTCGTATATTTTCAACCCGACTAACGGGGATTCGAACCCGGGACCTTCGGTTCAAGAGAGCCCTACGCTCTACCCCTGCACCAATGTCGCCCACATTTAGAAGTGTGAACATATTCTAAAACGACTATACTGTTTACTGTAAGACTTGTTGAATGTACAATGTGATTATAGCATGTTTTATCATGGTGCACTTCATCCTCTGGATATACAATCTCAATGTCTACTCTTTAGCTTAACAACTTCCCTTAAATGAGGGCAATTAGATATTAATATAGCATGATTTGGAAACACTTTATATCCACACCACCTTCGAAGTTGAATAAAGTCTATGCGATGTAATTTACTCTTTCTTCAACAAGGAAACAAGTTTAAGTGTGGTAAAGCAGTCGGTTTCTTGTTTTTGGTGCCGGTCAAAAATTATCATATACATGTAAACTAAAAGGTGCAAGTACTACCGCAATATGACTGAAATACTGGTTAAAATGGCTTAGCGTTTGATCTTCCAAACCTTTTAACAAACGTATAACTACCCGATTTCCGTAGGTCTAGCAGACCACACATACTTGAAACCCATCCCTTTCATCTCGCAGAGACTATTCAAATGAATACCAGCGGAATGACGTTTCATGATACCTATCCCTTCAATCGATTGTAGATGTTCAAATTACATCAACACAAAATAATATACCACCAAAAGGATTTCCTTGAAAGTAAAGCTTTTGTATACATGTAATGATATATTTCAAAGTTCAATTTTTACGATTTTATATAGGACAACATTTGGATAAATGTGACAGTTCTATTGTGGGACGCACGGGCCAATATTTCCAGTTTCATTTTGGTCGATTATTGCTGATTCTCCAATAACTAATGGCCAATTATAAGCGGACATGACATAAAAACATTCAGGCGTGTCTTGACAAAATGGGCCTTTGTGACTCATTGGAAATTGTCTATCTGGGGTCGGTCGAAATTGCCAGGTTATCAAACTTTGTTATATCTATTTTACCTTGCCCATTTGAACCAGCTGCTTTATTTGTTGGTTTATGGGCAGTTTTATATGTAAGTAAGTATGTAAATTTTATTAAAGTGACATTGTGTTATGTGTATATAGATATACAATTACATGTTAACACTATTTACAACACCCGATCACGTTTCTAGTGCAACTTTTAATAGTATTTCATAACTAGGACTACAGGATAAACACTCCAAGTCACTGACGTATTTCCCATATGAACATAATTAATCATTTGTGCTTTACATAGCATGCTACATTGTCTTCATTGAACGTCGAAAATAAGTTTAGGCGAGTTGGTGCTCGAGTGTAAAGTAAGAACGAGTACATTTATGGCCTTGGATAAAAAAAAAACACAGTCACAAAGAAAAACTTTTCTCTTTACAGTTGTTTCTAAAATCTACTGCCGCAAGTTGGTTAAAATGAGTTAATATGGAGAAAAGGATTAACCCTTTCCCAAACAACAAATTTTCGACAGTCCCAAATTGAAGAGTTTGCAGACGACATTTCAAAATGTAATGAAATTGGAAAATAATCTTCTGATAGGACAGAAAACATTGATGGAAAAGGAAAAATTGCTCGTTACGAGCAATTTCTCCTTTTCTCATAATGTTTTCTAAAGTCGCCTGCAACAAAGTGGTCACATGTCGTTATTGTTTGGGAAAGGGTTAACAAATTAATTTGTCAAAAGTATAAAATGGTGACATCAACATTGTTCAGTTTTTGTTTAGAGTGTTTACCCACACACTCTTTTCCAGCAAAGGCTGGAATTGTTTCGCAGATATTCTTTTGAATAAAAGTCGCCAAATGGGCGTGTTCAAGATCTGGCTGATGCCGCCTTTGTGTGTAATCATTATGTGGAGTGCATACTTCTGAACTCATTTCCTAATTGAGATTTTTTTGTGATTTATCGCTATTTTAACAACCCAATGCAACACTTTTACAGTTTGTAAAACATATTATTTCGTTAGCTCGTTGTTTAGAAACAATTGTGGTGAAAGCAGATTATAAATCCTGACAACCATTGCTATCCCTTTGTCGTATTTGTCCCTTTTTTTAGATATACGTGGATGAGAGGTAAAGTAAGTGTTAGGACAATTCAGTAATCGTTCATTCGTTTTATACAAATAAACGATCAAATTCGACAAAACTCTTGTGTCAATATACAAAACAATATCGGATATAGTAGGGGATTAAACATACAAATTTCTTCCGAAGTAATTAATTATACTTTAGAAATGGAAATGAAGGTTTAGAATTACTCAAATGAAATACAGTATAACCTAATCGTCCCAAACTGTACTTTATGTCTGCTTCGTTATCTTTCAACGCTTATATCTTTATATCGTTTAGAGAATGAAATATCCTAGATAAGCTAAGCATGGTAGAAAGGTAAGAAAGAAAATCATACACACTTTTTATGTAGGGACTTGGAGAGATTATGAAAAGAGCAGTCATTTTATACTCGTAGGTACTCAGAGATGAAGTGAAAGAACACGAACTGTTTATGTTATGATGGGCATATAATGTTGGTTTTTTCAATAAGTAAAACGAAAATCGATGGTTCTATGATAAAAAAGTGTTTCTTCCACTCCGTCACATTAACCCATTACCAAACAATAACGACATTTATAACCACTTTGTCATAATTGGAAAATTGGAAAATAATCTTCTGGTAGGTCAGAAAACATTGTGGGGAAAGGAAAAATTGCTCGTCACCATGTTTTTCAGAGTCGTCTGCAACAATGTGGTCAACTGTCGTTATTGTTTGGTAATGGGTTAAACACTGTTGACGCGATGGCGAAATTAGTAATTAAACAAACCCCCATCTTCTTTGCTTTCAGAAATCCGTTCATTTCCAGTCTGGATATCGAGTCCCTTCAACGGATATCTATGTTCCGGAGCCCCGCCTTTACAACGGGGATCATTTCGGACTTGACGATCCCTATGGACCGACGGACGAGATAGCGTTACCTAGCAACATGGTGGACACGCCCTTTTACAGTGAGTTCATGTTCGACATATTCATGTATTATTACAAATGAACCTTTTGGATTTATCAATATCTTAGTTAAGCTTCGGCACGTGAGTGTTATTATGGGGAAACCCTGTGTAATGAATTCGAAGTTTTTAGTTTAAAACCTTCGCACACAAAGTTGGCAGAGGTGTTCGACAGCATTTCGGACACCCTCCCCCTACCAATTTTGTGTGGAAATGTTCATACCACTGCAAAATTCGTGAGCGAAAATGCATCCGAAATTCTGCCTTTATTCATTCATTCAAAGTCAGACTTGCATCGTATTGAGCTTTTTTGGGGAAAGTCACTTGATTTCAGGATTGTCAATTACCTTTCGCACTATTTCTCCAAGTGGTCACAACGGTTTCTTAATATTATTTGATAAATAGTAAACGATAAAAGTACGTGAGGTTTATGTTTAGTTTGTATTGAATAATATGAGTTATCTGGGAACATCATGCCGGTCGTTCCGGGTGCTAAGTTTATGATGATAACAATACCATTTCTTTGCAAGGGAATCTTCTACGTTATCGTCAAAGATACAAAAAATATATCAAATAGTTAACTTTCTATGTAGAATGAGTAAGGTGCGATTGTCATATTGTTAAAGAGACTCACCAGGATTAAAACAGAGAGCTTTGTAAAGATATTATATTGTCAAGATCAATCTGCTCATGCGATCAACGTAGTAAAGTATGTAGAGGCATTTCTGATAGCAGAAGTCAACTCAGTTTGTTTTAAGAAACAGTTATTTCCCTTTGAATGGTCATACGAAGAAACAGCGTTTGTTTCTTATTCCCAAAATTTGGATATTACTTTTTGATGTTTAAAAGAAGGGGAATTGCAGGGGGAGAGCATTATACAATGTGTCCGAAATGAAGGTCATTTTGACACAAAATTAAACGAATGTATTCGTTTTTCGTGGACGATTTTTAGGCAAACTAACGCCCTACTCCAAAATAATTTTAATTTGAACATTATACTTGACGTCTCCCATTCGCCACAATGGTTTCTATCCGAAGTCTTTATCGACACCGTAGTTTTTATACATTAAAATCCTAATCGAATTGCTATTAATTATAACCACTCCCACCTTATTTTTTCGGAATAAGTAAAGCTTTTTTTCTCATGCAGTCATTGTGCAATACTCGGTTCCATTAAGTTTGGGTTGGGACACCAAAAAAGCAAACAAAGGATTCTCTTATATATCGATGTGTACTCATTCAGGGTACAAACTCCATTGTATTCTAACATGTTGTTGGCAATAACGATATGAACTGGTAACAAGAATGTACAGTTGATAAATTGTTTACGTTGGTATGACAATCAATATCTGCTGCAGACGAAAGTCTGTAGTCTGATTAATAATCGTTTCCTTGTTCGATATGTGACAAACCATTTCCTCCATATACACATTTCGAACTGGAGCAATGATTGGGATGTTCGGTTAAAAATATCGAGGGTTTAGTGCAAGGCTATTTCATGAACATGAAACACTTACTTTAATTTTGCACTGAACCCTCGACATGTTCTCCTTTGTAATTTGTAAACAGAGTAATGGTGAAAAGATCTCAATTTGTCACTCCGTTTCTCAAATATAGTGGGAAGATGGGGTGATATAGAGCTTACATAAATGGACGGTTAGCAATTTCTAAATTAAAAGGGAAACAACATTTATTACAAACTACTAAAATTATTGTTTAGTTTTGGTTCTCGAAATATAACGAGCTTGGAAAATGAGCTTAAATGAAGTTTTGCTGCAATACTGTCCCTGGAATCCTTATAATTGTGGCCGGCGACAAATGGTGTCAAAATTAATTTTAGGGATGACAACTCCAGTCTTTGCATAACCATTGTCGAAGTTGCAAATGGTGAAATATTGCATTGTGTATCAAACGTCTTCAATTCCTAAACTTGTTCATGGTTAATCTTTATTTGTATATGGATTAAGGGAAATCGAATAAGGTTCAGAAATTATTTATGCACGCATGCAAACTGCACGTATTTAACCCAGTGGCAGTTTTTTGCTGGCATGTTTGAATAAACAAACGCATGTTTACCGTTCAAACATTTTACCTTACAAACAATATGTTGCATGCATAACTTTGGAAGAATAGTCAGATGGCAATTCAATTTCATAGGGAGAGAAAACTCCTCTGAAAGGAGGAATGTAACAACCGGAATTGCAATAGAAACCAGTTTGGCAATAAATATTGCCATGCTGGTTTTTATTGCAATTCCGGTGGTTACAAAGGAACATTATTTGAGGAAAGAAAATTGGGATTCATGTCCGAACTTTTTTCTTGAACCAAAAATAATTCAATACGCCGTTTGCTATACTCTCGTTAAGTCATGAACGTATGTATGGTGCCCACGGAGAGTACAATTTAACCCTTTACCAAAGGTCAAATTTTCGACTGTCCCAAATTGAAAGAGTTTGCAGACGACATTTCAAAATATAATGAAATTGGAAAATAATCTTCTGATAAAGTACAAAACATTGTGGGAAAAGAAGAAATTGTTCGTCACGAGCAATTTCTCCTTTTCCCACAGTGTTTTCCAGAGTCGTCTGCAACAAACTGGTCAAATGTTGTTATTGTTTTGTAATGGGTTAGACGAAAGTAAGTCAAACCGTTTTTGAAGGACTTAGTGCAGTACTGTACTTAGTCCTCAATATGTTTTTTCTGTTGACAACTTTCTTTCAGCAAATATATAAAGCAGCTTATAACATAACAAAAAAGGAGAAGAATCAGTGATGCCTTTTCCTTAACAATGGGCTTTATGTTGACCAATGCATTTAGTTTAACCAAATCAAACAGGACATATATGTGCACAGCTTTTTATACATGTAAACTGTCTTTGACTTGGAATATTTAATATAGATCATCGTGTCGAAATGGTTCAATGCAAGACTATCACAAGTGCTTCATTAACATGAAACACTTACTATAGTCTTGCATGGAACCATATAATTTATCAATATGTTTTGAGTCCATTGGTGTATTTGCATCTAAGTAAGATTAGAAAACTGTAATTAGCAAAGCCTATTGTTTTCGCCCCTTGAAACGTCAGGGTGATTCTGGGTTTATGCCAAAGGTGGAATGCGGGTGTGCTTTCGTATGACTCTCACTAGTGCATATGACCATTTGAACTTTGGAACCAGACGCTTTTGCAGTTATGATACATGGAATGAATTAATAATTCAAAAATAATGCAGTAAGAGAAACAGTTGGAAACAATATCGCCCCCTTCGAGCACGTAAACGAATTATCTTTTCCTTTTACAAAATATACACGGGCTTTGATCTTCGCTTCATTGTCGTTTTAATTTCCAAAAAGCTGTTAACACAGATGGTATTTTCCTCTTATTTCGGCAGTTTTTGGAAAAGAAGTGTGCGAAAGGATTAATCCCTTGGTCGTAATCGGTCGCTTGGATTAGTATGGATTAAGGGGACATGTACTAAGTCATACGCTTCATGTTACAATGTACATGTTTAAACGGATTTGGAAACATTTAGACAATTGGAGAAGTCGTTAATTCGTTCTGTTTGAACAAAAATAGAAAATTTAAGAATTCGATCATTACGAACAAATCATCGTTTCTTTCATAATGTTTTAACTATAAACATGTTTGTGACATATTGGTTGTAGTCTGTTAGATATGGGGATAGAATTTATTATCAAGCTATGATCCGACATGCACACGTATTAGTACTTCATAAAGTCACTGCCTACGCGTATTTGACAATAGGCGGACTTAGACCATTGTCGCCCAAACTCGAAAACCTCTATATCAGAAGTTTCACGCCATTTATAGTTTGAATGAATTCCAAACTGAAAGTTGTTAAATGGTTTCAAACTAAAAATAAGCAAATGTATTCGGTTTTTTTTCTCTTATTGTATACCGATGGTTCGTTGTAAGAATAGAGGAGGTCTTTCACAAAGGTATATGACTTGGTTTAGTCCTGCATTGAACCATCTTTATGGCGTAAACCAAGTCAAAAAGCGTTGATTGTTATACTCAGACGTTTTTAAGATAACTGATAAAGATTTCGAGCTATTGTAACAAATGCAAATAATGAATGAATGTTTTGTTAACAATTGTTTTAACTTAAAACATCGTTTTGTTGCGGTTTTCATAAGCATATGTTGCGTATCGCTTGAGATTAAGACTAGAAAGAAATCATCATTGATACTACTTGTTAACAAGTTTTAGTCATGTTATCTCTGCAGACATATCGACACATAAAATTAATCCTTGCCTTGATATAAACGACTGCACACGCCTTAAATGCAATTTGCATTTGAAATTATTGTGACGAAAGGAGATTTTGTACATCGAGATAAACATATTCTTCTTTCATCATGATGTATTCATTGTGTATTTGCGAATTTAGTATTTATTTCAAATGATAGTTTAATCACAGTATCGATTACTGATTCATGTCGTCCGATGCAAATGACTCGGAACAGGGAAAAGGTCAAACCTTAAGTATAAATCATTCTAAAGATCTTTCATAAAATTTGGCATAAGTCCTATGAGGAATACAATCCTTATTTTCTAACAATGGCCATGCTTTAATTGTTAACACTTCCATCCCAAATGGAGCTAGCTTGAAGGCGATTCTGTATACTCTTATTATGTTGTCCCAGATCAGCTATAATGATAACTTAGGTTTGATCCGGTGCTGAATTTATTTCGCGTACATTAATTGTTAAGATGTTTAATATCGTATATGTATGCATTGGGGTTAATAGATATGAACTATTTTTTAAATCATAAGCTTAACTTATAGACAAACGAACTGATTATAAATGTTTAAGTGTATTAACCCTTTCCCAAACAATAACGACATTTGACCACTTTGTTGAAGACGACCTTAGAAAACATTGTGGGAAAAGAAGAAATTGGTCGCGACGAGCAGTTTTTCCTTTTCCCACAGTGTTTTCTGCCCTATCAGAAGATTATTTTCCAATTTCATCACATTTAGAAATGTCGTCTGCAAACTTTCAATTTAGGGCAATCAATAATTTGGCGTTTGGTAAAGGGTTATGAGTAAGCCGATCCGTGGCAAAAGAGAAGCTATGCTACTGTATTAGTTGACTGGCAATTTGAGATCTCAGTCGGCATAGTCCGATCTGCATCCACAAATGTCGCTCCAGACAATGTTATTTTATCTTTTGGAGTTTCAACCTAGTTGTACGATCTAATGATGAGAAACTATCCCATACCGGCATGGTTACATGTATAGCCTGATCTTTGATGGTATTTTTTGGCAGATACAGATCGGTCGTGTTCACGTTAATACAGTCGTTCATTCAAGGAATGATGCATTTACAGTACGTTTTATTATTCTGTACGTACACTCTATTCAAATTGAAATGGTGTTGGAAAAGGGGAAGACGAATACTATAAAGTCAAGTATTGATCAATTAAAGATGATAATAATTACATATATAAAGTATTAGTTACCTAAAATTGAATAGAATACATATACATGTACGTCATATTTGTTTATAAATACATTTCATTTGGCACCGTATTTGTGAAAACACTTCAAAGGCGTTGCTTTACTCTACAGTTTTACAATATCAACTAAAAAGAGACTATTGTTTGGTAAATATTCATCATGTACGCTTTTGGTTGTTATTCGAAAACGTGCTAATTAGAATATAGAACACCATTTCCATTTCTGAAATTGATAAGATCAATAGAAAAAAAACCTTGTCTTTCTTCAAAAACGTCGCGGTGGGATTAACACATGTCGTGGTCAGCACTGTACCGAGTCGAGTTTGACCTGTTCACTGGTTCCGTTACAGTTCCGCTCGCTAATAGTATTATTTCTGGCGATCATTGTCATGCCCGTGTAAAACAATATGCGAAACTATATCAATTACGTGCCAGACAAATCTAACCGGAAACCGATTCTAAAACGGGACGAACCCAGCACCTACTTTCCGACGAAGGAGGATTTCGGTGAGTGTTGTTCTCTTGTTCATTATGCGTTTAATTATAAGTGTTAACCCTTAACCAAACACCAATGTTTCGACGTCTCAAATTGAAAGAGTTTGCAGATGACATTTCAAAATGTGATGAAATTGAAAAATAATCTTTTGGCAGGGCAGAAGACATTGTGGGTAAAGGATAAATTGCTCATAACGAGCAATTTCTCTTCTTCCCACAATGTTTTTCAGAGTCGTCTGCAACAAAGTGGTTATATGCCGTTATTGTTTGGGAATGGGTTTTTCAAACGTTCTTAGGTTCAACCAAAGACTATAGTAAGTCATACACAAACGTGAAGTTCTTACTTTAGTATTAGACTGGACATTTTGTTATTTCTTATGGCAGATATCGATTATGTTTGGGTGTTCAAATGGGTTTGTTATTTTTTAGATTTATGTCATTGTCAATAATATTTCGGTTTTATTGCTTCCTGTCCTTATTTAAAATCAGTACCTTCTTTTGTTTGGCCTCCGCCCGGCTGTTTAAACTGCAACTATTTTCGTGTTAAAAAGAGTGCCATAGTGAAAGATCATCCCTACCATTTTTCTTTCGGTCTTTTAAAATAACCAGTAGCCATGAGGATGACTTTACTTTGACATAGTCTGAAAAGCGTTTTAATTAAGATAGTTCGGGTAAGATGTGATAGGGATATGAGTGAGAACACATAGAAAATTCGTATGTTTGCATATGAGAGTGGAACTTGTGGTATGAGACTAGGTGAAGAGGTACAAGAGAATGTGCAAGTTTGCAGACAGTCGGACTAATATGCACATTGCTACAGACTGACTGAGACAGATAAGACGGACAAACGCACATACAGACAAAACACAAAACGAGTAATAACGGAAATTTCCGATATCGGGTGCGAACGGAGGCATCTTAATGAGCAAGAACAATACTTTATGTCATGTATTGTTTAATATTCTATACCTGTGCGTTCGTGGGGCTTGGTTCGTTGGCAAGGCAGTTAAGAACACTCATCTTTTACGTGCATAATCGCGCATTTTCATGATCATTCAAAGAGCAACGATGAAGTATTTAATGCGTAACAAAGAAGCCGGTAAATAAATGCATTTGATACGCAAATATTTCATATCAACAGCGAATTACTGTACATGTACTTTTTTATGCTTGTGATCGGTGGACGGAAATGAGCCTTTTTGATGTACACCAAACAATGTGTGATAAAAATCCTTTTTACAAAAAATGTATATAATAGGCGGACGGCCCTTAATTTAGAGGTATATCCATATAATAGATTGGTAACAGATATTCGCTCACGAAGTTTGCCATGGTGTACGAAATGCATTTTGGACATCTATGCTTCCTAGCGATTCCCCGTCTGAGATACTGTTGAAGCATGGCACAAGTAGGCCTACTTAATGTGCCCATCTCTACTCGCACCCAACAAGCGATCTTATTAAGGCATTTTCAAACATTTTGGTACAACTATTACCTCATTGCGTCATATACACATGTCCGAACATAACAATTCTCCATTTATGTCAAAGCGTTTTCTAACTGATTATCATTGAAAATAGAAGTTAATTAAGTTCATATCTTTGATATGTTTGCTGTTGTCTTTCCTTTCTTGACATGTCACACATTTTATATAAGATATTTGAGAAAATCTTAAAAGGAAAACCCAGTACATGTCGTTTATAGGTGCGAAAGAGTAACTGCCATTTTAGCATGTTCTTGTTTAGTTTGTCAATTGTATTTCTTATCCACCCGCTATGTTTGCACAGCAATCAAAGTGATCGAGTATTTCAAAAGCTTAGGGAATGCGTGTTTGATTCGTCACAGAAAAAAGGGGTTTCAAATATAACACGAAATGAGTACTTTCCTTTCTGATACATAAGAGAAATTTTGCACAATTTTTACCCAAAACTTCGTTCATTTTCAATCATTGGCACCGATAAGAATATTTTAAGAAAATGAACTGTTGGTAGAGGCTAACATGCGCTCGGCCTATAGTAATCTGGCACAGGATCTCCCGGGAGTGTTGGTTTGATAAAGAATCCAACTTACTTTAATCATATTGTATCGCATTCCTCCTTCATTTTACTTCTTAAAACACATAGCAAGTACATGTTCATTTAGATACAATGTAGAGATAGGAATATTTATATAGACATAGTGAAGAATTGCAAGCTATGGCGTTACATTAAGATATGGACGCTCTCCTATGTAAACCATCATACCAGCAGCTTGGTTTCCGAGTCCACATGTTCAATTGAGTACGGTAAATGTTCCTCGAGATAAAACAGCAGTATTTATTGAATAATCCAATATTCTTTTTCAAGAGGCATAATTTTTTAATGCATATCAGGTCTGCTACTTTTGAGGCCTGATCCTGATTTCATCCTCTGAGAGTTTGAATTTTCCTTCTTTGATCATACTGAAGATTTTTAAATTCAGGCTCCAAGTAATTATTTTCAGGCTGGAGAATTCCTTAACAAAATCACGCCTGGAATATGGCTTAAGTATCTGGTGTTAATCTGTTAAGATTTGACCTACTCAGCTGAACAATGAATGACACCTTTTGCAGATATATGATACCCATACACGTCCGAAGTCATATTGTTTACAATAACACATTCAATGTCTGGCGATAGATACGCGTCAAAAACATGGTTTTATCTTTCCTATGTAAATTCGGTGACACGTAAAAAGTCACCAATGAGTCTGAGAAATAGACATAGTTTCAGACTTGAGGTATTTTAGAGTCTTGCCTATGAAGCAATACGACTCCGTTGTGTTAAATAACATTGTATTGTTTCTTATTAAAACGTGTCAATGAGACGATAACACATGGTTTAGGTATACGGACATTTACCCCCCCCCCCCCGGACATTTGCCCCCTTTTTGGTATAGGTTGGACATTTGCCCCCTCGCCGCAATGTAGAAGGCGGACATTTGCCCCCTCATATGTTTTTTTAACTTGTTTAACCTGATCGTATTCCGTTATAATTAGACAGGAATTCAAATGGAAATAATATTTTTTATCAGACTAACATGTCAATTTTGCTCTATAACGCCGATGACACTTGGTCAATTATGCTCATCCAACCATGGCGGTATACTTTCATAAGTTGATTTGACCTCATTTTTTTTTATTTTCGAATCAAATGTGATAGTGATTGTCATATCGACACAAATTGGATTACCTTTTGACTTGTTTGTTTTTGATTGAAAGCATTGAGTGACAAATCAGTAATAAGATTTAAGATGTAATTACTATGTAATAATTAATTAAGTTTCATGGTTGGATGAGCATGATTGGCCAAGTGCCATCGGTGTGTTTTTGATTCGTTTCGATTTTAACACCTATAGGGGATTAGGAGGGAAGAGCTAATAGAGTAAAATTGATGAAATCATTATTTCCATTTTAATTCCTATTTAGATATAACGTAAAACCATAAGGTCAAGCAAATTGAAAAAATATAATGAGGTGGCAAATGTCCGCCTTCTACATTATGACGAAGGGGCCAATGTCCGCCCTATACCAAAAGGGGGCAAATGTCCGGGTGGCAAATGTCCGGGGGGGAGGGGGGCAAATGTCCTGGATTCCATGGTTTAGGAAACCCTCCTCTAGATTTTCTTATATGTTTTGATTTCTTATCAGTTTGGGTTGTTTTTCTTTTTTTTCTAACTGCTTTGAATCAGGTATGTTGATGTTAAACGTTTTTAAGACTTTTTTATAACTGTGCTGATATATCCCTGTAGCTGTTGTTCCCTTGTATATAAAATGCATATTATGAGCGTGAATCGTCGAATATTTGACTCGACGCATAGGAAGGTTGGAGTCATCATCGGAAGAACCGGAAGCAAGGTTAAGCCACTTGCTTGTTTTGGGGTTTCTCTAAATGTTCTTTGGAACATTCCATTTCGATCGTGGGGAAATGGGTTGTAGCTCTTTTGTAATGCATTTTCCTATTTTAGCACAGCCGTTTTTGAAGAATACTCACCAGATACGGTTAAGTACGCTGTTGTATAAGAGAAAGCATTAATTGTTGTAAACGATAGCTTCCATGTCCGTTCCTCATAAGAAATCGTCACTGTAAAGTAACATTGAATTACCCTCCTGTTGACGAGTACAGATTGTCAATGCTGGACGTATCTCTACACACCCTTTATTCAAATATAGAAGAAACAAACGTTATTAGATAATAAAAGGAATCATTTCTAGCAGAATATGAAAAACAACAATTCATATTTGATATTGGAATAACACCACTGCATTTTTGCTCAGACGTTCCCAGGAAGCCTGATAATCTTCTTCATGTACAAAGGTATATTTAATGTAATTGGAGAGCTTTATGTACTTTATTTGACATTTCAAAGCAATCGTTAGTAATTATGATTGGAAAACATGAAATTTCATTTTTGACGGTTGGTAATGAATCATTTCTTCTTCCGGTACTGTGCTTTCTTATACTGCCTGAAATTATGCATTGTGTGTATACAAGTATGTGTTTATACATGGCGTAAAGAGTTAACTCGGCACATGTTCGATACTTTATTTGCCCTTTTTACTTTTAGAGACCACTCAGTCTACCATTTAGAATGGGTCGGTCCTCGTGAAACTTGGCAGGCGTCCGCAAAGATGAAGTTTCTCTCACTTATACAGGCTTAACTTCAGCCGCGGCCGACAAAAGACCGGTGAAGAACTTTTCAAGATTAGATCATAAGACTAGATCAATCTGCTACAGATCACTTTTGAAAAGAGTGTTTGATGAATGAGCAACTGCCTTAACAGGCAATGTCGCCACTTTAAAACTAAATAGTCTTGTTTGTACTTTGTGTTTTTCTACAAAATCAAAGGTTTAATCTTTAATTGAAGACGGTACAAGATGGCGAGCGTTCGATAAAGGTTCAAGGTTCAAAGGGTCTGTGTAAAGAATCAATACAAATATCTATCGCATTGCCAGCAAAAAGTTTAAATCGTTCGCCTTAGTGTTTGTTCATTTCTACATACAAATGGTCAAAAGTTTTAGACTTTTAAAAATCTACAAAGTGTCGCTTTCGACCGGCAAATGACGCCGATTCAACACGGAACTTATCGTGGATGAATTTGGGACTATTTTCTCAGGCGAGTGTCGCACAAACAAACCAAATCACCAACCACCTTAGGGTCAAGTTTGTTATACGCCGAGATTATTAGCATTAGCGTTTTCACTAAACTGTTTACCCATAACTCCACATATTGTCGCTGCTCAACCAGAATGAAGTATCCCTTTTATACTAACGAAAGGCTCGAACAATATTCTTTCTGACATCTAATGAAATTAGAGCGACATGATTTATTCTTCACACAACATCTAAATTTTCTTTTTTTTTCATGTGCGAAAACGGACTGGTACATGTATTGTTGAACATTGTCGTTAATGTACGGACTGGTCCAAAATGAAACCATCAGCAGACAATTCAGATTTATTTCTCTTTTTATGGTAAAGTCTTTGTCATGGAAAATCATGTTTTAAAGAAGTGCATAATAAGTACCTACAGCAAAGGATTTATTGAAGACTACATCTTTATTGTTTTGGGAGAGTCCGAGTTCTTGACCACTTCAAAAGGACGTTTGACCTGTCGTGAATATACAGTTTTCGAGCGTTATTGTCTCAGGCTCTGAAGTAACTTACATTTGTTTCATACTGGGAACCTACAGTTTATTTAAAATGCAGATTCGATCCCAATCATTTGCCTATGGGATAACACGATGTTAAAGTATTTTGAAAGGAGGAATGAAATGGGAGCGTTTTAACATTTTAATCATTAGATTATTTCGTTTAGTGTGTAACTAAAGAATGTTTCTCTGATTACGTATCGATTGAAGGTGTATAAAAAAGCCTTAGATTATTCAGTTGTTAAAACAAAATTGAACTTTCCCTATGGGCCAGACAGAGAACATTCAAAGCCTTTTACGCAGACGAATTGAAAAAGGTCATTTTGACGAACCTAAATCAAAATCTAAAACACTGCGACAAAAAGGTGAATTTGCTCATAAAGAGTATATTCACGTTTTTGTCGCAGAGTTTATTTATCCATCGCCTGTTGTTAAAGCGTTAGATATCACCAAGATAAAGAAGTAAAGGAGGTGACAAGAAACGCATGTTTGAACTTAACCCTTTACCAAACAATAAGGGCATTTAACCACTTTTTTGCAGACGACTTTGGAAGACTTTGTGGGAAAAGGAGAAATTGCTCGTCACGAGCATTTTTCCCTTTACCCACAATATTTTCTACCCTATCAGAAGATTACTTTTCAATTTTATCACATTTCGAAATGTCGTCTGTAAACTCTTTCAATTTGGGACAGTAAAAAAAATGCCGTTTGGTAAAGAGTTAACATGTGTAACTATGAAAGGAAGGAGATTAGGCGGTCCATTAACCACGTACAGCACTGAATCATGTTGAGTCATACACGTATAAGTCGTTTGACACCGATATATCGTATCTAAATATCATGAAACGAGCACATACGACCATCTGGTGTGATATCACTCGTTATTCAAGAAGCATGTAATGTTTAATCGTCTGCCTAAAAGAGGACAATTTGATTATTATAAGCATAATTGAACACATTTAGAGCGCTACCTAACATTTATTTCATACGATTACGTTAGATCTATTAATGATCATAATGGCCCACCTGCAAGTTATTACGTAACATTTTTTTTTGGTGTTTAAAGGTAAAGTCTCGTTTACCAATATGAAAAAGTACCCTTTTCAACTCATGTTTGTTAAGGCAACTCATGTCGACTAAATGAAATCGTATAATCATGTACATGTAATAGGGTGATATTTTTGTGGTCACCATAATTTATTAAGGGGAGACGTGTCCTGTAATATCACAAGAAAGTGAATAAGAGAAATAAGTACATTTCACGAAAAGGGATTTTTATTGATATAACTTCAGGGTAAATGTTAAGATCTGCAAGAATTACACGGTTCTATCTAGTGCGTTTCTTTTCAAGTTGGTTCACTTTACAGGTATGACATATCACATTAACATTTCCAATTATCATCATTTAGTTTTATCGATCAATCGATGTTGAAAGAGATTATCGAACTCATATTTAAATTCAGCAAATTACTCGAAATGAAAATGCATACATAGCATTTTCCATTATGTTGTGAAATAAAAGCCAATGTATTGTTTGGAAAGAGAGCCCCGATTGAACATGATATCATGTCATAAATAATAGAATTACTCTATAGTTCTATATCTAATTCGGTAACGAAAACCGACCTTGAATTCACGGATGATCTCTAGACCTACCCCGAGTGGGCCATTGTCAAGATTGAGGTTTTGTTTGAAAATGAAGCACAATAGTTTTTATGACGTCCCACCATGACATACTAGAACATGCCTACTAGTTTTCAGGCCTGGTTCTGATGTCAGGCTTTTAGAGCTTTAATTTTCAGTCTTTGTTCATTTGGCAGATGTTCAAATGTAGGCTTGAAGTAATGATATGCAGGCTTGAGCATTCCTTAAGAATAGCAGGCCTGTAAAATAATGTTGACAGTATTATGACTCGAAAGCTAGATCCACGTCAAAGGTGGTAGCGTTTGCTTGGGTCAAGATTGTTGAAAACGGAATTAAGTTTTGATTAATGACTTTGTTTGGATGTCGCTAAGAAAACGTTTTCAAAAGTACCTCGGATTACATTTTCCGGTACACCTTGAATAACACCTATACATGGGACAAGAACAGTACTGTCATCTCTTAATATGTAACTTGCCTTTCAGAAAATTGTCCTCGAATACAGAATGCCGAGGAAATTATCCATTAAATGGCCTTTCGTTAGTTCTGGCGCGCGTTTAAAACCGACAACCTTCCATGCACGTGGCTGATACTCTACGTTTATGCTTCACTTGAGTTTCTGTTTAGATTGAACGGCGGCATTTAGAGTAAATTTACTCGTCTCTCACCATTACGTGAAAAAAGTTAAACGCATGATAAAGATTTAACACATTATTAAAGATCGACTGCATGGGCCATGTTTAGGTTGTCTAAGAGTCGTAATAAAAGTGGTTTTCTATAGTCTTTTTATTCTCAAACCCAACCACAACCCTTAAGCAGTAACACATCGTTATTGACACAACCGGTTGTTGTTGTTCGTCTGCTGCACTCTGTGATATTTGAACACCAGACGAATGCCAGACAAAGGCCAAACATATGTTAACTTTATACTGATAGATTTTGCATTTGAACCATTGAATTGTTCACTAAATTGTTGACAAATGATATTAAATCCCGATTTTGAAAAAACACATCAAAAAGAAAACTAAAATATATAAGAGGAAAAAAATCCCCCAAAGATATCAGCGTTTTCTTTGAAGTCAAGGTCGTAAACTTCCTTCATCGAAAAGAATCATATAAGAAAACGTGACTGAACAGCGATCGCAGTTTTTAGAATTGTTACAAATATCACAGTCGTTTTGCCTTTGCGTTGATAAGGTTGCAGGTGAAAGACCCCATCGGTCCAAAGCAAATTCTTAACAAGAATTGTCCAAGTGAATTCCATCCATGATATGTTTGTAAAGCGTGTGAGCTATTCTTGTTTCTGACATGAAAGTCAGTGCCGGGGTATTTAGGAATAATACTTTTCCCTATTCCACGATATATACTTAAACGGGATAACGTAAAGAGATATACTTGAACAAACCAAATAATCGTTCTTGAAGCGCAAATTCTATTTACATGCATGTTAGCCTCTGTTAGGAAATGATAATACACACTGGTAGTGTTTTTATTTTCTTAATTTCCCTTAGGGGCAAAGCATCAATAAATATTTCTAATTAATAGATATTGTCAATTGAAAGAATTAATTAAAGCATATTAATGGATTGTTTGATATTGAACAACATGGCTTGTTTCTACGTGTTTTTCGTTTAGTTTGTGATGTGTTTTTTCTTTAATCTATGAAACGATTAGATTTTTTAGCCATACACTCAGACGGATTAGTAACTTTACCCCTTCGACTTCAAGGGCGTCTGCAGCGAATGTTTAGATTTGATATTGTAACCTTTCCTTTTCACAAAAGAAACATACAGAGGATGGAGTTTGTACGAATAGCGAACTGTAAAAAGCCTAACTAAAAAGAAAGTCGTAATTTAAGAGAAAAGGAAACAATTGTTTATGATAAAATTTGCTTTAATCGTAACTTTTTCGAAGTGTTGTCTGTTGCAAAATCTCAAACACGTCTAAACCTTGCATGACCTACAGACGACTTTCGTTGCTTTTTCTGCAGACGACTTTGATTCCGATAAAATTTGTAAAAATATTCATCCCATAAGACATAAAATCGATTGATAAAGACAGCTTAAAATTACGTTGTGGTTTAAAATAATATACTCAGCATGAGCAAATTCTACTTCTGCAGCAAGTTTTTCAACATGTTGTCTGGTTCGAAGAGTTTTTAGAAATATCATATGTGCTGTTTTTCTAAAGCAAGTGTCGTCTGTATAAAGGAAAGGGTTTCCGATCGTTGTTAGCGGGTGTGCATTAACATAAATCACATTCGGATTAGAGACGCGTTGCAGTACGTAAGCGATTTTTATTTCTTCTTCTAGATTTCGATCAATTAATAAATTAAAAATGATATTTGAATCTGATGACCTTTTAAAATGAAATATAAAAGGTATTAATTAATTCGTAAGCGAGCTTTCTTCTTCTAGATTTACATCAGTTTAAATGATTTATGGTATTTCAATGAAATGAATTGCTAGAAAGAGATGTTGAGATATCAAATACTTTTTTTTAGAAATCGAACGCAATGCATATGTTGCATTTAATGTTTATTAAATAGTCAATTCTAAATATTCAAATTTTGATCTATATTCTGGAAAGCTCATGTTTTTTTCTTCTTAATGGTTCTTCCACTTTACTCAGAATTGAAATATACTTTCACCTTGGAAATCGCTACGACGGATAATGAAGACGACTTAAAAACCACTAGATTAATCCTTTTGTCAAAATGTTTTCTACCAAATTTATAAAGGAAATACTTTTCAACAATTCTGTCGCATGTCGATGCTTGAAATGTTTACCAGTCATCCCGTACGAAGAGTTACTTCTCGCATAATCCGCATATTGTGTTACTAAAGATGCATAAAGACTACTAGTATATCGAGGGTTCAATGCAAGACTATAGTAAATGCTTCACAAACGTGAAGCACTTACTAAAGTCTTGCATTGAACCCTTGATATCAGCTATCAGTCTGACAAAAACGCTCTGGTTGACAAGAGTCCTTACCCAATTGTATAAACAATAGGATGTGTTCATACTTTTGGATTGTCTCCTGTAGATTCATTCTATTATGACTACACACACACTCACGCAAAAGGCGATTTAGTATAGTCCTTCATATATCTTTGTTATTGTTATCTTTGACGATATGCTCGTTATCAAAAACGTCATTAAAAACATTAGCATTGTTTTCCTGGTCAATAATTTTGCATACAACAATATTGAACCTGAATTCGACCAGACCAGTATTGATCTATCAACATATCGATATGGAGACATGGGGTAACTCATTCATAATTTGTATTATATATGTCTCGCTTAGTCTGTAAATTGTATGAGCAGACAGAACTAGGTCGGACAGACAAAGAGACGATTTCACGTGCCAATAAACACATAATTTGTAAACGCGACGTGCATACACGGGCTATATACTTTTTTGGGATTTGATGGGCTTGAAAAGGCGTCTGGCACTTTGGTTTATTTTATGGCTTTAACGCAGTTTCATCTGATTTTATCTTAAATTTTCATGTATTTCCCGTCAGTCCCATGGTTCATGATAGTACTACCATTTTCAATATAGAATTGGCTATTTGAATTCATTTTAGTCGTATTTTTATTGCAATCAGCGAAGTTTTAATGGGAAGCCATATGCTCTTTTTGTATACATTTTTTCCATTGGTAATACCTCTTAGAAGCAAAATGATAGACGAAAACGGTCATTTAAAAGAAGTCTCCGTCAGTATTATATTTCTAATAAGCTTTTCCCCAGTTATTACTTACCATAACATGGTCTCGTATGAAGTCTGTCATCTATTCAGTATTTACCTAGCACTATCACTACCAACATCAGAACAGGGTAAAATCGCAAAGTTGCAAGCAAATGTTGATTTGCAGTGTTTAGTAGTGGAACCACTTTCATGTCAAATACGGAAAATTTTGGTTTCGATCTCGAATTTTCGACAAAATAATTGAGAATTAGGTTTTATGTAAGATATACGAATCAATTACCTAAACAAAAAACAAACATGGGACACCAAACTGCTTTTGTTTCTTGTAATTTGTCTGGAGGCAGGTCTTTACATAACGTGTTTTCTTGTTGGCGATAGATACCCGATCCTAGACGAAACAATGGTTTAACAACCGAATTATATAGAGTTCTCATTACTTATTTAGGCGACTAATTATTATGTGATGTATACTGCCTGCATGGCCACGAGAAAATGAGTGTATCTGTCATAAATAGGTTGAACGTTAGAATATAGATATCATGAAGGCCAAAGGAATATGATTGAAGAATGATTGACTCAAATGAGGCTAAAACTTAAAACAAAACACATTAGACATTTTGCAGTTTGTTTTGATACTATGCTCGTATAAACAATTCAAATGTTTATGTACATGTATTTCGAGTCGTTTTAGACATTTGTTTCTTCGACCCGTACTCAGTAAGTAAAACCACATACACTGTAGGGGCATTCGCCACTATTAAGCAAATACTTCGAATAACGCAATAGGTTAAGTTATTGTTGGATACTCTTCAAAACCTATGGTCTTTGTGTTATGAAACATATTTATTCAATAGTAATTGTATTGACTCACAAAAAAAGCCGTCGAGATTATTTGAATAAGGATTCAGTTATGTACTTTTGCGAAATGATTTATACGTTCTTTTCATTGAACAATTGGGTTCATGTTGGATAAAAGTAAATTGCAAATAATAATGGTAAGTTGTCTTTAAGGAAAAAAAGGCAACTTGATATACATTGTATGTTTTAATTAACATTGGAAAACTGCTACCCATTCAAGTTAATGCTATTTTTATGGTTAATAAGTAAGAATAAAGTGTCGAAGTTTTCTTGTTTCTTTACAAGTATGCTCGTCCGAAAATGATCTAGAGAGACTGTCTGTTACAACATGAAGGTGATTGGTAGTCAAAAGAAATATATATCTACAAACGATGATACACGAATGTTCACTTTTGTAACAGTTTATTTGTATCATAAACTGTACATAATGATTAACCCTGGGGAGTTTCCCTCAACAGAAAAGTCAACTGCTAATACAGTGTAGTCCTGAACATATGAGACTTGTCTTTCCCGATCCCTTTTCCCGATGTCCAGTCTTCAGACTTCGGGTCAAATCGTAACCGGCACACCAGTCAAGCCGTTAATTATTTAATTATTGGGTTGTAAACAATATGAGGTGTGCGACATGGGAACATCTACCAGTGTCAACACTAATACGCTTACTGGTTGTGGTACCTTGTCATTTGAACCCAGTTAGCCCATAGAGTCGTCTAAGATCAGCCCACATAGAATGGAACAGTCAGTACTGTCATTCGCGATTTTGAACATTTATTAAGTTGTTTCGCGACGAGACATATCTGTACAAATATTTCATTTCTTGGACCTAGCCGTCCCTGTTACCGAGAGTGACATGATGATGGGGGGGGCCTTACTATCATGTTTTTTTATCTTTGAATTTATTTTGATGAGAATTTTCATATTTCGTGATGACATATGATGATATAAAAGAATGCTTTTACGAGTGCAAGTAACCATAATTATAGAATCATAAGTGTTGGATTCTTTTGTAATTCTGCACCGTCGGAATGGCTTTATCATTTTGCATAATTCGCGAGTATTCCTTTTTGAAAGAAACAACACGACGTATAAAAAATTTGAAACAATTCTTGATTTTCTTTATGATATGGTGACACCGACGCTTTAAATCGATTCATTGTAACGCGAAAGGTTAGAAGTATCAAGTGTTATTTCGTTCTAATGGTTTGTTTTCACAATGGTTAGTTAATGTTTATGTCCGTAAAATGGGGCCTAAAGGTCTATAAAAAGTAAATGTATGACATAACTCTTTTGGGTATGCTATTTGATTATTCTTAACCATTCATTCTGTTATAAGTGAAAAAAGAAGTTATAACGACGGACTCTGCCCAAATTCCAATAGAACTCTGACATTGATTGGTGCGAGTAACTACACTTGGTTATCAATAAGTTCAGCGTGGAATTGAGTTTATTTATGGATCAACTTTATACGCTAAAAGCTTTCTTTCCAATTATTTTCATCTTTTTTCCCCCAATTTATATATAAATATATGTTTTTTCGATTTTGTATAAAATGATTTTAACTAATGTACTACCTCATGTGTGAGTTTGTATGCTCCGTCCTAATTGAAAACAACAGCCGACGCCCATAATAATGTATACAATGCAATGTTCCCATTATGATATGAAGAAACTAATGAGTTAAAAGAAGAAACTGCTTGCTCCCAACACTCTTTTGTCACGATTGTGTCTTATGTGTCTGCGGCTGATGTCTAAGACCGAGTATAAATAAAGGAATATGTTAGCAGCGTCTATGATATCCGTCAATACTTATACCTTATTTAGGTGTTTCTAAAGGGGAGAAATATCACCGGTGAATTGTTCCCCCATAACGAGTTCAACATTGGAAAACGGTGTTTGTTGTTCACGCATGGAAATCATTTTTGTGTGCTATATCCCTTTTATATAAGTTTAAGTTGTTCCTTTTCTTTATTGATGTGTATTTGATACATTTAGAATATCTAAGTTATGACGGTGTTTCGATTTATACATCATACTTTTCCTAAGCTCTAACGTGAAAGTTTGTTAATATGTGCATGTATTTATGTTTATGCTTTATTATCGTCTTCAACGACAGTTAAGTTATACAAACGATAGTAAGTAGTACTGAGCATACTGGATATCAAGCAGAGCTCGAAACTTACAGTTATATGTATGGGAACTTACGATAACTTTATTTAAACATATATTACAGCCAAATTTTCAAAAAACATGATTGGCAGAAACAAAAGCATACAAGTAAACACATAACATGTACCATCTAACGCCGCAGCAGACGACTTTCAAAAAGCATTGTGACAAAAGGAGAAATTGCTTGTCACAAGCAATTTCTCCTTTTTCCACACTGCTTTTTCAATCTATTCACATATAACATCAGCAGAACTGAAAGGTTTTCACATGTTTTCAAAGCTTTCTTAAGTCGTCTGCTTGAAGTTAAAAGAAATGTCGTCTGCAGGTGGTAAAAACTTAAGACAAAATGGTCTTGATCGCATGTTCGAACAAGTCATCATTATATTTAGCCATCTGCTTTTGTAACAAGTTCGATTCATTTCCGCCTCTCTTTCGTTCCACAGAGACAGAATAGTAGTTTACAAAGCTTTTCGTTAGTCGCCTGCTTCAGGTAAAACAATGTCGTCTGCAGTTGGTAAAGACTTAAGACTCAATGGTCTTGATGACATGTTCTGACGACATTAGATTGACCCATCTCCTTTTATAACGAGTTGGATTGATACCCTCTCTCCTTATGTAACACGTTCGATTCATTCAACTCTCCTCTTCCACAGAGACAGAACCAGTTATATCGGTGCCGACAGACATCGACACGGATCAGCCCAAACGAGAGCTCCACTGGATCTGTTGGCCCCAGCCTAAACCTTCCAGCCGTCCATCTACATCGCAACAAGTCGTACTGAGAGAATCGGACACAGGGAAAAACGTCACAACTGATGATCAGGTAACGGATTGGTCTTACCTTATTCAAAATATTCTGACGTATGATGTTTGTTATTTATAGATGTTGTATATGCACAAGTCACTATAATAAACACATTTTTTTATGTTATCTTATCTTATCTTATAGAGGTTTAATCGATCGACTCAAGCTTTCGAGTTATATCTAAATCCAAAAAGTCCAAATGAAAATGATTAACATTGACCCGTTTTCTTCTTATTATAACGACAGCGATAAATACATTTACTTACTCATTTTGATTGAAACTACCTTATTCGAAAACATTCAGACGTAAAGTGTATAATGCATCCTTTACTATCAAACATATATTACAAATTATTTATGTACTATCAATAACTCATTTCAAATTTCCTATCTACTATCATTCATTCATTACAAATTCTTATTTATTTTTCTTAAACCCAATACTTTTAACCATGTAAATAATTTAATACACATATATCCACATCATCATAATGCGCGCTAAATGACCTTACAGGTCGATGCGGCATAAAAGACCATTCATTCATTTATGTAAGAGTTGTTAATTATAGAGGTTTAACCAACTCGGGCTTTCGAGTAAGATTTAAATCAGAATAGTCAAAATAAAAATGATTAACATTGATCCGTTTCTCCTTATAACAACGACGGGAAATGTCATAAGAAATACATTTTTTGATCATATTCGAATGAAACTACTGTGACAATCGGATTTAAAGCTCATATTTTGAAGAGGAGTGCAAAAGGTTTTCAAACTCTTTTACAAATTCCACGACTGGTTATACGACCTAAGTACATAAAATAAAACGGTATCATATTACACTCAATGGCTTACTTTTAAGATATACATGGTTCATCGACGCGGACGAATTTTAACATATGTTATTTTCTTCTGTTGAGTGCAACTGACTCTGTCCAGGTGCTACATATTAAATTCAACAAAGGGATTGGAATATTAGTCTTAGTCAGTCTTTCTTAAGGACAAGGAAGTAAGTCAAGGAAAATTCCTTTTCTAGAAGGTTGTCAGTTTCAAAGTTTTATAGTTTGTTTGATGACATACTCGAGTCGATGCTATAGCCAGAAATGCGACTGAGTCTGTTTGTTTAGCAACGTGTCTAAATATTAACATCGCGATAGTAAATTCGACCAACAGCCGTTAGAACCTTAAAATTGTATAGATAATCTTATTTGTATCCATTGTTCGCAGAAACGTGTATAAAGATGATGACAATGGATATGTACGAGGTAACCTTAATGTACATGTTTCAGCCAATCTTGTTTTAAGCGACCTCATTTACAGATTGTAAAGCTTGGATCAAATGAAAAAGAGTTGCTAAATACGGAACGACGGTCATGCAGATGGGCCCTTTACTTGCTTTCTGCAAGACGTGCGTCCTGTATTCATATGGTCTTAGACATTTCATGTAACTGATTTACCAAACAATAACGACATTTGACCTGTTTGTTGCAGACGACTCTAGAAAACATTGTGGAAAAAGGAGAAATTGCTCGTAACGAGCAATTTCTCCTTTTCCCACAATGTTTCCTGCCCCTTCATAACATTATTTTCCAATTTCATCTCATTTTGAAATACCGTCTGCAAACTCTTTCAATTTGGGGGCAGTCTAAAATTTGGCGATTGGTAAAGGGTTAAGAGTGATTGCTTAATACAAGATAAGTTGTGGCTATAACAGTGATATTTGTGAGATTATATGTGAAGCATGTTGTCAAAAATTAACATTATCATAGGCGTCTGAAGTATAGAAGCGGATCAGACCGTTGGTACCCTTAAGAGTGATTCGGTTTGGTTTTTACGCAATTTGCCAACCTAACTTTGCTTGGATTTGCCTATATTGATATGTAAAACAATGTTCTATACGTTTATGTGGAAATTTTAGATGCATATATGTATACCAACAACTTGTGTTGAATAGTACTGTTCTGCTTATAACACAACTGCATTTTGTAACTTTAACATCTAATTATAATCGTGTTGCTTTTTACGATTGAAAACGATAATATTGCTGTTATGGCCATTCGACGCCATCTATATTTTTAAACTGTATATCTTAAGTGCTTGTGAGAAACAGTGTCGTTTTAACGAGTACACCCATGTTTTACAAACCGTTTTAGTTAATGCCTTTCAGAGTCTCTGAAACATCCGTTTTCTAAAACAACTGATTTTGAAAGATAAGGGATCGAACTTTTAAAGGATACATATTTGACAAGACAGCCTAACTCAGCTTTTGAAGATGTAGTTTAAGACAAACGTTTATTGCATCTGATGTATACGAATATTGCTGTTATGATTGATGCGCGTGCGTTAATTGTTAAATGCTGCACAATTTCCTCATTCCCGATATGTTAAAATCGTTAGGGAAAAGGAGCAATTTGGTCTTCATACATTTCCGACACAAAATGACGTAGTTGTCATTGGACAAAACCGGGAAGGCAGCACGTTGCCAAACATTTGTACTTCATGATTGCCTCAATATTCAAAATCAGGTCCACTATTCATGAGAGTAATTGGTTATATGTCGTTACCGAAAGTGTCTATGAAAGCGATGAGTAATACAAATTCATATTTTTCTAAAAACAGTTTTCATTTTTCTGGCGAAATTGATTCGCTGAAGAAAAAAAAGCAAATGAAATATTGCAAACTGCGATTCATAAATAAAAGCTTGTTATAAACAGAAATAGATTGAAAACATGTCAATCAAAAGCGCATTCGAACTCTTTGCGGGAGATATGATCAAGAGCACGTACGATTTATAGGAGAAACTTGATCAAATAATAAGTAGCAATCAAGTGAACAATATTAATCAATATGTATTTTGCATAATATATGCATTTCAGATATGTTTGATATGAGGTACAAAATTGGGTCCTTAGTGCTGATCCCTCAAGTGACGTTCTGAATCAACATGTGAAAAAAGGCTGCTCCAATTTCACAAGTGGAACATTCAGTTACTTCATATTTGACAATGAAAAAATGTAAACGGATACTAGCTAATATAGACAAAAGGAAAGAAATGTGAGATGTTGTCCGACTAGGCTGATCTGGGACGAAATTGTACACGGGTCATTCTCACACCCCATTTAACAATATCTTTGAAACAAGATATAACAATGCAATGCTATGTTATACAGTCTGTCAAAATGGCACTCAAGATCTTAGTGGGAGTCTAATCCGAACAAAACGGGGAAAAGCAAAAGGTTCATTCCATATTTAAACTGTCTCAATGCAACAGGGAGAGAGTTACACTCGATATGGACCTTTCTTAAAGTTCACTTGTCTGAGTCTTCATCCACTTGTGTTTAATGGCGTTTCAACAATTACACGTCTATATGTATGGTGTTTAATACCATATCAACAGGCTTTTTTTTCAGTTATGTAGCGGCTATCCTGTATCCACCAATACATCGCAATTCTTTTCAGAACCATGTTTGACTCCTACTGGTTATGCATCCAGGAAACAGAATCGAGAGAGATTAATCTAAGTTTTAAGAATTTGGTTCATAATCAATGTAGAATAGGCCTAAATGAGTTGATACTAACTAAATTCCTCTTAGATAAAGTTTTGAAAAGTCATCGATATGCTGACACTATAGGTTGCTGTCATTATATCAACGTTGACCACTATTTGCGGTCTAATGATAACATTTAATCATACAGAGGATGAAAGAGAAACATGTCCATTTAATGGTTGTTTTTATAACTTCAACATGGATGAACGGAACAAGTCTTCTTTGGCCCGTTATTCGCTTGTCCCTGTAAGAAGTTGTGTCATTCCTTACTAAATGAAACCGTTTCGGCCAATGCTTTAAAGGTTGTAATGGCAGCGCAATATTTCCGGCGTATATCTGCTCACGAAGTTTGAAGAGGTGTCTGATAGTATTCCGGACATCTCTACGAATTTGGTGAGAGGTAAATCTTCCGAAAATCCTGCAGTACCATTACAATTGTAATATGTTAAACTTGCTGCTAGACCATTGCCCAGGCATCGCTTTTAGGCAAAATACCCATATTCCGCCATTTTGAAACCCATCCTTCCGTCGGATTGCTTCTTTCGTTCTCGGTATACATCGGTCTTGGCCGGAACTATTCGGTGTTAAGCGAATAGTTCCGACCAAGTCCGATGTTTACCAAAGAACGACCGGAAAAAATACGACGACAGAAAGGAATTCAAAATGACGCATTAGTGGTATTCTACCTCAACACTTTGAAAAAGTATAAAATTTGAGAACAGTGTATCATGAAATATATTTTTGAACTAAAAGTTTATCTGCTAGAAGATAATGACTTCGTGTCGTGTTTGGTTAGGATTCAGGACGCAATCTAATGCTGCGCAGCGCCGATGACAAAGACCATGTGCAAAATTGCTATCCTATTTAGTGAATTGCCTGCCATACGAGTTTGAAAGCGTTTGCATACTAGAAAGGGTAAAACGTTTTACCCTTTCTCGTTTGTAAACGCTTTCAAAGTCGTATGACAATTGTTATTTCTTTGTTTTGTTGAAACGTTATGACTAGATACGTACTTCCCGTTTTGACGATACTGTCTTTAATTAGAGTTTCCTCGACATCAACAGGATACTATTTCTTGGTCGCCTGCTGCAGATATTTTGGAGCTGGGGAGATCCCACGTTTGATTGTGTTTTCGTTTGTTTCGCTATATTTATCAATCTGAGCAACAATGATAAACCAAAACAATGTCTTTTGCGAATCTTTGTGAAAATTAAATCGATCAATTACACAGGATTAAAACATCCGCCTATTTATCAAAACCTTTGAAGTTTCAGACAATCGGGAGTGTTGAATAACCACGTTGTTGAGTTTTCTATTCTTTATTATTCATTTTAGAACCACGGTATTAAAATAGGGATACGAGCATTAAGTGCATTGTTCATACTTCATAAATAGTCTAGAGTGTCGCCGGTATCTTATGTCATATAAACTAACATGTGTATTTTTTGTTGGGTTTTAATTATATTGTATTGCCTTTGTTTTGAAATTCAATAGCCTTTATAAACGACCTTTAATCTTGTATAGTTTTTTATCCCTAAACAGGGTATTTTTTCCTCAAATTGGGAAGAGGCCTTAACCTTTTTATTTTGGTAATTCGTATAGGTCATATTGCTGAATTGGGGAACCAAAACCCTGGTGTGACTTTGAATTGTTGAAAAACTGCATGGCTTTAAAGAAATCTTCACTTTGGAAGATGCCTTTTATTGACCCTGTTTTATATAACGAGAGAAACCCCTGCTAAATCATTCATCAAACAGACGTTTAATGTCTTATAAAAGTGTCTTTACAATGTCATCATTTCAAAAAATATATATATATCTGATACGTTACCCTCTTGCTGCTGTAGTTTATGGGTTTGTACACACTAAGGGGTTTTAATATTGTGATTCAATACGCATATTGTACTTTGCATTTTCGTAGTGAGTGATTTCTATTTTGGTCACAATGGTACATACCGAAATTCCCAAATGAAATGGTATTTTCAAACTCGATTAATCTCGTCTGCTGATCGTTGAATTTGAATCACTTGCACAATTTAATCTGAGGGAATACTCTTAGCATTTGGTAAACTGATCTGCAATGTTTAAGTTAGCATAAAAAATACCACGTTATACAGTACTGTACGATGCGCTAGTTAGCTCATGAATACATTTCATTAACAAATGCTTTTTCTTCTGTTTTAGTTACCACAGAACGGACCAGCATTAACATTCGAGCCGCAGATCAACAGTTGGACTAACGCAGAAAACGAATCAGGTAGGCATACTTTCCTTGATAATTGCTTTCGCAGTTATTATTAGATATTTAAAAAGAAAAATTGTGTTTCAGCCTCGTTCTCAGTCCTTACAACTGCATATTGGCCAGGTTGAGAAATAGTCTAATCTTAAGTTTAGTTTAAACTAACTTATTTCACATCGATTGTAAAACACGTTCTTACAACTTAGATTATCTCGATTCCAGAATCAAAACCAGTACTCACGCTAAATGGGGATTAATGAAAGATCGCAAGGCGGAACCCACTTCTCACGGGATTCGAACCCAAGACCCTCTTGTATGGAGGCCGACACTCTAACCCTGGACCACTGTCCTCCACTGTTTAATCTTAAGACTTGATGTTTACAGCGAATGAATAATCAAGTTGTAACACAGTGTAAAAAACTCAAAATATCTTCTAAAATCCAAGTTGGTTCCAAAAGTGAAAAGCCCTGTGTTTAATAGTGAATCTCTATGAATTAACCAATGTTAGTTAATGCATAACTATAGTAAGTCGCTGAAGAGCGAATCATTGTTTTGCATTAACCCTTATAGTACTGGAGCCGACGTTATGCTTATAGGTTAAAATAACAGGTTACATCTAGATCCATGCCAGCCATGTTAATTGGTGGCTGGTCTGTGATCTAATCTTTTAGGTACCCTGAGTATCTTTCCTAAACAGAATTAAGCAGATATATAAGGTTTTGGTAAGGAGACGACAAGAAAATAGATTTTCAGAAAATTACCCGGCATTCTAAGGGCTAACCAACAGGCACCTTCTTACATATCTAATCTCTTAACATCAGTTCTATTTTGAATCAATTCCATTGTTTTGTAATATGCAAATGATTTTGTATAGTATTGCAAATAAAAATGTTGTATTGTGTATCTTCACCCAATTTCGTTCAGATCGCAAAGCAGTCGACATGTATACCACACTCAAACGCAGCCAATCGTTTTACGAGCCCACACCTAACCGTCTGACGTCAATCTCGATCAATAATCCACCAATCAGAGACACGTACACGCTTTACGGAAACCGGAAACCGACATACGCCATCAGCCCTGCAGGACTGTACCAACAGGGACATTATCCGTACCACCAGGCAGGTGGGGCTGGAGTCAGGGAGGAGGGAGTCGTGCGCAGCCTGTCTAAACAATACGAAGGGTGGGTTTCCGGTTCCCTGTTTCGATTTCAGACTATTTCTTTTTTCTTATTGAAAACTGTGACCCACAGTTGTAGTGTTTAGTTATCAACAAGCCGTATCTCAATCATTATCATGAAGGAGGTAGGACTTGACATTTGCTTATACTGCAGTTTTGGGCCGTCCACAAATACTTGTTTGTTTACGAGAGAAGATCTTTCTTTAAGAAAGTCTGCTTTTAAATGTAAAAATCATTAAATGACAGTTCTCCTTACAGCAAATAGATCTCCCCTGTTATTCAATGTCATGACGTCCTTGCAAAACCAAAATCTACAATATGCTTTGATTACATGGTGAAGACGCTCTGGATTTAAATACATTTCTGGTAATTTGAGAGAGATGCTCGTGTGTCTTTTGCATGTGCTGATATACCATCATAATTGTTTTTAAAATGTTTATATGACAATGGTAATTGCATCCATATAAACTGCATTTTCACCAAATGAATTCGCCATACCGCGAAAAGGCTGAAACATTTAGCCTCTTCATGAATTAGCTGTTTCATTAGGAAAGTATACTCAATAAACATTGGACGTTTCAGAAGACAACCCGTCTCCCAGAGTTACGACTACTCTTTCAACAAATACCCGCTGCACATGAGGAACAGGAAACGTTTTCCCGCCTCGACAGCCGACTATGTCCACGATCAGAGTATGTTTATGGTGAGTACCTGATCAGGATCCGATATTGTTTGAAATCTTCCAAGGACAATCGTATCGTGTGACGTTCAATATCAACCTAAGCGCTTAACATAGCCTAATCCGAGACGACAACCCTTGTTTTCTTAGTATAGATGTTAACATATATTTTGCCGTTCCGAAGGGGTTTCGCTTAGGCTAATCTAAGACGGATATCTTTGTCATCATGATATAAACGTTAATGTTGGCTTACATGAGTTATGAAATACTCAACACTGAAAAGCGCATAAACTACTAGGCCTTACATGTAAACGAGTGGACACAGGAATCGGGTACTGCACTATGTAGGTTCCAAGAATTCAATATGTTCGTTTACACCAACTGGCTAACCCCTTAATTTACAAACATGAATGTTTATTGAACTTTATTCCATGTTCTGGTGAATACTGCATTAGTATAGGCTACATGGCTTTTAAGGACAAGAAGACATCGTCTGGTGATTATTTCAATTTCGACTGCTCAATAAACGTATATTTGGGAGTAATGGGCTAAAGATTCCATCGTCAGAGCCAAAATGGTAGATATGGTCAGTGGTTATTAACATATATGTGCAATGCAAAACGCGTCTGAAATATTTAATTCAAACATGATATCTAGGGTCCAATGCAAGACTATTGCAACTCGTTCACAAAAGTGAAGGAGTTGCTACAATCCTGCATTTAACCTTAGATTTTTACAACGCTATTTATCCCTTTACCAAACACCAACTTTTCAACTGTCCCAAATTGAAAGAGTTTCCAGACGAAATTTCAAAATTTGATGAAATTGGAAAATAATCTTCTGGTATGGGAGAAAACATTGTGAGAAAAGGAAAAATCGCTCGTTACGAGTTTTCTAAAGTCTTCTGCAACAAATTGGTCAAATGTCGTTATTGTTTGTGAAAGAGTTATTCTAAGATTGATAATTATTATTCCAGACGACGAATCCCAGCTGTACTGGTTACTTCATAATCCATCCGGACTGGGTATCAGAGAGAAGCGCCTTCAGACGATCAAACACCATGATCCAGCCAGAACGCAAACGAAATCTCAGCGGTTTAAGATACTGAGAGGAATATGGACGCTATGATTATTAACACGTGTTTAACTGCTACCATATACCACAATGCACCGTTACATTCCGTCCAAGAAATATCTTCTTTTTCAGACGTAAAATGACATTTTCTTTCATTTAAAATGCGTATTTGTATACCTCTTCTTTAAATTGGTAGTACCATCTGCTGACTGATAATAACTTTTAGAATGATTAACCATATGATTAAGTTGAAAACCCTAGTGGGTGATTTGTCAATATCCGATTCAGTCGAATAGCGTGAGTCGAAAAATGGCAAACAAAAACTCGTGATGCCATTGACTCTAACTAAACTTTGCCATAGCTGATGGCGCAATTGACTTTAATAAAACTTAGTCATGGCTGGTGGCACAATGACATTTATCAGGGCTTCAGCAAAGGTTTTTCACTGACTGGTGTGCCATCGACTTGACACGGGTTTCTTTTTGCTGATGGTGCCATTGGCTATGGCAACCATGTGAGTTCTTACATGGTTGGTGGTTTATCAAAAAATAAAGTTTGTGTTATATTTCGTCATGCTGTTGAATTAAAAAAAGTTTTCTTGTAGTTTGTTGGCTATCGACGTGAATAAGTTTTTGTTAAGGTTGATGGCATTGTTTCTAAAGCATCCGACTTATGAGGCATATTTCTTTCTTTGAGTTTAAATCCTTATTTATTTTAGTGTTTAGTTATTTATTTAGATAAGTTTTATTTTAAGTTGTTATATACTTCATTTCGTTCGAAAATGCATATTTACTTTGTCCCGTTTGTTCCAGTTTTACTTTCTAATTTTTGAAAATGTTAGTTGGGATACTTCATTGGTTGCAAACGATCCCGACATTGTCGAAGACATTAAGGACGTGTCAATATTTGCAACCATACAAGTTCAAAAATTGCTTCGTTTTTCCCTTAATGTTATATAATTGTTTGTGTTATTGTTTAATTACCTTTACCGATTCAGTATTATTTGTATAGTGGGCCTGAATTGTTTGTCGTCGACTGTACAAGTCACTGCATACATTATCCGTGTGTTTAACAGCGACATATACTGCCGCAGTAAAAAAAAAGAAATTATCTACATCGTTATGGAGTAGATGGTGTCTTTTTTTCTCAACGACAGGAAGCTTTGTTCGTTTTATTTGAAAATGATTTATGTTGAAAATCTTTTTATCCTTGTCATCCTTTTTTTCTCGCTCTCGTCTTTCAGCTCTGAAAAAAACAAAAGAATAATAGAAAAAACAAACTTTGATTGGTTGTGATCGGTTTATGTTTTCATGCATGTGACACAAAAAACTAAATTGATGACGAAATTAATAAATGTTGCATGTTAATTCAAGCTTCCGTCTTATGAGACAGTATCTTTAGCTTTATTATCATTAAAGCATCGTTTCATCTGCATAAATTAATAATTATTAATGACGAAGATAAGGAAGCATTATTTTATGCAATTACCTTCCCTGTAGTGTATAAATATAAAACTACATGTACTTGTTTAAGGGGCAAGAGAAGGCATGACCTAAATTAGTTTTAACTTGTCACATGACTTAAGTTAGTTTTAACTTGTCACATGACCTTAGTTAGTTTTAACTTGTCGTATGGCCTTAGTTAGTTTTAACTCGTCACATGACCTAAGTTAGTTTAAACTTGTCACACTGGCTTTCACGTCAAGCATATGTGCCTTCACTGCCAGAGGGTGTATTTTTGTCTGTTTTAAAAGTTTATTCTCGCATTGTTTGATACACGCTTTTTAACTATGTTAGATGTTGATAAAATAGTATTCAATTACAGATTGTTTTATTTTTTTTTAAAAAACCAAATGACTGGGTCTCTTTTACGGCGTATGGTCTACAACTTTGCACATGTGCACGATGTGTGTTAAACTGGGTTTTATTTGCTTAATAGAAAGGTAAACAAAACAAACAGAAAAATACACTTGGATCATTTTCGTCAAGTCAGTTTAGCTGGGATTCTCTCCATTAGCCGTCCCAATCTATTCGGATAGCAAAAAATAATTACATTTTCTGCACAATATTTGGTACAGCCCATTGCATCCCAAAAGGACGTAATGCTCATTAACCCTTAGAATGCTTGGTAATTTTCTAGAAACAAATTTTTAAGTCGTCTGCTTTCCAAAACCTTAGATATCTGCTATATTTTGTTGCGGAAAGATCATTAGACTAGCAAACAGGTTATTCAAAGGCCAGTCGCCAATTTACCTGTTTGCATAAGCATGAAGTCGGTTCCAGCACCATAAGGGTAAATGTTGATTTCATCCTTTTGTTACGGTACAACTTCGGTGGTTTCTAAACTTTAGGCTGCATATTCATCGATGTGAGGTATCATGAAGCAATGGTTGAAACATTAATCCATATGTTATGATCCCTTCACTGGTCCGGAAAAGATAATTATCAATTGTAAGTGATATTAATGAGTCATCGGTTATGCTCCAACTTATTTTAGAAGTAAGCCGATGAAATACCATCTTATCTTGACATATTCTGCGGGCCATTGTGTACAGTGAACCCTCGTTTAACCGGACCCCGATTATCCGGATGTCTCGCAATCCGAACGAAATTGTAAGGGAACGGAATTATTGGACCAGTTTGCTGCAGACGACTTTTGAAAACATTGTGGGTAAAGAAGAAATTGCTCGTGACGAGCAATTTCTCCTTTTCCCACAATGTTTTCTGCCATATCAGAAGATTATCTTTGAATTTCATTACGTTTTGATATGTCTTCTGCAAACTCTTTCAATTTGGGATTTGGAGTTTGCTAAAGGGTTATAAGTATATACCGCTCATACAGACCGTTTATGTCTTAATGTGAATAAGAACTTGCTCTGCTTCATTAGTCCGGATTATTCGGTAAAACGGACATTTTGTTGGGAACGGACATGTTCGGATAAACGAGGGTTCACTGTATATTAATGGGTTTGTACGTATATCTTCATCAACGAAGGAAAAAATTATTTTTCTTCAAAAAAAAAAAGAGAAAGAGAATAGTCTATAGTCAGTCAACCCTTTACCAAACGCCAAATTTTAGACTGTCCAAAATTGAAAGAGCTTGCTTACAACAATTCAAAATGTGATGGAATTGGAAAATAATCGTCTGCAACAACGTCGTTAAACGACGTTATTGTTTTGGTAAAACAATGGGTAAAAAGCCATGTTCAGCGAAATCTACAATCTGCTTTTTGCACGGGAGTTAATCACATAGGAAATTTAGAGTGGCTTCCCTTTACATAGTAATTGAAACAAAGGGACGTAATTCTGGGACTGCCCAGAGTTTTCCATGTGTCTCAACATTTTATAGAGAAAACAACAACAAACCTTTGTTTTCGTAAGTATGTCTAAATGCTTGCTGCTTATTGCCAAGCCTTAAGCTCTAATTGGATCTTTCCATCGTTTTTACATACATGATGTCACAATATTCATCAATTGAGTCTATTTCCTCGTTTACCGGTCAATTCGTACCCAAGCCAATTAGTAACCACACAATTTTGGCAAATTCGTACCAACAATCAACAACTTAAACAATCGTTAACAGTTTTCTCAAAAACTCTGAGGGAATTTAGTTTCAGGGCCAGTATGAAAACTAAGGAATCGGAGTTGTTTTGTTTGTATGTAGTTATTCCTGAAATATTCTCTCTTTTTCTCTCAGATTAGCCTCTTTTTCTACATATTTGAAGACAAGTTTTATATTTAACAAAGTGGATAGTCAAACTAATTTGACGCAATCGGACAATATTGAGAAATTTTTGTATTGGGCAATATTTCCTGTCAAGTCAAACTTTTGAATTATTCTTTTAATGGAGGACAAATCGCACTGATTGAAGACCCATATTTCCATCATTATTGAATATTATCAAATTATTTTACTCACAGTTGTGATTTAATTATTTTTAATCAATCAATGCACTTTACATGTCTGTATTCCGCATATTTACTTTGTAAGAACGGTTTAATTGACGTTAGTTGACGATTTTTGCTCCCGATATTTTTTTCTGCTCATGCAGATTGGAATGGGAAAACCTCACTAGCGTTTTTTTACTTGTTTAACGGCAATTGATGCCATTGTATGATAGTATATTAGTTTATTTAACATATGTTGTCATATTGTCATATATTGTCAAAGTGACTTTGGATGGCCATTTGTGCTTTAAATATAAATAAAACAAGTCCTACATTATTTGGATTGTTCGAAATTTCGACGTTAGATTGCCCCATCAGAAAATAGAAAGCAATCTACACGTTGATTTATTTTGACTACAAAGTGGATAACCTTTTAGTTTTGAGATTGGTCAGTGAAAGCTTTGTTACAATGGGAAGAAGAATTATTCGATAGTGCTATTTCTCATTTTCCAAAGTTATCCAACTTGTCATTTAATTCAATATATGTTGTTAAGAAATTATCTAAACCAAATATCCTCAATTTTTGGTTTATTTTTTAACAGTTAAAGCAATTCTACCTGAGACGACATTGACATGGGAACAACAATGAAAGAGAAGAACAAAGAAAGTCTGCTTCTTTTGCTATGGTATTATATGCCAGGATGAATCCAATTAAGTACCGGTAAGTGATGCATCTGTTCTATTTAATAACTTTTTTGGCAGCAGATGTCTTTTGCCATAACATTTGCTTATTGGCAAATTCTACCATAACCCACAACCAAACAGTAACGACAATTCACCACTTTTTTGAGACGACTCTGGAAAACACTGTGGGAGAAGAGGAAATTGCTCATAACAAGCAATTTCTCCTTTTCCCACATTGTTTTCTGCCCTATTAGAAAAGGATTTTTCAATTTCAACATATTTTGAAATGTCTGCAAACTCTTGCAGTTTGGGAGAGTCGAAAACGTGGTGTTTGTATGCAGAGAAGAGATACAGAAGTAGATGTTTCGATCCTTTCAACACTTGGATTTTCAAACCATAGGCTAGTAAACCTGTATAAAAAGAAAGAAATCTCAAATGCCATCTAGAAATACACAAGGACAAGGAAAATTCACCTTGTATCAAAAAATAAGTCATTCACAATCCTTGTCACTAAATTAAAGAATATTTTTAATTTCTTTTACTTATAAGTTGTTGAATCCTAATGTTTTTGTTAAAGTTCCTGGAAGTCATACAATAAAAATTTATATATGTAGAAAGTGGAATTGGCATTATGGTATTAAGCTATTCTTCAAACACATGATTTATGAAAATGTTGTCATTGTTTGGTAATGGGTTAAACAATACACCATACATTGAGCTTGATGATTAACCTTTTTATTTCAGAAACCCATTTAATCCTAATGGCGGTGGATGAATGGATAGTCTTTAATGTGAAGTCCTGATATGACGACTGGTTTGGGATGGATCCAAGAGATGAAGGATTGTATGGTTGATTGAAGAAATAACATCATGGTTATCCACTTTTAGTGATGTAAGTATTTTTATTGATTTATTGGTAGGAAATGTCTCTACAGTCCAACTTGTGTTAAGCAACCATCTTTTGAAGCAGCCAATCTGCCTTAAACAACCACTACAGAAAGTCCCATTGTTAGATTTATAGTGTATATCAATTTGTGTTAAACCTTTCCCAAACAACAAATTTTCGACTGTCCGAAATTGAAAGAGTTTGCAGACAACATTTCAAAATGTGATGAAATTGGAAAATTATCTTCTGATAGGGCAGAAAACATTGTGGGTAAAGGAGAAAGTGCTCGATATGAGCAGTTTCTCCTTTTCCAATGTTTTCTAAAGTCGTCTGCAACAAAGTGGTCAAATGTTGTTATTGTTTGGGAAAGGGTTAAGCAGCCAACCTGCCTTAAACAGCCAATTTTCTCAGTTCCATAGGCTGGCTTCTTAACCCTTTACGGTATATAGCGCCATTCGCCGCCTTATCGATTACCGCATAGAACCCTTTTCACCGTTATTCCTATAACCGTATAAAACCTATTTTGACAGGCTATCGATTACCGCATAGAACGCTTTTTGACAGCTGAAAAATTGATTCAACTTCAACCCTTAATTACACAAATAAACACACAAGTCATTTTCTCCAATGTTCATTTTCCTCTTAAACAAATATGTTATCTTTCATTTCCGATGATAAAATCATGGGGTCAAAGTTTAAACTTTTGCTCTAGAGTGAATCTTTTGATAATGGTCACACGGCACACTTCTAAAAGAGATGCTATGGGATTGAGATGAAGGGATATAAAATACCCACCCCCAATAAAACTGAAAGCGGCCTTCGATATCCTGTCAAAAAGATCAAAACAATGCCGATTTGTAAAGACTTGATAAGGATTTCCTGCAATTCTTTACAAACTTACAATTATCTAAAAATATTATCCAATTAAAAGGAGCATACAGCACGCGACCCGTAATGTTTAGACTATTTAAAGAGCCACGACTTTACATTGTCTCTAGTCGAATAGAAATTATGGCGTCGTATAATGACAGTGACAGTGATGAATATGATTTGGATAATTATGGAGTTTCTGATTGTGAGTCGGACATTAGTGTTGATTTAGGAAGAGACATTGATCGGTCTTTCGACCCTGAAGACGATGAACCTCTTATCAATTTCACCAATTCACGGACAAACAATTCCAATCCTTCATCCGATTTTGATGACGATGATGAGCCTCTCATAAATTTAACACATCCGTGGACGACAAACTTAACGGAAAAACAGGTTTGTTAATTTAAGTTGACCTTTAAAATTGATAGACTATATGTATAACATGTTTCGGAATGACTGTCATCAGTAATGTCTTGTTTACGACACGGTTTAAATACTTTACAGTCGAGATACGGGTTTCAGTAGAAACAGAAAAGAAATTAAAACTATTCAAGTTTATTCGGAAATATAACATGTAGCCTGTACTTCGAGCTATCGAATTTTTCACCGGAAAGAAATCAGTTTAATTGCTACTTAAACAGCACAGTAAACCGGGGTATTTTTTAAGAACAACAAAAATGTTGACAAGTCCATCTTCACAAAATTCTTGGCTAAGAACCAAATCGGACAAAGTTGTTATATCTTCCGGTTTCAAAATCCTTATATGTTATCCAATACTTCATGACGTCTCTCATAAATCAACCGTGAACATTAATGAGGTAATTTGCTGTCACAATGGTTTCTACCATATTTTTTGTTTTAGGGAAGTTGAAAACTGGGCCGTTGAAAATATGCATGTATGTGTACTAGTACCCGGATAGTTAAAATAGTCGGATAGAGATATGAAGCCAAAGCAATAAAAGATATCTCTTGCTTATCAAGGATTGTGTTGTAGTCATATTTGACACCAGAAGATAACCATAAATAAATAAACAGGAAACTTTTGAGAGAAAGACACATTTTATGGAAAGCAAATGTTGGAAAGAATTAACAAATTAATTTTAGAAATCAGGTGATCTTCAAAGGATGTGGTTATTATAGTTACATAAGACCCCATTTTAATAGTTTCTGAATTAAAAATCATTATTTCAATTCTCAAAAACGTCTTTTAATATGTTTGGTTTGTGTCTTTTTGTGAAGAAACTCATACTCAGAAAGTTTAGATTTAATCACCTAGTCAACAGTCAACTCCCTATATTCAGGTTGCTGTATGTATTGTCTAATTTTTTAATCTACAATTATTGTGATCAAGTTAAAAAAGTTGACTTCATCTGTTGACAGGTTAATCATGTTGTGTAATACCAATTTTTGCAAATATGGTATTTACAGGGGCCAATTACACGTTTTTTTTGCATGTCAACCATAATAAGCATAAATCACCTTGTTTAGAGAGGATGTCAGACTTGGTGAGGTTTATACATATATGACACAGGAGAGTTTTCTTTTTTTAATGACAATGAAACAGATAACTAAAGTTGTAAATTTGTAGCATATGACATTCAGTGGGCCATAGGACAAAAATAACACGACATGGAGAGATATTTTACCTTTTAAAGAAAACAAATGCTTATCATAGTTTGTCAATAACATGTTCTAACTGTTAAATTATAATAAGCAAATTATGTATGGGAATATTAGGTTGTAAAAAAGTTTTTTGATGCTGTTAAAACATATCCAATTTTAATTTATTTGTCCAATCAATAATTTGACAAACCAATTACCAAACATTGACGACAGTTGACCATTTTGTTGTAGACGACTCTGAAAAACAATATGGGAAAAGTAGAAATTCCTCGTAAGGATAATTTTTTTCTTTTCCCACAATGTTTTCTGCCTATCAGAAGATTGATTTTTAATTTCTTCACATTTTGAAATGTCGTCTACAAACTCTTTCAAATTCGAAGAGTCGAAAATTTGGCATTTGGTAAAGGGATAAATTAGAGTGTTTGAAAATGAAATGTGATAATTATGTTTACATCAAACCTGCATGTTTGTGTGTAATTAATAATTGTGCAAACATCACACAATTTATTTGTGATATGACGGTAAACATATATATCTCAAATAAAGGTGTTCTAGACAAAAGGGTTTTAAACACCTTAGGTTTAATCAAATGTATTGTTCATTATTATTAACTTTATGTAAGAATACTTTCATGAACGTTTTGAGGGAACAAGAACACATATGAAAATAAGCAAACCACCAGTTTTAAGGAAAATTAAGTTAACAAATATATATATATATATATATAAGTAAAATGATGAAATGAGATTTATGTACAAGTATTAGTAGGAAAAATAGGAATTCATTTAATTCTTTGACCAAATGGGATAACTGAAAAGCAATCTCTGATTTTTATTGAACTGTCAGACAATATAAAGTGACGGAGAAATAACCAGAAATACAATACATTTTCCTATTATATCAAAACAGAAATTCTACTCCAAACATTTGCACTGAAAAGAATAACGAAAACAAGTGATGGTTATAGAAATAATGGAAACATTCATATTCCCCCTTTTTCATTTTATCCATTGGTAAGGCAGTTGGACAGTTTATGATTTTGATATGAAGATATGTGTTCTTTTCAATTAAAAATTAAAGCAGCAGATAATACTCTCGATGAGAAATACAATAACAAATTATTCATAAAAGAAACTTGTGAGAAGTTATTGGTAAATGAGGACATTGGTGTAAATGAATTGTATATAAAGAGGAATTTGGCTGTAATTTTGAATTGTCACATGTTTCTTTTTTATCACTATGAATTTGTTTCTTTTAAGAATTTTCCTTGATAACCTTGTAACCACCATGTCCTCATAGATGATTTAATTGATAAAATGAGTATTTTTGCAGTTAAGAAGTGGGTATTTGTAATTGAAGTCTGTGTTCCCTCTGTCATAAAATCACTCATGCTTTTGTCACCAATAGTAAAGTCTTACTCATTTGTTTATTAGATTGAAGAATTCACATCCGAGACTGGCCCAGTGCTACCCGAAGATTTCAATACAGAAACTGCATCTGCTCTTGATTATTTCTGGCTGATGTTTAGCCCTCTGATGTTTGAATTGATGGCCAGATTCCCGAACATGTACGCTCGATGGAAACAAACCCTAAACAACAAAGTTGATGTCATTTGGAGAGACACCAATGCCCGGGAGTTGAGAGCGTTTATTGGCATGAACATTTACATGGGAATCTTCCCGTCCCCAAATGTGAGAATGTACTGGTCCAAAGACGTTTACGTCGGGAACAAGGGGCTTAGTGATGTAATGACATGTAACAGATTTGGGAAGCTTAACTCGTACTTTCATGTGTCAGACCGTGAAACAGAACCACAACGCGGAAGCCCAACTTAGGACAGACTTTTTAAAGTTCGACCAATCATAGATCATGTGTCGTCAACATTCCTCAACTTCTACAATCTAGGGTGCCAGCTGGCAATAGATGAAGCAATGATTCGTTTTACAGGAAAACTGTCCTTCAGACAATATATGCCTGCTAAGCCAATAAAGAGGGGAATTAAGATATGGATGGCGTGCGATGCAGAGACAGCTTATCTATCCCGTTTTGAAGTGTACCTCGGTTGGCAAGAGCAGACAGAACATGGATTAGGGTATAATGTAGTACGAAACCTGACTGACAATATTAGAAACACCAACAGACATGTTTACTTTGACAACTTTTTCACTTCTGTGCCACTGATGAAGGACTTGTTAGGAGATTGTCTATACTCAAATGGTACACTAAGGATAAACAGGAAGTTCCTGCCAGAAGAAATTAAAAAGCCGAAGAATGCAAAGAAACGTGGGGATCAGCTGCGGGCAAAGTATGATGTCGGACGAAACTCGAAAAAATGGTGGCGCTATTTGTTTTGGTTTTGTATAAACAGTGCTATAGTGAATGCGTTCATCATCTTGAAGTCCTGCACTAGTCGTCAAAACAAGAAGAAAAGGTTCAGCCACCTTGACTTTAGAATGGAGATTGCTATTAAAGGATTGATTGCTGGTTATTCCGGCAGAAAGAGATAATCCTCAGACTCGTGTGACCATTCACCTTCGAAAGATAAAAAGAATAATGACCATGAGCATGTTCGGTTATATGAAAAAAAAAAGACGGTTTATATACCATAATACAGTGTTGAAAGAGCGAAAAGAAACTGTACGGATGTGTCCTGTGTAATGTGCCATTGTGCAAGAACGGTTGTCATCATCTTTTCCACTTGGTAAATCATGGAGATTAGTACATTTTCACATTTGAGAAATCATGACAGTGTCACATCGAAATGAGAGGGTTTGTGACAAGTGTATTAACTGTTCCTTTGGACCAATTTACCTTTTTTCCCACAGTGGTCTCTAAAAGGATGTGAAGAATGCTTGAGTAATGTGATAAAAGTGGAAATATTGTAATAGTCATTAAACAGGAGTTACTTTGGAAACGTTACAGTGTACCTTTTGCGGTGAAAATAACATTAATCTTCATATTAACCTATCCTTTTGCCACAATAAAAACTTAAGTTTATCAGTTTCCAAAATGATAAATGGTTACAAGATGTCAATGTCTTCTCTACTTGGATTGAAATGATTCACATATTTTATTTTTATATTGCAAATATGCAAATATGGCCATTTTAGAGAAATGAAATTGAGTCTAAATGAGTTTTATTTTGATTTAGTTTTCATGTTATAAATTTAGTTTTCACCATATTCATAATGCATAATGTGAATTTCCCTTCATCCTCTTCTATATATCTATCATTTCGTTTCAGTTAGGTATTTGAAGTACAGGATGTTGTTTATCACCCTCATTGTTTTGTATTAGAACTCTTTATTGATCTTCATTAATGGAAGAAATAAAGATAACTAATTATATAAATGATTTTAATTATGCAGTAATTGTTTAAAATGGGAAGTATTTCTGTTTTGTTTTCTTTATATATTCCCCTCTTTGGGGAAATGATCACAATTCATGTTGTGTTATTCCTCTCAATTATCTTCATTCACTGAGCCTGAAAAACGGAGAAAAACAGTGTTTTTAAAAGGGGTTGTAGACTATCATTTTTATTAGATATTATCAACTGCTTAGCTGTTCACATCATAAAACAAGTTTTAAGAAGAATGGGCTAAACAGATGATCTTTAGCAAATTAAAAACAATTGATTCTGACCTGTAATACATGTTTAAAGGTAACTATAAAGTACCTTAATGTCTCATCTGACAAATTTGTGATTATATTGATCAGAAATAGTCCTTTTATTAATTTTGATTAAGTTAAATTAGCACTACAAAACACATTTTTATTGTTTGTGTAACTTTACACACCTTTATCTTTGTATATATGTATCACATGATAAAATAAAAACCATGAAATTGCAGGAAAATTTATTCTCGTTGTTTGCTATTCTTTATAAAAGTCCGTTAGATTAACTGAAATTGCATTAATTTTGGTTTAATTAACAGTACCCCTATCGGTGACAATTATCTGGATTAATCCTGTGCAAATAGGTACCTAGAGTGATAGATTATCTATGCGTTAGTGGTCTCCAATAATCAGATGGTTAATACCTATAGTGTCACTGATAAGCCTTATCTCTATACCTTAAAGTGTTAACACAAGTTTGTATTTTTCACAGATATTTGTATGTCACCTGTTGTAATTGAACAATGTTTATGATGTAAATAGATGGATTAAATTTGAACAAATTTTAAACTTATGATATGCCATTACGCCAAGGAAACATCATTTACTGACCTGCTCAAAATTTTTCTTTTTTCCTTAACATTTGTCAAAGACTTCCAGACTTAGATCATAATATGAGACAACACTGGGTTCTCAGGGAGACTTTATTGACCATGTTTGTGTTTGAAATATTCCAGTGCATAGTCATGGGAGGCGCAATGTGACATGATGTTCTTTGCATATTTATACATGGTATATTATAAAAACATACAAGGGAGAAACACAGGAGAAATTTGACTTTGTCATTGTTGCCCATTTCGCCAATACAAATGACAAACTTTTGACTGACCCAAATTGTTTATATATTCATCTGGCAAGGTAATCTAGTGATGAAAATGCCATATGGTGCCAAAAGAGTTTGGATTGTTTGGAAGCATTGCGTTTTAGGGAGAGTTTGACTTTGTTAGTTTTGGTCATATCGCCCATACCCGGACCTCAGTTGACAAATTTTCGACTGACCATAATCCTTTTTATGTTCAACCGACAAGGTGATCTGGTGATAAAAATGCCATCTAGTGCCAAAAGAGATAGAAATCATTGTGTTTAAAGGAGAAATTTGACTTTGGATTTTTTTGGTCATATCACCCATTCACCGACCTGTGGAAAATGACAAATTTTGACTAACCATAATTCTTTTCATATTCAACCGACAAAGTAACCTGGTTATGAAAATGCCATCTGGTGCCAAAAGAGTTTGAATTTGACCTGGTTGTTTTTTGTCATACACCCATATGCAAATTTTTGACTGACCCAAATTGTTGCCATATTCATCAGACAAGTTTATCTACTGCTGAAAATGTTGTATAGTGACCTAAGATGCTGACATCATTGGGTTTAGAGGAGAAATTTGACTTTTTTGCTCATATCACCCATAGGTGTGGAAAAATTTCATTGAACCCAAATAGTTTTCATATTCATATTCAAATGGAATCTATGACTGGTCCAAATTGAGAGCAATCAAAAGACTTCTGCTGCAGATGCATCAAAGCGAGGTTATATTGAGAAAGGAGTTAACCAAATTGATCCCTTAACCACATTTGCATCTCATTCTCAGTTAATGATAACAATAATTAGTTAATTAAGTGTTGATGATTTATGTAATTTTAATCCCTGAAATGGCAAATATGCCATGAGATATGACTATGATGATATATATTTACTCATTGTCAAGGATTTTTATGGTAATCACTGGTCTGCCTCTCTCTCTCTATTGCCTCAAGGGTTCCAATACTGAGCTTAGCAGGGAATGTTGAATTGTTTGGGACACAGATTGTTTCCCATCCGTTTCTGTCTTCTCTTTTTATTCTTAAAGATATGCTGTTGAATTAAAAACAAGTGATGCAAAGTCTCACAAATATCTCTAAATACCTTTTATTTTGTCTTTTCAGTGATGGTAGAAGTCTCAACCAGCTTACATAGCCTGATAGTCAAAACCAACCAGACGAATACATGACATGCTGTACAAGATTGAATTACAGAAACATACAATACAGCCCTTAGTTGTAACTGAACAGGAGAATCTTTCTCCTGAAGTATATATAAACTTTTTAACACAGAAGTGATATACAATGTGAAGGTATTAAGATGAAATAGATCATATAATCACTATTAATGCATTATGATAAGTATACACATTCAAACAGTAACTATACACAAGAATTTCATAAAAAAAACATTCTGCAAAATTGAGAAAAATACCTGTAACTAGCAATTTCTCATATTCCACAATTTAAACCCAATATTTCGAAAGAGATTACAATTTTTTGTTGAAGATTTGTCTGCATTAGGTTGTCTTTAGACAAAACTCTTCATTTTGGACATCAGAGTACCGTTCATCTGTCATAGAAATAAAAAGCAATTATATAATTAAAAACAGTTACTAGTAAAAATTGCATCATTGAGGTAATTGAATATTATTAAATATTGAAACCATTGCATTAACATGGGCATATTCTCCTTTTGCCACAAAGATTTAAATATTTAATGATAAAGAATGCATCTTATCATGTTTAATTACTGTTGTTTATGTGGCCTAGTGGTTAGAGTACAGAACTTGAAATCACATGGCCCCTCTCTGCCCGGGTTCAAATCCTGAGAGGGATATGGATTTTCATGAGAGGCAGTCTCCCGACTGACTTACGGAATGCCGATGGCCCTTATGGGCAGTTGAGTATGGGGTCTTCCTCCATCATTAATAGTCGGGCATCGCTACATAACTGAAATAATGTTGATATGATGTAAAACCCATATAAAAAAAAAATGTTCTGCTGTTGCAAGGGGTTTTACAGAGATAGTACTTTAACCAATTACTAAAATTCCAAAATTTTCTCCCCAAAAATTGATTTTTAACATTGAAGGTACTGTGACAAAAAGTTTTCAAGTAACTGCTACAAGGGCTGTAAAATGTGTCTGTATTTTAAATGGATTTGAAAAGTTTCAAGTAAGGGAAGAAAAATTAGATGAATTAATAACCCAAGTCAAGGTTAATATTGCAAACAACTTCGATATATTAGGAATGAGCAAAGGAAGGAATTCTCATTTGAGCAATTTCTCTATTTTGGGCGATATTTATTATCAACCCCAGCCTAAGGAATATTTGAAAATGATTTACTTCTCTATATACTCTTTAACATAGTGTTGATCAGTCAGAAGTAATTGCTCTTCTGTTTAGAGTGCTTTGTTATTTACTTGCATCTGTAAAAGCCCATTACTAAAGCATTCTTTAACATTACATACGTAGATCATAGACTGAGAAATAAAAGATTTTTTATCCTGTCAATTTTCCTTCTTGCCACAATATTGTAAACTCAATGCCATAGCTTAGAGAGTTGTTTGTCTTATCAGCCATTCTGTAGGCTAAATGCTGGAATTGACTTCATGCTTATGCAAACAGGTTGGATCCAGGCCAGCCACCAAGTCAATTGGCAGCTGGCCTTTGATCTAACCTATTTGCTACTCTGATTATCTTTCCTCATCAAAATTAAGCAGATATTTAAGGTCTTGGAAAGCAGATGAGACAAAAACCTATTTTGTTTAGAAAATTACCCAGCATTCTAAGGCTTAAAGCAAACCATTAGCTTATACAATGGAATATCTTGTCATAAAAAAGTCTATGCAGGTTTTAATGTATTTGGGAGGAGTTCCTCAAACAAGAACAAGATTAAGAGCATTTTGGAAATCATTGTAACAAACAATTGTTTTTCCTTAGACATGGAAATGTGTTATTAGTTCCATTGATTTCAATTCAAACCATCGCAGTAAAATAGTGGTTCCATACTGATTTTTACCATCTGCTACCTATCTATGTGTTCCGGCTGTAGTAATGGGTTTCTTGATATGTTGTAATAACTTGTTTTTTTTTTTATTTTATTTTATATATTAACCCCTGCAAATGAAGTTTGGAAGGGTGTTTACTGGGATTTGTCTGTTTATCAATCTGTCTGTAAAAATGTACACAGTTTTAAATGGACTTGCAAGGGATTCATGGTTGTAAATGTATCGGAATTCATGATTGGATTCCTAGGTTTAGACTTGGTTCACACTTTCTTTTATTTTGAGGAAATTGTACTCCTTCGAGTTGTACTGGTTGATTTCCCAGGAAGTACCAATAATTGCACTGCCAACTCAATATACCTGAAATTTGTTCTTAATAAGGTGTTAAATCCCCAATCAAAAGGACAAAGCATCATGATGAACCTTGGAATATGTCATCACCTTGAACTGACCATGTTCTGAGTATAGTAATGCATTCTCCAAAGTTATGTCCCTTTTAACCTAGCCAGACATTTAGGCATCAAATAGATATTAGTTCATGAAACGGACCTCTGTAACATCTTAAAGCCATACTTGCGCTCATTTACACTGAAATTGTGAAAGTTCTAGAATAATTGAAATTAAGCTTAAAAATACTTTTAATTCCCTTTTATACAGGAATTGAGACTGAAACATGTTCACTTGATGCTTTTAAAAGAGTGAATATAATATGGTTTGTTTACAATTAGCGATAAAACAATGTCAGCCGAGAACCAATAAAATCCAAGAAATTCCATTTTGAATGTTACCGTTGTTAAAATTGGATAAAGACAGTATTTATATGTGTTTCACGCGATTTTTCTAATTAGGTGATCACCACTCATTAATGGGAGCACTCCTTGCTATTGATAGATGTTACTCCAATATAGACAATGAAGTTAAATTGGTGGGCACCAAATTTGCGAAAAAAAGCACTTTGAAAAATAGATGATGAATAGTGCAGGCGTAATATCGTCATGATCCTGTGGTTTTTCGATATTTTTCAACATATTCTATCATAATTCATAACTCATTTTACCCAGTTTTGTAGTTTATCTGAACGCTAGTATGCTTTTAAGAGTGATTGTATTGTCCAAACCATAAACTAATCATTTTTAAGGCTCAATTGATACAATCTCTTTAGAGTTAAGTCCCTTAAAATGACATGATAGGGGTCCAATGGTATATAAAGCTGTGGGCAGTAGTGGGGGTATGCTAAGTTACATTTGTTTAATGTCTCAATTTCTATTGTTGTTATTTTTAGCTCAACTTTTCGAAGAATAAGGAGAGCTATACTACTCACCTGGGCGGCGGTGTCGCTGTCGGCGTCGCACCTTGGTTAAGTTTTTATGTGCAATTTTGTATCTCATTAACTACTTTATGGAAGGGTTGATACTTCACACATTTATTCAGGGTCGTATTTTAAGGTCCCTGGCCAGGTTTCATATCTCTTGCATTAACTATAAGCAAATTATGCAGATTTTTAAAATCTTGGTTAAGTTTTTTCATGCAAGTGTGTATCTCATGAACTTCTTTAGTGAATGGATTGATACTTCACACATGTGTTCAGGGTAATAATTTTTAAGGGCTGTGACCAAGTTTCAAATTTCTTGTATCCAATTTAAGCAAATTATGCAACCTTTTGTACTTAAAATTGTCTTGGTTAGGTTTTTGCGAGCAAGTTTGTATCTCATGAACCACTGTACGAAATGGGTTGTTACTTCACACATGTGTTTAGGGTCAAAATCTAAGGTTCCAGGCCAAGTTACAAATCTCTTGTTTTGAATTTAAGCTGAGTATGTGGTCCTTTGTACTTAAAAATTCTTAGTTAAAACTTTGCATGCATGTTCCTTTCTCAACAGCTATTGTAGGGAATCATTGTTTGATCCTTATATTTTAGAAACAATAATATTTCACTGACCTATACCCCTCTCAGACATTACGGAATAGTTGAGCATGCTTACGGACAGCTCTTGTTGTGTTCATTGTTGTTATTTTTGTGTTCATTGTTGTTATTTTTGTGTTCATTGTTGTTATTTTTGTGTTCATTGTTGTTATTTTTGTGTTCATTGTTGTTATTTTTGTGTTCATTGCTTTGTATTGTTAATTTTTGTTGTTTTGTATTTCAGCTATAACAAACATTGCACAAACTCCTTATACTCCATCGTTTTTACATCCTGCTAGTAATAGCCATAATTGTTAGCTATTTTGATTTCGGTTACAAAAGCACTTTTTACTAAGATAATTTATGAAGTCATTAATTAGCCAGGCACCATCTACTTTTGTTTGTATGGATGTGTATAGACAGAAGCTTTATCTTGTAAGATCTTTTTGCTTCAAAGGTATGTAAGGGTGTTCATCCTTAGGTGATTCATTTAATGTGGGCGAGCAGAGGTTACATTAAAAGTCATGAATTTCTCCTGGCTACTGGTGCCTACCTTTGCTAATCATCCCTCCTACTACAAACTAGAAACCCCTGGGTGAGAAATTTTCCGTCCTCCATAGTGCTGGTTGGTTTCCCAGTGTGTTACATGAAAGGTTATTTGTTGAAATGAAATAATTTTAACTCTGGGGCATGGGGTTTCCTGTGTCTTTTTATTATACATTTCTGGTATATTATCCAGTATAATAAATGAATCAATCATTACTTTAGGTATGTAATGTAACTGAATTATGGTGGCATGGTGTTGTCTCATAAATGCAATCATGTGTCCCTTTTTATCAAACATATCTGGTTGAATATCCAGTATAATGAAACAACCCGTAATTATTTGAAATGATAAAAATAAAGCTATTGTTACATGTTGTTGCCCAATATAAAGATTCATGTTTCTTTTCATCAAACATAACTGGTTGATTACCCAGTATGATGCATCAATTGTTTCATCATTAAAACGATACGATTAAAACTCTGTTGACATGGCATTGTTGCCAAAGAGATGAGTTTCCTGTCTTTTCATCATACATATCTGGTTGATTACCCAGAATGATGTATGAATATGTTATTGTATTATTGAACCTCTACAGTTTGAAAGTTATGACAAAATAATACCACAGGGTTATCATATGTCTTAATGTTGATAGATGTTCATGGAGTTTTTGCAATGTTTGTTATTTCTTGAATTTTCGGCCCTGTCTTCCATTAAATACATGCAGTCCAGCACTCAGCAAAGTCTGTATCAATCATTTTAACATGGCTGGTAATCTAAAAGATGAAATATGTGTGTAGTGTAAATTTGCCGCTGGCCTGTGATCTAACCTGTTTGCTTCTCTGAGTATCATACAGCAGATATTTAAGGTTTTGAAACCAGACGACACAAGAATCTATTTTGGAAAATTAGCAAGCATTCTAAGGGTTGATCTTTCAATGATCAAACTTATATATTGTTCTCTTCTGGTTTATTACCCAGGAAATACATGTATGTAATTGTGATCAGTCAAAACTGAATCAATGTGTAACTAAAAAAGATTGAGAAATAAACATCACATCAAATAGGAAAGATGTAATGTACCTCCAAGTAGAGATGGTTGATACAGATCTTTGTTGAGTGTTCCGAGATGAATAACATTGCATGACTCTCTCTTGTTACAGCCCTGTTTTATTTGTTCTTACACAGGTTTAGTCTTCAGACCTAACAGTGATGTTCATCCCCCTTCCCATCTCCAACAGTTTTAGTGTGTCAAGCTTTTTTAATTCTAACCTAATAACAATAAATTAATATTGGCTAGTTTGTCATCCGAGTAGGAAAACTTGCTGCTATGCTGGTTTTACCAATTAAGGAATAATCCTTCAAATCTCTTGCATACATTTTTATGTTAACTGTGCATTGCCACTGACTGTAGTTCTGGTAGATTATTCAGGTACAAGGTCAAGGGTAATTTAGCAACAAGGCTGTCATTTAAGCAGGATTATTTACCAATTAATAATCCTGCAAATCTCTTGCTTACATTTTAATGTTAACTGTGTGCATTGCCACTGACTTTAGTACTGGTAGAGAATCCAGAGGACGAGGTCAAGTTTCGTTTAGCCACAAAGTTTCATATGAGCAGGAATATTTGCTGATAAGTTGGCTTTACCAATTAATGAATAATCATGCACACTTTTTGCATAAATTTCTATTGAATTTGTACATGGCCACTGACTGTAGTTCTGGTAGAGAATCCAGATGACAAGGTCAAGTGTCATTCAGCCACAATGGTTTAATATGAGCAGGAATATTTGCTGCTATGCTGGTTTTACCAATTAAGGATAAATTGTACATATCTTTTGCATACATTTTAATTGATTTTTTACACGGACTCTAGTACTGGTAATTTGTCCATGGAACATCTCAAGTGTCAGCTGCAGTCTTTCATTTCTTTTGGATATTGGGAAAGGTGTTTTTCTAAATGCTCTTTTGAATTAACCAATTTATTATCAAATGCACAAAAAGAAAGAAGAAATTTTAATAATATTGGTATTTTGGGGAAGGTTTTGATGAACATCACTGTGGATAGCTTCTTTTCTTTATACTGTTTACCATTATTCATGTTAAGTGCATTTTGTCAATTGGTTTGGTACTAAATTATAGAGGATTGGTCAATTAGTTTAGTACTTCATTATGGAGGAATGGTCAATTAGTAACTGTTGAGGTACAACTTTTTTACTGCATTAAACCAACCAAGTGCCTCCCTTGTCACAATGTTTCATTATCAATTTGACTAGTTGATGCACATGAAGAACAGTTTCCACTTGTCACACTGTTCATTTTTATTGTCTCAATATTGCCAAGGCTTGATATAGAATGGTTATTGAAGAATGGTAATTCTATGAAGTTGTACTGGTAAGAAAGCCAGACTCAACTTCAATGCTGTTAAAACTATGTAGAAAAGGGAGCAAATATACTATGGGAAATCATGTAGGGATGACAGAATGCATTTGACAGGATATGTGTGTTTAACTGTTGAAGATAAGAAGTTATTTGCATTATATGATACACTTAGTGGAAAGGTACAACTTGGTGTTAGACAAAATATCAGATTGGTCACTTCTGCAGTCTGATCTGCACCTTCATATTTCATAAAAGGGTATCCTAGAACGGTTAGATCCCTTCTACAAACAATTGGATTCTGATTGGACAGATATCAAGTTGTTACCATTCACACTGATAAGCTCATATATTGCTGGGTCTGTTACAAGGTATTGAAACTGGGCAAGTTCAACTGATAGACAAACTCTAAATCTCAGCTCAGCTAATAAGAATCTAGAGTTTTGGAGAATGTCTTAACTTAAACTTATCCAGTCTAATGACCTTAAGACTAAACTGTGTAGGGACAGTTCAACAGGGAGTAATGTAGAGTTTGTCATGCAATGTTTTCATGTAGGGGGAGATTGCTTGTTAATGGGATACAGGGCCAACGCTGGGGAGAATACACCATGTCATGAAAAAATTTAAAAAAATATTTTTTTTATTTCTTAAAACCTTACAAGCATGCAGTGAGCTCTTCCAGATTCTGGACATGCATTCAGTGTTTGTGCTGCCAGACTAGTGGTAACAACTCTGCTCCAACATAGTAGGTACACTGTTAGAGCAGTTCTGACTGTTTGTTGTAAGCAATTAGAACTTGTTCTCACCTAGTCATCGCCAACTCCGTATCTTGTCTGAAAGTCTACAATCTCCATTGAAGAAAAGCTGAAACATCAAATGCTAACAGAAAATCATGTTTAGGTGATCATTGAAATGGAAACCAACTCTCCCATGATGTAATGTGTAGCCTGTTACAGTAGTAACAAGATAGTCTAAATGTTGTACATAGAAAGTCGACGTACTCGACGATATTCGTGTATCCTGCAGTGTTGGTCCGTAACGAAACGTCATTGGACCTATATTACCAACATGGCAAAGGTCATTTCTCACCCTAAGTTAATTATTTTTGATGATTGATATTCTGTTGCTGTTTCACATATTTCCTATTTGTTTACAATAAAATTGTTTCAATCTATATGTCTTATTTTAATATTCATTTGTTTCCTAAAGCATGTTTTTTTCAATTCAATTTCTTTGTTAATAGCTTTGATAATTGGTGCCTCTTTATAACTCATGAAGATTTACAGATGTATACAGTCAGTACAGCTTTTGTTATACATTCCATGATTTTGTGAAGTTCCAATTGCTATCAATCAAGGATGTTAATTAATTTAAGATTTGTTAAAGTCAACATACCTTTTACTTTTATGTAAATCATTCAGTTAAAAAATTGTTTAAAACCAGGATGTGATGTATCAGAAACCTTTCCTAGATGACATTCTACCCAGTAAACAGTAACTGCTATCACAAGTCATTTCTGTATATCCAAAGCATTAATAGTCTATTATTATCATATAAGTTAATAATAACCTTATGCTCTTTTAGAACTAACCTGTATTGAAAAAGTAAGACAATATATATCTTGAATTTTATCTCCTTTTTTAAGAGCACTTTGTCAATATATTTTTTTCTATATGGGTTTTACATCACATCAACATCATTTCAGCTATGTAGCTTTCCTGTGATACACCAGTACTATGTTAGGGCACTGCAGGGTCTTGCCAAAGGACACATGCATAAAACCAGCAGCGCCATGGGAAACCAACTTGAGACACATTAAGACAAGCCCCCAACCCCCTTAATCTCTGAGCAACCCATTACCCCTCTTATCATTTATTATTTTATGCGTTTATAGTTTAAGTAAATTTAATCATAGGGAACTATTTTTTTTCTATATGGGTTTTACATCACATCAACATTATTTCAGTTATGTAGTGATGCCCGACTCTTAATGATGGAGGAAGACCCCATACTCAACTGCCCACAAGGGCTGGTCGAGGCTAGGGAACTATAAAGCTTTACTATAGAAATATTTTGCAAATGACGAATTACATTGACTCTGCCATTTAGAAACCATTTTTTATTGCCTGACTTATTTACATCAATCTTCCTCAATGCAAGAATGCATTTTTATTTTTTTTTCTCTCTTTTTTTATATATGGGTTTTACATCACATCAACATTATTTCAGTTATGTAGCAATGCCCGACTCTTAATGATGGAGGAAGATCCCATACTCAACAGCCCATAAGGGCTGGTCAAGGCGGGTAGAACCATCGGCATTCCGTAAGTCAGTCGGGAGAGCAAGAATGAATAATTTAAGATTTACACACAATTCTAATAAAGCATGTTTTATTGTATCTTTTAGTTAAGACCTGACTTTCAAATTTATTCAGCTGATGCATCTACTGCAGATTATTTCAAAATTAAACCTTTGTGACAAAAGGAGATATTGCTCCTAATCAACTATTTTGTTTTGTTTTGTACTCTTTTTATTTAGTTAATTGCAAGAACCTTACAATGTTTTAGTTTACATTTAACTTAATTATTTAACATAGACTTACAAGCAAGTTCTAGCGACTTTTTACATTTAATTCTTTTTTTAATTATATTAAATGTTTAATGGCTTTCTTTAAATGGTGATATCATTTGTTTTGAATGGCACTTACTTCTCTAGTTGAAACCTTTTTTTTTTTTATATATATATATGGGTTTTACATCACATCAACATTATTTCAGTTATGTAGCGATGCCCGACTCTTAATGATGGAGGAAGACCCCATACTCAACTGCCCATAAGGGCTGGTCAAGGCGGGTAGAACCATCGGCATTCCGTAAGTCAGTCGGGAGACGAAACCATTAAAATTATTTTTCATAAATTTATATTTCAATTAACAAGATTGACTTTGATATTCAGGATTTAATTTTGTTTTAAATAATGCTTATAAGCATATTCATCTTTTTCTTACAACAGTCAAGGAGAAACAATTTAAAGTAGTTCTTTTTTAAAGTTTCCTTCAATGGCATCAATGCCTTGTCAAACATGAACCTTTTACAGCCCTTGCATAAACAGATATATTTTATTAGTGCTCACTTATTTAATAATTTTAAGTTTATTGATGTATTGCATTCAATTGATTAAGTGATCATATCTTAAGTCGAGCCTTATTTATTTTGAATATATTGTGAAAAAAGTTTAACAACTAAAGCAATGGAAATAAAATCAGTATAGATGCCCCAAAATCTGCATTAATGGCAGTTGACAAGTTACATCACTATTCCTGGGATTCTAACCCATGAACCTTGTTTCTCAATGCCAACTTTCTTTTCAATAAACAAAGATTGAATGTGTTTTGTTTTACTTCTAATCTATCTGTAAATATATTTAAACATAGTGTTTTTAACGGATATTAAATGCTTTTTTATAATAAAATACTTAACATGGACTAGATTAATCATTGTTTAAATTAACAGGATGTCCTAAATCATATTCCTATCTTGTGAGAGCCGAGCCAGTGCCATGGTGATCTCAGAGCACTTACCCGGAAAGCAAGCAGTGCTTTACAATCCTTAAGAACATTACGAAACATTACGTATGCACAACAAGAATACCACCATGAAACCACTCATACACTGCTACACATCAAACCATTGGAGGGTTGATACCCATTTCAATAATCACCTAAACATGATTCTCTGTTAGCATTTGATGATCCAGCCATTCTTCAATGGAGACGGCAAACTTTCAGACAAGATACAGAGTTGGCGATGACTATGTGAGAACAAGTTCCAATTACTTACAACAAACAGCCAGACCTGCTCTAACAGTGCACCTACTATGTTGAAGCAGAGTTGTCACCACTAGTCTGACAGCACAAACACTGAATGCATGCCCAGAATCTGGAAGAGCTCACTGCATGCTTGTAAGGAAAACATATACATAATAAGAGAACAATAGCATAATACAAAACAATTGCAACAAAAAACATAATGAGGCAGACCCTTCCCTAGATATGAATGAGTTCTAATCTTTTATTAAGACTACATTTGCAGTGTTTTTCATATCTAGCTCGTAAGTGTATATAAACAAAGGTTGAAGGAATTCATTTAACCTGTTTTGGCAAGAAAAATCAGGTGAGAAATTGAAAGTACACTTTTTGCAAATGCACTATGCCAAAATCTCACACATAAACAGAAACTATGTGGTAACTCCCTGGGTGATAAACCAGGTAAACGGCACCAGGTCAAGCATGAATGTGTCTCGACTGATAGTCAAATCTTTATCTGTCTTGACCATATGATGGTCAAATCTATGAGTGCCTTGACCAATGATAGTAAAATATATCTGTCTTGACCAATGATAGTAAAATATATATATATGCCTTGACCAATGATAGTCAAATCTATGAGTGCCTTGACCAATGATAGTAAAATATATAAGTCTTGACCAATGATGGTGAAATCTATGAGTGCCTTGACCGATGATAGTAAAATATATATGTCTTGACCAATGATGGTGAAATCTATGAGCGCCTTGACCGATGATAGTAAAATATATATGTCTTGACCAATGATGGTGAAATCTATGAGTGCCTTGACCGATGATAGTAAAATATATATGTCTTGACCAATAATAGTCAAATCTATGAGTGCCTTGACCAATAATAGTAAAATATATATGCTTTAACCAATGATAACAAAATATGGGTCTTGACCAATGATGGTCAAATCTTTGTGTGCCTTGACTAAAGATTGTCCTGGCAAATGGTAGTTTGACTTAAATGTGCTTTGAGCATCCATGGTCAATATTAACATGTTTCAACCCATGATAGTCCAACCCAAGTTTGTCTTAAACTATGATCTAGTCTTATCTAAGCATATCTTGACCAACAAAAGTCTTCACAATTCATAGTTCAACCTAACTGTTCATATAGAAATGTTTTTGTTTGTTAATTTGGGATTAATATGTCAACAATTTTCTACTACAGCTTTCATGAATTCACCAGTGCTAGGCTAGGGCTCTGAATTGTCTTGCCAAAGAACATTTCCACATAACCAGAGGTATCAGTGGGGCTCAAACCCGGAAGCCCCAAGTTCTTAAGTCCTCCAACTTAACCATTGGGTCAGACAGGACCCCTACAAATGCTTACGTAAAGATTTATTACCATGGTGCTAGTCAATGTGAGGGTATTGACTGCATACAGAGGACAGTTTTCTGTTGGGGAGATCCTAATAAATCCTGGTTTAGCATGAAAAAAATCTTATGTCAAAAATGTAATGGAATAAGGGTCTGCCTCAATCATCTTGAATATATACCGCTCACCTGATTAGAATTTATGGATCATATTCATATATTAACAATTCAAAATGTAGACATCTTTAAAAAGGTTTCAAGCAAATGACTTCTGAGAAGTTGTTCGTCATAAGCAAATGCCCAATTTGCAATGACAACTCAGTATGTACCATTACATACCACTCAATCAACCACTTTGTCACTTGCAGGATTGTTTTATGGTGTTCAAAAATGGATCAACATTTAATCTGTTTTATAACAGCTTTCCTGGATCAACCAGTTATAGTCTAGGGTCAGTTGCAAAAAACAGCGAAAAGTTAACAATTGATGTGAATTCCTTTCTACTTTCGAAACAGTTAAATATGGATTGTATCTTCATCTGGCCCTACTCAATTTGTTTCAAGTTTCTTTCTTTCAAAAATATAATTACCGGATGACTTATGTAATAATAACATGGAAAACTATTTCTCCATAAGAATAGTAACTAATGTTGGGAAAGTTTTTTTCTTTTCCCTAACCTGTTTTGAAGTTTTCTGTGTAAAATGAGACTGTTTGGAAAATTATTTGCTCCATGAAACTCATTTCCTAGCAGACAAACTAGTTCTAAAATTACCATGTTTTAGACATAACAACATTTTAGGCTTGCAGTGCAGCAGACGACACAAAAATCTATTTATAGAAAATTACCGAGCATTCTATGGGTAAGGTGTACATCATATATAAAACATTGAAGTACAAAGATGTAAGTAAAGAACAACACTGAAACTATCCAACACTGGGCAGAGAACAACGGCATTGACTGATCACAATGACTTGCTAAAGAACACTTTGTTCTCCAGTAAGTACAAACATAATTATAATCATAAATCAAAGTACAGTTGTTTTCAATAAGATTGACAAGTAATTGAAAGACAGAAAAGGCACATGTTTAAAGTATCTCCAATGTGAACAGTATTGTCTCAGATCTGCCTGTATCAACTACAGAAACTGGTCTGTTACAACACAATACACAAATAATTAATGAAATTGTCATACTTGTAACAGTTCCTTATTCACAAACTTGCATTCAATTTCATATCTGTTTAAATTCAAAAACTTCGTCAAAAGACAATTATAATGTCATGAATAACTTAACATCCTTTTTTTTTTCGGAGGAGCCAACATGAGAAGAGATTTGGAGAAAATTTGGTGTTCAGTTTTGAGGGGAAACCATTGTGACCAAAGAAGGAATTATTTAACACAAGCAATTCCTCCTTTTGTCAGAATACTTTCTCAAACTTACTAGTGCAGACATGTGTAAAGGATTTATGCATGAAGTTACAAATCAATGTACAATGCTTTCCCTCATTGGGGAGTTTGTGACTGGTACCAATTGAAAACAACTGCAGATGACAAATATAAATGCTGTGAAATGATATTGTTTTTGACAAGTAGTAGAAGCCATTGGGAGAAAAGGAAACACATTTCAAAGAAATGTATTCCTTTATCGCAATGGTTTCTAAAGTCTTCCATAGAATGTTTGTCAACAGAGCAAACTCAAGGGCTCAGTAGAGCTATATATGCTATCGTATGAGTTCCCGATAAAACCTATATCATTTGCATCGTAATATATCAGACCCTAAATGAAATCATATCCTATCATATCACATCAAATCATAACACACCAAATGAACGTATCTTATGGTATCCATACCAAGTAGATTTGATATCACAGACCGTATATATTGTAAATGGCCGAGATATGTTACAGAATTTCCCAAATCCCCAAACTTATCATCTGATTGTCATCCAAAATTCAAACTATGCCTGAGGTGTGTATAGATTGCGTTTTAACTATGTGTAATTATCTTGGCATGCTTGATTGAGATACAAGACAAGCTTGTTCCATGAAAATTAAAGATTTAAGGCATTCCATTCGATTTGCTATTGGTAGGTTGCAAGAATTAAAATTTGATTAATTGGTAAAGTATGAATATATTAAATGTTGGCATCCCTAGCTTATGCAATTGTGTTATTTATATTGAGAAATGTTATTGATCATCATGAGTGATCAAAAGAGAGTCTTGAAGAGGGAAAAAACAGAAAGACCTAAAGTCATGTTTACTTTTCATATATCAATTCGACATAATTATCTAAATGATTAAGAAAACTAAGAATTCAGGAGCAAAAACAAAATCCACTAATGTTTAGTAGACAAAAGATCAATTTTGATATTGTCACTCAAAGCGTAATGTTTTCTACAATGTTTTCTACGTCTTTGGCTTGATGAATTAAAGGAACATTTTTTAGTTGGGAAGGAACAATCAACTCACTAACATGTAAAATCATGAATTTGTATTGAAGCCATTTGCTTAAAATGTGGCTTCAAATTCTTAAAGAACATAACTTTAATGAAGGTATGTAAATTATGCATGTAATTCGTCAAAACTTCCTACATGTCCCATAAATCACAGAATATATATAGCAGATCAGTTACCGTTAATCATATGAAGAACATAACATATCGTAAAACTTTGAATCAGACAGGCCACACTATCAACATTGTAAAAGAGACATCACAGTTTGTAAATGGTTTGTATTATGATCGTGTCTTGAGCATAAACCATGGGAACTCATACAATAGCACAACAGTAAGCTGACATGGCTTGTTTTAAATATAGCTGTCATTCAACACATTTTACAAAATGTTAAACAATTATAAGAAAGTGTATAAAATCCAAATAGTGTTTGCAATCCTAGCTCTGAGGTTAAAAAACTTTAAATATATTAAAAAAAGCAGCAGACTCAGCAGCAGCAGTGATTAAAGGTCCAGATTAGTTCAAATCTCACTTTGAAGAATTTAATTCAAAGCATCCTATAACTTTTGTTTGGTCAATAGTTATTATCTAATTGATAATAAACCAAACCAAATATTGACAGAACAAAAGTCACAGTTGAGAGGTCCAGTTAATGCATCAGTCTATTGCATGCACCATCTCCAAATAAAATATCATATATTGTGGATTTGTGTTTGTCTATGTAATAACTTTCCTGGATCCCCAGTACTAGGCTAGGGCTCTGAAGTGACTTGCCAAAGGTCACTCCCACAAAGCTAGAGGTGTTGGTGGGGCTCAAACCCAGGACCCCGGAGTTGTTAAGTCTCCCATCTTAACCACAGGGCTTGAATCCTCTTGATAAGATAATACAAACAAGAACCCACAATATAGGATTAAGAGGAAAATTCAAGCAGTGAGCTAGGAAATATTATATCATATGTTGCCTCAATTCTTATCACTCAATCATTTACATACAAGTTGGTGTTGAAAACATGTCCTGTGGATGCCTACTGCTCATCTATTTTCTCTATCTATATTTAAAGTAGAAGAATGCCCTACATCATAAAAATATTTAGAGAATGAAGATAAGTTACAAATCTTTTTTGTACACCATCATTTTGTGAAATTAAATCTAAGCAGTTCTTATTTTCAAATCAAATGTTATGATCAATATCATGCATCTACTTTAGAAAGGTTGACCTACACTTGAAGATAAAAAGGGGTCATAATTCTATCTTAATGCAATCTAGAGTTACAGTCCTTGGCATAAGCCTTATTGTATAACAATAGAAAACCCAAGTTTGATTTGTTCGGTGGGGTTTAACAACATGTCAACAATTTTTCAATAAAGTTTAGACTTTCCTGGATCCACCAGTACTGGGCTAGGTCTTCAAAGAAGTGTCTTGCTAAAGGGCATTCCCATGAAACCAGAGGTAAAGTGGGACCTGAACACTGGACACTCGACTTAAGACAGAACCCTACCAAGTTTGTTAGATTCAGTTTAACACCATTTTCAATAGAATTCAGTCATATTGTAGGAGCTGTCAAAGCACCTAACAATGCTCCTGGTATTTCCTTACCAGTATTATACACAACTTTTACACAACCGCTGACTGTTTTCCCACATGAATATAATTGATCAGTTTAGAGAGATAAGTATATCATGTCCCATAGACTGCATTGAACATTGGACAGAATATTGGTAGAGGTTTCAGAGTCTCTGTATTCTAAGTCTGACATTTTACCCAAAGAGTTAATAAGGCTCACAACCAAGTGTATGTAGTTCAAAAGTAAAAGTTTGATCTCTTAAAGAAACAGCGATAGAAGTACCTTTACATCTTACTTTACCAGATTCTGACATCATTGACACTTAGATGATGATTATTGCTCACAATTTTACTTAAAAAGACAAAAAAAGATGAGCTGAAGACAAGTGGAACATAATTGTTAAGGTTGAGACTTAAGAATGTTTCATTTTTTGCCACAATGTTTTCACAAACTACTTATTCATATAACAGAATGAAGGATTATTAATATTTACTATAGATCTTCACCCAATTTACCAGATTCTGTTATCATTGACACTTAGATGATGATAATTGCTCACAATTTTACTTAAAAAGAAAAAAAAAGATGAGCTGAAGACAAGTGGTACGTAAAGGTTGAGACTTAAGAATGTTCCATTTTTTGCCACACTGTTTTCACAAACTGCTTATTCATATAACAGAATGAAGGATAATTAATATTTTCTATAGATCTTCACCCAACGATAAACTCCTGATTATCCAAATTTGAAAAGAGTTTGCAGATGACAATCTTGTAGAAAATATTCCTCTACTAGGAAAGAAATTAATGGAGAAAAAGATTAATTCATGAAAAAATTCTCTTTTTCTAACAGTAACTTCTAAACCAGTCCTTTGAAATGATTTAACAGAATATTGTTGTATGAGTTTTCTGTTTACCCTTAGAATGCTGGGCTATTTTCTAAAAATGGATTTTTGTGCTGTCTGCTTTCCAAAACCTTAAATATATGCTTAATTTTGATAAGGAAGGATACTCAGAGTAGCAATCAAAATAAATCACAGGCTAGTTGCCAATTAACTTGGCGGCTAACCTGTGATATAACCTTTTTGCATAAGAATGAACTTGGTTCCAGCGCTATATGGGTTAACAAAGAGGTCCAGATAAGAGGCATATTCCCCTAGAGTTAACTTCCTTAGTGATTATCTAAACCCTATATAGTAGGTACATATCAGAATGGTTTATATAAGACCTTTCTAATCTGTACCCACAAAATCTTATCAAAATGGTATCAGATAGTTTTTGAGATGCTGAGAGTACAGACATGATCTTCATACCCCTTTTGTCCACTATTCCATCAAAAACTGAGACCATAAAACCCCCAAATATGTCCCATTATCTAGACCTCTCACAATGTCCTATTAGATTAAAGCACATTTTCTTTTTCTTTTGAATGTCCTAGAATTAGCCATGTCCAGTAAATCATGAAAACTGGCACACTAAGCACTATATGACACCTTCAGTTCCTTTTCGATTTTCCTGTTGCTATATCCCTTGTCTTCGTGATGAATCATTTTACAATGGTTGGTAGGTCATCCTTTCTGGTCTGAAAATAGAAAATATCAAATCATCAGACAAGATATAGACTAACTTTACGAGTCATAATACATTTTAACACAAGTATAAGAAGCAGGGTACATCATTTAAACCATCCACTGTGGGAGAAAGGAAAAATGCTAAAAAAGAGCCAATTATCCATCATTACAATGTTGTCTACTCAATAATGATGAAATAATTATTTTTGAGGGCTATTTCTTTTGTCGTCTACTGTTGCTTTTCATATGGACTAGTCAAAAATTGGTCTATGAGGGAATAAGTATATCCATGTTTCACACATATTCATTTTTAAGATGCATCAAGACAAAGGAAGATATTGTCTAACCCATATAGTGGTGAAACCTGTTTGCTACTCTGAGTATCCTTTCTCATCAAAATTAAGCAGATATTTAAGATTTTGAACAGTAGACGACACAAAAATCTATTTCTAGTAAATTAATATATCCAGCAATCTAATGGTAAAATGGTTTAACAATTATAGACAAAAGAAATTCCCAGTTGTCAACAAAAAGGTACAATATAGTACCCGACCCATTCCTATAATTTAAAATCAAAGGTCCGAGTTGCATCGCAGTTGTGATCCACTTTTATAATCTGAGGTGTTTTATGTGTTTGGATTGATTTAAAAGATAGCCAAGAGATTTTTGAAGAGGAACCAAATTATTCTGTTGCTTAACAGTAATCAAAGAGAAGACAAAGTACACATGTTAGAGGTCACTCTCCCACCCCCTCTACAGCTACTCAAACACAACGCTCTAGTCAAATGAAAAAGTATTTTTGCAAAAAACTATCATGCACTCTTGTCTTGTCTCGATAATTTTTTTTGATCTTTTCAACAATATGTTCATTCAGTGTTCCTTTTAAGATTTAAAACAACTGGGGTGTTTGCCCCGCATACATTGAGAAAAGGTGATATTAACAAATTTGGAAAAAGGTGATATTTTATTTTCCCGATTGAGATTGTAAAATGCAGACGGTCACATTGCGTTCAGTAATGGTGACGAAAATAAACCACAGTGTTTTTCCCGCTTTCTCATTAAATATCAGTTAATATGATTTCTTTTCCAACAGCGAAAAAGGAGAGTAAATAATTTGTTAAGTACACATCATCCTTTGCAAATATAAGTTCTATTTTCAAATTAAAAGTATTGGCTCAATTCATGTCTTTTCATTTCTATTTCCCTTACTGATTTTAACACTCTCTCTGTCATTAATGATTCTACGCCATTTAGTTGCTAGGCCCGTTTATTAATAGAATATTGCAAATGATTTTAAGTGGGGGCTTTGTCAAAATGTTTTGGAATGTGGGTTTTGACAATGAACATTCAATAGAATCTGATGAGAGACCAGGTTGTCTACATTCTGACTACTGTAGATTTACAAGGAACTCGTAATGAATGCGTGTTCCACTTTAGGATTACCATCATTGACATCAAAAACAAACCAAAGAAGAATAGATTTATTAAAAAAAGAAATTAAAGATCCCTGACAACTTAATTTGGCAAGAATCCCCTAAGTTATAGACATATTACAATCCACATAGAACTACTTGCTTTCTTTCAACTTACTGTTTTTCCATTTAGTTAAAAAGATGAAAGTTCCTGGGATTTCCATCTGGCCTCTACTGTTCAGCTAGCAGAGATGTCTAGATGACTCTGTATCCTTCAGGTCTGGACCAATCTTAAAATATAGTAAACAATACATGTACATAGCTTGATGAAGAGATCATCTTCAAGTTCTAAAGCAGATAGCCTATCTTATTATTTAAGTTAGTCTAATTTAATCTATTTCATGGTTGAGTTGAATCCCTCTTTGGTGGTGGACCCTTGCTAGTATCAGAGTACTAGGCAGGGATATAAAAGTCTTGGTGGTTATTGGCCCCCCTATAGAAAAAGGATTTTGATTGACTGCTATAATAGCTGCCGCGAATGCTAAAAGATATTTAAAAATAAATGCAGTTATACATAGAATGTTGTTTATTGTGTTTGTTGTCTAAGATGGAATGTAAATGGAAAAGGTAACCTAACTTTGCATTTTGTGTTTCAAATCTGTTTACATTTCTTTCCTTCTTTGGCATGTCAACACTTTTGCAGTTCAGTTTCGGCTTTCCTGGATTCACCAGTTAAATACTGGGATAAAGAGTCTTGCTGAAGGACATTCCAGCGCATCCAGAGGACCCCGAAACCCAGAGTTCTAAGATCACCTTAACCCATTACCAAACAATAACAACATTTGGCCAGTTTGTTGCAGTTGACTCTGGAAAACATCATGGGAAAAGGAGAAATTGCTCTTAACTAGCAATTTCACCTTTTCCCAGTGTTTTCTCTCCTATCAGAAGATTGTTTTTCAATTTCATCACATTTTGAAATGTCATCTGCAAACTCTCAATATCAGTCGAAAATTTGGCGTTTGGTAAAGGGTTAAGCACTTGACTACACAGAACCCCTGAATCAGTAACAAAATTCCATCTCAGGGAAAGGGTAAATAAGTATTCTCAACTTACTGTAATTTTCCATTCAGTTTAAAGATGAAAGTCCCTGGGATTTCCACTTGGCCTGTACTGTTCAGCTAGCAGAAACATCTAGAAGACTCTGTATCCATCAAGTCTGGACCATTCCTGAAATAAACAATGCATGTACATAACTTGATGAAGAGAACATCTAACAGTTGAAAAGCAGATAGCCTATCTTATTCTTTAACCCTTTACCAAACACAAAATTTTCGACCCTTCCAAATTGAAAGAGATTGCAGATGACATTTCAAAATGTGATAAAAATTATTAATAATTCTCTGATAGGGCAGAAAACATTGTGGGAAAAGGAGAAATTACTCGTCAAGAGCAATGTATCCTTTTCCCACCATGTTTTCCAGAGTTGCCTGCAAAAAACTGGTCAAATGTTATCGTTGGTAATGGATTGACTTAAGTCTAATATTGGCTATGGTTGAGCTGAAGCCCTGTTTGGTTGTGGACCATTGCAAGTATCAGAGTACTAAACAGGGATAAAAAATCAGCTTGTTGTAAACCATCTTTAAATTCTCTACACAATGGCATCAACCAATAATCCCCAGACAGCCAATAATTCTTGTTTTCTTCCAAGACATAAATCTGGACACTTGTTTTAGATGACAATTTAATAAAATTATCTCATTGGGACAACATCAAAAATTATTTTTCATTTTACTTTTAGTATTTTAGTATATTGATAATTATTGTCTGATTGATTTAAATAGTGAATAAGAAGTAAGGTTTGATTGCATAAACTCTTCAAATCTGCCATTTGATATATAAGAGGAAAGTGTGCTTATGGTTTATTTCATTTTCTTTGAATAATGTCTATACAATATAGCAAATTAAACAAAATTTCGAACATTATTTCGGATAAAATGAATTAACAATTTCGTTACGATCACAGGTGGTGATGTTGTAGTTAAAATGCATCAATTAAAAACTAGCAGAGCCTAAAACAGGCCAAATAGATTGTTTTCTTTCATTTATATTCAGAGCTATTTCTCCACATGTTCCCTTTGTAATGTAAAATAAAACAGCGTTCTTCCATGTATGCACAATGCCAATTCTGAAGTACTATAACACATGTTCCCTCTGTAATGTATAGGGAACAGTTTCTTGTCAGAAGACACTTCACAGTGAACGAGGTAGCATTTGTCAGGAATCAAACCAGAGGTTGTCACGTCCTAAGTCCATGACACCAACCACTATAGTTTACCACTATTTGATATTTGAGTTGCTAACCACAATGAACAAATGTCTTCATAAGTTAAAAAAAGTTGATTTCGTGTTTGATCATACATCAATTTTAGGCTTGATAATATAGCTAGAACAATATTCTTTCAAACCATTTTTTATGGCATTAGTTATTTGTTTCTAATCACAGAGAAACCATGTTTGTATGGGTTTAGTGATAAGTGACTTTGAATAAATATTGGCAGGAATTGGTTTAACAACATTATCTCAGATTTATTAGCATGTATGTATGGTTTACATTTTTATGTTTGGAGGCTCTTGCTAAATGCCTTATATCCAAATTTTGGCTGTGACATTGGGTCTTACCCATACCAGTAAGGCAATGAGAAATAACAGATGCTCTTCGTACAATGTTAAAACTACCAATAAAACTGTTCAGTTTGAATCCCAAAACTTGTCTCTGGATGTAAATGTAGTATTTATTCCTCACCAAATCTTATGTTGTTAGTATGTAATCTTTAATCATTTCTGTAATTTTCACAACATGTGATTCAATGATAAAGTAAAAGAGACCTTTGTAGCATGAAAGAAATCCAATATTGTCAAACTTGATTGATTGTCTGCTTAAAAGGATTTCTTGATAAAACTTTAACAAGTCTTTGATTACAACAGCACAAAAATTCCTTCTATAGGTGAAAAAATTAATTAAATGTAATATACTAACAATTGTAAGGATAGGTATATCTATACAAAAACTTCAAATGATCAGCCACAGAGCAGTGTTAATTTTAGAAATGAAAGTGATGTGACCTTTTGGACACACATCTTTTGAAACTATGTGTCCAAGGGTAAAACTATGCGTCCAGGTACCAATGATCCAAGCTATAAGATCATGTCAGATAGTATAACACTTGTTATTAATGATTATCTTAGCCTAAATGACTCATAACAATGCAGATTTGATAGAAAGAAAGCATTAGACAGCATGCTTTATGATGTTTACTACATTGTAAACATTACTTGTGCTGATGAGAGTGCTTCTGGCTGGACACATATCTTTTGAAATGATGTGTCCCCAGCAATTTTTATGTGTATATGACGCGGGATGCAGAGGTAAAATTATCACTGCAGAGTAAGTCTTAATTTGGTTTAACTTCTCCAAATGCAGCAAATGGATAGTTGAAATAAAGATAATTATACAAACAAGCACATTTACCACAATTAAAAACAATACTGGCCACAATTTTATGTCAATAAGCAGTAATTCCTTTAACTATTGATTTAAATATTCTTTTCAAAGAGAAATCTTTAACATCTTCAATGTGTTATTCTACATTTGTTGAAAAGAGAATGACCCATAATAAAGAATTATGATTTCAATTTGAGTACATGTTAAAGAATACTTGTATTCATTTATTATTTTCAATAACTATCCCTGCTTCAAGTGAAAGTAAACAGGTAAATGTTTATCATTTATCCTAATAACTGAATAAATTTGCACTCACATTGTGACTGGTGGAAAATGAGGCAACAGAAAATTGCATGAAAATTTGTCTTATTTTGAAATTATATTAAAACTATTGTGTGAAAAAAGGAGAACAGCACATTGGGATCAATTGTTTGGTTTGATCAAAGCAGTTTCAGTAGAGACTTCTACAATAAATCAAAGTATGGTATTAGAAAGTTAAGATCAACATAGCTTTAACAGAAAATTAGAAGTCAATGTGATGTAAGGAAATCTTTCAAAACAATGTATGTTTCTGTCAATAACAATAATTTCACTCAATATCATATGGAAAAGGTATTACTCATGCTTTGTTACTCTCCTAATGTTTTCAAAATATCAAGACTTGATTTTTTTTAAAATTGATGATATTTGCCATCGATGTTTTTTTTCTCATGTAGAAAAGTAGGCAAGCACTTTTACCAGTGATTAAAAAACAGTGTCAGAGAAATGAACATTTGCTGTGATAACATGATTGTCACATGGTTTCTTTATTCTTATTTCTTATTTTGCACTTGCTTCATGTGAAGAAAATGGTTGAACTTTAAGATCAATACCTACATTTAACAATAATTCATCCAATTTTGGTCTTTTGCTACTTTGTTCCCCAAACCAGTAGCAGAAAATGCAATAAACAGAGTTTATTGTAGAACAACATTGATTTAAAGTTACAATCTACATCTAATTGCAAATGTTATCTGCTGCAGACTTAATTATATTGTAGAAATAAATGATGATTGTCACATGGATTTCCTTAACCTAGCTATTAAAAATACTTTACTTAAAGCCATACTTGCACTCATTTACTCTTAAATTGTGAAAGTTCTAGAATAATTGAAAACTTAAAAGTACTTTAAATTCTCTTTTACAGAGGAATTAAGACTGTAACACATTCACATAATGCTTTCAAAAGAGTGAAATAAGGTTTGTTTACAATAAGCGATTAAACTAGGTCAGCAGAGAATCATTTGAAACCAATAAAACCCAAGAAATTCTCCATTTTGAATTTTCACGTTCTTAATATTGAATAAATGACATGTATTTTTATGTGTTTCACGTGATTTTTCTAACTAGGTGATCACCACTCATAAATCCGAGCGGTTCTTTCTATTTCAGATGTACATCGAATGTAAACAATGAAGTTAAATTGGTAGGCACCATATTTGTGAAAATAGCCCTTTGAAAAATATATAATAAATAGTGCAGGCAATATATTGTCATGATCCTGTGGTTTTTCCCTTTGTTACACCATATTCTATCATATTTGATAACCCATATTACCCAGTTTTGCACTTTTTCTGAGCCCTAGTATGCTTTTAACACCAATTGTAGAGAAAGAAAACAAATTTGTATTCTGAGGAGTTCTGTATTTGAATCAATATTTTCTAACAAACATTTTTATTACAATAATCTTCTATTAGTGCTTTGCCAAACATGTACATACAGTTCTGTCAGTGTTATTTGTCTTCTGTAAGTTATTTTTATGAAACACTTGTGTTTTGACTAGAAAACAGAGATTTGAAACATTTCTTGAATCAAAATGCCAGAAGATGCACATTTAAATCATGATTCTTTGATATCTTAAAAGTTACCTACTTGTATTGAATTCCTATCATGTCAGCGCAGAAAATCTTGGATGTTGTATCCATTTTCCTACTCTGCAAGGCCCAGATGTTTCTCTTGCAGAAATAGCTATTTAAAAAAAAAATGAACAAATATAAGTTAAGAAAAATATCAATTTAAAAGCAGTTTTTGTAGCATAGCTGTTGTGATCAATATGTACAATGATGGAATTAATGTCATTTCATAATTACATTAGAATTTTAATCATTCCAAAACTTTGTTTTAACTGTCAATGCCTTGACAAAATGCTTGCCAGCATCATTTTGCAAAGTTGCTAATGATATCTGTGTCCATTACAGTGTATTCCCATATTTTCTCCTTTTTGAAGAGCTGCCACTGTTTGTTTCTATTTTTAGCAGAAAATAACCAGTCATGTAGTAGACACACATAAAATAAATAAATCGACTGAGTCTATGTTCACAAAACACTATTTGAGCTTGAAACTCAGCTGAGTAAAATAAGCGACTTAAGTTTTTTTTTAGGTTTATAAAACTGAGTTAAAGCTCAAGATTTTTTGTTAAAATTGGGTTTGGTACTTCTGATTAAGTGTAGATATCTTTATCTGATTACCACACTGTCATTTCATGAAATATTTGGTCTGATGGACGGCTTATCCTGATTTCTAATTGAACTTGAACATACCTATCTAGATGTTCTGTGAAATCCTTGATTCTGTAACCATTCTATTTTGGATTGTCTAGGTTATCATCTCTTCAGCTTCTGTAACTATTGTTTGGATGTATGAGATGTATATCATGATAATATCATCGGAGGGTTTTGTTTGGAACATCTTTGAGGCAGTATGATGATGTCTGTGAAAACACAAAAATAATCCATATATTATAATTATTAAATGCTATCTTGTTCTTCAAAATGTGAGCTTGGTAAAATTCATTTTACAAATGTAATTCAAGGTTACGAAGCATTTTCTATAGTTTTGCATTGAATCCTCAATATCTATTATGCATAAGCTTCTACCAAAAGTAAGGGGAACAGGTCCCAAACGTTAATATTATTAAGCTTCATATTTAGCATTGTTTTAAAATCGAAGGATGGAACATGATGAGGGGGAAAAAATGTAATGCACTGCAAAGCATGCAGAGAGAATGGTGAATTGGTTAGATTTGTCGAGGGTTCAAACAATTTCAGGGTGGCCGCTATGAAATCCTACACAAATCTTCAGAACCTACAATCTCAAAAACTGTCCTAGTCTTTAAAGTGCTGGAACCAATTTCATGCTTATGCAAACTGGCCGTCGGTCTGTGATCGAACCTGTTTGCACCTCTGAGTATATTTCCTCATCAAAATTAAGCAGATATTTAAGGTTTCGGAAAGCATACGATGCAAAAATATATTTTTTTAGAAAATGACCCAGTATTCTAAGGATTACAGGTCAGTTCGGTAAATGACTAGTTCGGTAAAAAGGTAAACTATAGTAAAGGGTCTGGCTGGTTCGGTTAATACCTATACTAGAGTGAACAACAATTTCATTGGGTGTGTAAAACAGTTTAATCCTATATTAATTTACATACTATTATTATTTACAAACACGCAAAATAGTTTATTTCTATTTTAATACACACTGTGATTTCCATACTTACAACAATTATTTCTGGCATTTCATTTTAAAAAACACAAAATACAATCAATAATTTGATCAGAGACATGGATGTTATCTATGTTTCCGATTTGATTAAAGTAAAATCTGTGCAGTTCGTTTTATAATGCAAACGCTCAAATTAATCAATTAAAGTAGGAATTTCTCACCCTAAGTATTAAAAACAATCAAACTATTTGTTTAAAGGAGGAATTTCATAATTTAAGCGCTAAAAAACACATTTCATACACTACATACAATGACCTTTACTCTAGTATAGGTTTTTACCGAACCAGTCAGACCTTTTAATCTAGTTTGCCTTTTTACTGAACTAGTCATTTACCGAACCGACCATCACCCCATTCTAAGCCTTTAAGTAAGGGGTTGTAACATTAGTTCTGTTGTGATGTCTCATATTTGTGCTGGTAGATGAAAATCCTAATAGGCCTGATGTCCGTAGGTCACAAGCTTGCCATCCTACTGTTGGGTCAATGGACAATGTGCGAAATTCAATTTTTAAACCACTAGCCCATTCGGGCTACCCGATGGGATTTTTCACTAGCCAGAACCACAGTTTACTAGCCCGAAACTGTGTTTAAAAGAAATTTAATGATATATTCAGGAAACAACATTAACATTTAGACATTCTTCTTTAAAAAGCCTAACACTAAACATTGGAACAGTTGATTTACAAATATCAATGAGCAAGTGACAAAAAAGAATGTTGTTCATTGTGTGCAAAGTCTTTTCAGTCTCTCATCACTTCAATTACCTTTTAACTGAATATGTACCATATATTTTATGAAAAGAAACAAAAAACATGCTATCTATGTACAGTACAATCTATTTCTATAAGCCATAATTGTTTGTTTATCTACAAAACATGAAGCCTTTCTCTAAGGAAGCTGGTCTACTTCTTGGTTAAGCCTTGAAGTTGAACTGCTTTCTTCACTAAAGCATCTACATTTTGCCCAGTTGGGCCATTGATGCACACATTACTGTCTTATCCGACATTTTTAAGCAATTTCCAACAGTATCAAAGTTTTATTGTTGAAGTTAGTAAAGCTATCTGGATGTCAGATCCAGTCAAAAGGTTTAAACTGTAACATCTTCCTGAATGACAGCAACGAAAAACAATGCAGACTCAGTCACAGAAAACATCACAGAAAATGGCATAGTTAACAGTAAAATCTCACAAATCCAGGTGACAGAAAAACAAAACCAACATCGCTCACTTCAAAAACTTCAATGTTCATCTCCACCTATGAGAAACAGGCCTAAAAATCTCGGATGTCTAGCTTGCTTTTCTTCACTTTGTCTTAAAGCGGACGCTTATTGTTGCAAATCAGTAAAAAGCGTCTATGGTACCCAATTAACCAAACGCTTGAAGATGCCAAGCGTCTATTGACTTGAAATCAGTTTGGGATAATTCACAATGTCACGATCAGTAAACTGGTTTCTCGCTGTCTACTGGCTCCACTATGTTTGATAGATGAGACACCGGTAACCAGCCTAAACTAACAGATCGGTGATCGAAATTTGCTGTCTTTTAATTGAAATATCTTATCAATTTTTCGACCAATTTTTACGAATTAAAAAGGAAGTTGTTATCCCTAGTAAAATGCTTACATATATGTACAGTTATCATCACTAGCCCGGTCGGGCTACCACTCTGGGGGAATTCAATAGCCCGAAACGAAATCCACTAGTCTCTGGCTATCAGGCTAGTGCGAATTTCCCACACTGAATGGATGTTGCAATAGAACTTCCTCACTGGCGCCGGATCCCATAATTATCTATATCTATAAATAACATATAATAATATAGATATTAGGTTATTATCTGGGCTATTCATAAAGCTTCGCCATTCGCCATAGGCGAAAGTCAACTTGGTTTGGCGAAAAAAGAAATGTACCCTTTCGTCAATTTGGCAAAAGTAAAATTGACCCCATTTTGTATAGAGTCTGTAATGGCGAAAGTGGGAAGAATGGCTAAAGTCTTTTCGCCACTACGAGTGGTAATCATTAATTAAAATTGAATAGTTTGACATTGAACAGCTTAAATATAAATAGAAGTGTTTGGTTCCTTAGCCGATTTTCTAGTGAAAGCGCTCTTTTAGAAAATCCAGAGACCAGACATTATGTATATTTCCAATAGCAACGTCTAATGAAAACGTTTAAACAGGCCGGTTCCCGGTTTCAGTTTATGTGTCACACTAAAGTCGGTACCAGAATAATAAAACGCACCAAAACGTTTTCGATACTTATTTCTGTAGCTCACTGCGTTAAAAAAAGATACTCATAAAGGTGATATGGGACTTATTGCAATAAAAAGCACGCGAATAAAAAACATTATTTGTGTGTAAACACATTCAATATATCAAGCGTTTTAAATGATTACATCGATGCAATATTAGAACGAAATTCCATGGTACGGAATTTACGGACAACGAAACAACAACAACAACAACATGAGGGAAAGGGACTCCCGGTGAAAAATGGTAATTAAAACAAACATTCAAGGAAATATAACCTTTTATGAGCATATCTTAATGCATTGGAACTCCCACATTTAGTAAAAAGAACGTCATTATTGTACAAGTACTGTCAACTTGCCAGTTCAATGACTCCCAGATCACGTAAACGCTGCAGCATACCCTGCAAACTTTAAGGTTAGATATTCTTTTTTAAAATGTTTAATTTATTTTGTTTTATTTACAATCAAAAGTTATTTTATATTCTTTTTTTAAATGTTTATTTTGTTTTATTTAAAAAATGAATCATGCCAGGTGCATGCATGCAAGTTTAATTATTTTCTGTCGTCTTTCTAACCCTGTCCCAAAGTTCTGTAAACATTTATTGAGGTATAGGATGTAGTACTCTACTAAGAACAACCACACAATGAAGTGGCTGATACAAGAACTGTTATTTATTTGTTCAATTTACACATCATTTATTTTATTATGTGATAAATACCATTCTAGCCTATTTCAATAATTGGTCTGTAAATTGAACAAATGAACTGTAATTTATATTTAATATTTCTGCTAAAATGGCTAAAACGACTTAGCCAAATTTGGCTTTGCAAAAATCCAAGTGGCTAAAGAAAATTTGGGTAGCTTAGCCAAAATGGCTCATAATATTTTGGTCCAATGAAGAGCCCAGATTATTATGGGATCCGGCGCCAGTGAACTTCCTTTTATAATTTTTAGGTCATAGAATTCAAACCGACACAAAAACTGCTTAAAACATACGTATATTGTTTAAATACAGTACATTTCGCATTTTATATGTGGTCTATTGCAAATAAGGTCAGGTCTAGTGGGTTTTCCATGTTACTAGACCACTTTCCAATCTCAAAATAGTAACATTGAACCCTTTTGGCAGATCATTCATAGATATACCAAAACAGTTATGACAACCCATATTACTGTTCCAAAAACAAAGCAACCGCAAATTTCAACAAAAAGAAGTTTTTCTTTTATCATGATTTTGTGAAGAAACCGCGTTAAAAGGCAGGATACTTACGAAATTAAGACAGTTCTTGAAAACCGGCATTTAAAACCACCTCAAACTAATAATAACAAAAATGTGTTTCCGGTTAATACTATTTATAGTAACGTCTTCCGGTATGGTCTAAACCCAGATACTACATCCTAGCATTAGTTCGGGGTCTACGGACGGGCAAGGTCCCAGGCTTTCCTTTATTTAGGAAAAAACATATCTCATACTTAATGAAATACAACTATACCAAATACATGTATGCATCATACTTCTTAGATGGTAACTTTCTAAAATCTTTAGATCTTGATGGCGATTGTGTCCGTCTACCATGTCTATTTTAGACTCCTTAGTTCTGACAATACTTCAGGAGCAACATCAGACTTTGACTCTAAACCTAAATCTGCTGTTCCTTCACCATTTCTGACACTTACAGACTGGTGGTCATTATTTTGTTTCTCGGAATCATCGGCAGTTCTCTGTATGAACTTTTTTTTATTGACGAAACATTTCGTTTGTAATTGACCCCTTCATCTTACTGTAAAGTAAATCTGTTACCAGACATATCAACTACTTTAAAAGGACCAGGATGGAAAGAAGTACTCAATTTAATTTCTTTGGATTGCTTCATTAGGACTAAAACCATTTTTCTTTTAAATCCGAAAACTGAGCATTCAGTTTCTAACGCAGAGTCTGAACCAATCAACACCTCCGTAAGTTATTATCATAGACTTGCGTTTGGTAAGGGTTAAAAGGTATCCAAATCGGTCTTACAATTTTGTGTCTGACTGTAAGCAATTCTGATTCTTTTTAAAGTAGTTGTTTCAGGTATCAAAAAGATAATCGAAGACGGACATTTTTATCCGTAATTGGATTTCTTAAACAGTTAACTGATTTAAAACAAATGTTTGTGACGTTTTCTATATCAGCAACCATCGCGTATGGGTTCATGGGCCACAAAACAAAGGGAATGAGGTGTTTGTATACAGTGTCAATAATGATGCGATCAATTCCAAAACAGATTTAGTATCCATGACCGCAAGTGCTTTTATTTGATAGAATTACCACAAGAAAGAGCTATGAAGGTTTGGCTTGAAGAACTTAAATGCGAAAGCACAATATTTGACATATGATGCAATGATGTAATAAGATTAATTTCAACTTTTAATTTCGAAATAACTTATTCTGGTGTACCTGCAGCAAAATCCCTCAGAAACCTTCAGAAATCATTGTGCTAAAAAGATAAACTGCTCGAATCGACCAATTTATCTTTTAGCACAATTATACATTTTTTTTAAAAAAAAGAAAAAAGAAATATCTTAATGTAAGTGTTTGGTATTTTTTCCAAATTTGATGATAATGCGAACGCAGTCAACCGCTCAAGCAACCAAGTGACACTCGTGTTTGCTTATTCTACCTTAACACCTGCCTACACTGTATCAAACTATCTACTGATTAAATAAATATGCTTAAAAAAAACTTGAAACCGTTGCGAGACCCATCCCCCACCACCACCCCCTAGATTTAGTGTCTACCAACAAAGGCGTCTTTTAATAAGTTAACTTCTTTTATTGCTCATACGTATTCAAATGTAGTCTACGATTTCTATCAATTTCGCGCAATAAAAGTTTTGTCGTTTGGTAAAGAGTCCATTCTAGTTAAAAACCTCAAACACAAAACATCAAAGACTAAAGAACAAGCCCTCCCAAAAGTCGGGGTGACCAGAGATACTTTATTAATGAACACTATGTTGAGAAGGTTCTTACAGGGTGACAGTCAAAAGCCGAGTGATCCTCATACATGATGTTAAATGATGTGCGAAAACCGATAAGCAATGCGAGCAAAACCACGTTACCCGTTAGGAAGCGCAGTAATTCCTCCGCGTATGGTTCTATTAGACTTAGCCATACTTGAACAATTTCCATCCCATAGTAATGTGGAATATTAATTATAGGTAAGTAAAGTAAGTTTCTGACACAGGTCCAATATGGGTCCTCTTTGTCAGTGCCTGACCAACATTTATCAGTTTTCTAACGGCTTCCTGGATACACCAGGGTAAAGTGTTTTACAAAACAGTTTACGCTTAAGATTTGCGTAAGTCTAAAACAACAACTCCTCCTATTTCATTATTGAGCAAAGAGATATTACAAAGTAACACATCATTGGAATTGTCTCTCCGAGACGCTTCCAATGGTGTGTCACATTGCAATATTGTACTTTCATTGACGATTCTATCCATGTTTATCAGTTATGACTTACGCAAATATTTTCCTTAAGTTGTAAAACGGTACCCAGTACTCTGGCTCTAGCGTGACTGCCAAATGCTACTCACACGATACCAGGTCTCGGTTGGGCTCGTTCCCAGGACCCCTACGTTCTCATGAAAATCCAGATGCCGTCAGCGGAAATTGAACCCACGGGGAGAGGGGCCATGTCATGTTCTGTACTCTTACTTCTAAACAATAAAAGTACACTATTGTAAAGTGACCCGTCATTGGGAGCGTCTCGGAGAGATCATTCCAATGATGTATTACAATGCAGTGTTGTTTATCTCAAGTTTGAAATGAGAGTGAATGTTTGTCTTTGAATTATGCAAAATTTAAGCATACTTTGCTTAGTAAAATGCTATTCTGGTGCATGAAAGGAACTTGTGGACTGCCTGGATTATGAGCCGGTTTACCAAGCTGCATTGAGGGGAGCCATAACTGTACTTGCTGCAGTTTAGCTGCAACATGACTCGACTCGACTCGGTGTCGCACCCAAAGAATGCCATACACAGACCTTTGACAAAACCAGGCATTATATACTACATAATTCTACGCAACTTCTAAAATGTCCACTTTTAACAACGGACAGTATATATATATATATATATATATATATATATATATATATATATATATATATATATATATATATGAAACAACAATACAAACACAACATAATTAATTGGTTGTACTTGTACTATGACCAATAATATGATGCTTGTGTCAAACCGACTTGTATGTACCAGCTGCAATGCTGAAGTACTTTAGCCTGGGGACATGAGAAATGATGTTGACAAGTAATGAAATACAATATTCGTTTTTATCGGGACAATCGTTTCTTCTTGCTTTAAAAAGACAGAGAAACAAAAATGTCGCCTGACATATTGTCAATTTACCGGTGACAGACGCTACTTTACTTTTTTGCCCTGTTAATAACGTCAATTGGTTGATTTGCATATCATAAAAAATCAAAAACTTTCAAAGGAACAATTATCCAAAATCTTTATTTATGTTGACTTAACACGGATGTTCCAAACTGTAATTGTATATACGATGAAACAGCTACGTCTGGATCACTCTTCAATGTTGACTTGGAACTGCGTATGACGCATTCGTCTTAGGGAAATAACCAGGATTTTCGAAATAAAAATATGTTTTGAAGTTATTTCCCTTGTCTAGATTTTTGATGCGTTCTGCATACTTAAGTTAAATATTTTTTTCAAATTACAAGTGAAAGAAGAAATGAAATACAGTGAAGAAAACAAATGTTGAATTTTTTTTTTTTTTAAATGTTATACTACAAAAGGCTAAAATCAACATTGAAAAAAGATGTCTCATGACGAATGATGCTTGGATTCAAAGTGAATAAGCATCGTAAGTAACAAGTTTGATGATCCCCGATGGCTTGTTCGAGAAATAGTCAAAATATATCAAAATACTGTTTCCCTTTTAAATGATTTCGTAAGCGTGAACACAACTCCAAACAGCATCGCATTAATCAAAGGGAGACAACCAGTACTTTTCTACAATTTATTATCACATCATTTCCCTTTTATACAAAACTACATACTAGATTTCTGACTCGCTTCTTGTCTGTTTTGTTTGGTAAACACTATTTTGACTCACTGGAGATTGATTTCAAATAAAAATTATAAGTATATGTATTTAGAAGCTATTTGATTAACCCCTTCCCAAACAACACATATTCGACTGTCCCAAATTGAAAGAGTTTGCAGACGACATTTCAAAATGTGATGAAATTGAAAAATACTCATCAGATAGAGCAGAAGACCTTGTGGGAAATGGAGAAATTGCTCGTTACGAGCAATTTCTCCTTTTCCCACAATGTTTTCTAAAGTCGTCTGCAACAAAGTGGTCAAATGTCGTCTTTGTTTGGGAAAGGGTTAAGTGTAATCTTAAGAAAAACGCAGTCTCTTAACCTTATTCAGTGATAGGCTTCGAGATGACATTTAACGCTCATCCCTAAATGGACAATTGTCAAAATTGAAAGAAACGGAATTCACCAGGCGACAACTTAAGCATGAGCAAAATATCGAGTTAGGTAGAAACCGTTGTGATTAACGGATACATTGCTCATTAGTCGTAGTTTATCATATTGTCACGTTGTTTTTTAAGTACCATGTTGAGGTTACGGTAAAGTGAGGAGTAATGGCGTAAGAAGTTATTTGTTTCCCGGTATTAATTGAGTTACGCAGGTCGAAATAATTTTCAACCAACTTCCAAAACACCAGATAGTAGAGAAAAAGCCTGTTTAATTGATAAGAAGTATACAAATTAACTTAAACAATTGTTAAAATGATAAACACCAATAAAACATCAACATAAAATAACAAATAAAACATGATTTTAGAAATGCCATTGTCTTGATCAAAACTCTTCTGTGTCTCAATACAACAAAACAATAAAGACTTCTCTAGTTGAATCAAAATCTAATGCAATTTCACAAGTTTTCAGATATATCATCGCAACAGTTCATCTAGTTTCATGAGAAAAGTACCAGGTTAAGACATTATTTCCTAGCCTTGTACTGGTTGACTTCCCAGAAATCTTGTTACAGACCGCATTAAACCCATATAGGAAAGATAGGAAATTCTTGAAGTCTATTATACCTATACACGGTTAGAACAAATACAAGGCCCACGTATCTATGAAGTATAGGGTGAACACTTAGAGGTGCCCACTTTTTGTTTAGAAATCATATTTTCAAATATTTACAAATCGTATTACATACACATAGACGCGTCAACGCCTTTATATCAACAAGACATAAGTCACTCGATGGGTGTACCTAGATCAAACCCATTCCCCTTCCGAGTACAGTCCCTTGCTGTCACGTAAAACATGTATTTCATCACGTACTGAACTAGATCGAATGATCCAGACGTAGATATTTCATTCTACACATTTACAGCTTGGATCATCCAAAGAAGTACTGAACATAAAATTCTGCAACCAACATCAAGAAAAATAATGACGATTTAGTTTAGATTAACCCATTACCAAAACAATAACGACATTTAACCACTTTGTTGCAGACGATTATGAAAACATTGATAGGAAAAGGGGAAATTGCTTTTATTGAGCAATTTCCCCTTTTCACACAATGTTTTTTGCCTTATCAGAAGATTATTTTTTAATTTCATCACATTTTGAGATGTCGTCTCATAACTCTTATCAATTTGGGACAGTTGAAAAATTAGCGTTTGGTAAAGGGTTAAATATATTGTATTAAAAAGAAACATCATATGTAAACATTACTAATGATAATGTGAAAAGGATTAAAAGGAAAGCTTTGTGGCTTATCAAGTCCATCTCCTCGATAATTTGATAATTCTCTTCAAAACGCACACTTCTTTAGTTTGTTCTCATATTAGTCGTTTTGGTATATTATTAGTCAGGTTTGTTTCCTCAGATTTAGTAATGCAATTACATGTAGGAGTCTACGGATAAGCTCACTTTGGTCAAAGATAATAACAGGGATTATTTTCATTAACTTCGAAATGGTCTTGCAATAATACTTCACCACATTCGCTGCGGATTTCTTTAGAAGTCACAGTGACAAGTGGACAAGTTCCTTAGTAGGAAATAACAGGCGAAAACCATTAAAAAAAACTAGAGGTGTCAATTATTATTTGATATTGAGTAAAATGATAATTTTGACAAAATGGACATATTTCTTGTAACTAGCAATTTCTCCTTTTTAGGCTAAATGGCTTAACATGTGATCCGATGAAGCTGCATTATACTGCGAGAAAATCCGTGTAAATGTTGAAATAATTAGATATGATGTAATTCTGGTGTCAGAAACTTTTACGTACCGTCCCCGGATCACGGAGGGTAATCAACACTGAGAATTCGTATCCTAAGTGTAATTGTAATTAGTCACTTTACATAACAGACATGAATAAATTAGTCCCTTTTTAACAAAAACCTAGCTTTGACACAGCTGAAGCAGAAGATAAAAACAGAAAGAAAAAAAAACCCTGAGACAAAGAGGTGTGTCATTGCTTGTAACATACAGTTTCTCCGTTTAGTTTACTCGTTCCACCCATAATCATGAAAACTGTATTCTTATTCAAGTTATGATGGCCGGATACTGTGACTTTAAATTTTGGCTGGTCACAAGGTCGTAAATAGTTTAGCGCAACCTTTTGTTGACGGGTTAACACTCGACACAAACAAACCCTACTCTTTCATCTATCGGATGTGTAATGTAAGTAACATTAATTTTCAGAGCAGGCCTTATTACTGACAGCTTAACGCATCTTTAAATACGACTCTCTTTCAGCTTTAAACCCAAAACGAAAAAGTTTGGCAAGGTAACCTGTCTATTTGTTTAATGGTCTGGTTGGAGTTGTATGTTGCTTTCAACGATATTTCAGTAATACCAGTGTTATACAATGTTATTCATGCATGACCATGACATACCAAGTTTTTTCACAAGCTCCTTTTAAAAAAGTTTGGTTCCTTTATCATATCGGAACTTTTCAAGTTATCGACTTTACCTTAATCACGTTCACCGATTTAATCAGAACTGCATAAATATGTTTCCGAACAACTGACTTCTCTTCAACATGGAGTCACCTTTGTCATGTCAGCTATAATAGACAAAAAACATGAAGCTGTATTCAATTAAACACTTCAAAACGTCGAGAACAATTTTGGACAAGATGGGTTCGTTTGTTAAGGTGAATGACTCGCATTCTGACTAATAAATCGTTGCTGCAAAGGGTGGTAAATGGATAGACAGATATAACAGCCACCCAAAACGTGGGGTAGGTTTCGATGTATTTGAAACTGGGCGTCAACAACAAATCTGACGTTCTACAGTCACAGATAAAGGATTTGCATTTAGCTTTAAATCTTTTGCACGTCATAAGATAATTGTTAGCTCATATTTCCCATGCGTGTCTTACGTGGTTAACAATTGTACTTGGTGTAATACAATCTAGTAATAGAGGTCCAGCCCCCACTTCCAATCTTAGAGGTTTGTCATATTACAGCATATTGAGAATTATTTATCGCATTCTCAAAAGTGTTATGGGATATGTTAGAAAACTGATGAGCGCGCATTTGATTAACCCTTGTATTGCTTGAACCTACTTCATGCTTATGCAAACTGGTTAGATCATAGCCAGCCGCCAAATAAATTGGCGGCTGGCCTGTGATACAACCTGTTTGCTACTATAAGTATCTTTCCTCATCAAAATTAAGCAGATAGTTATGGTTTTAAAAAAATACCAAACATTCTGAGGGATTGACGATCACCTTTCGTGTGGAAGGTTTCATGTTCGGGACCACATCGCGACATACCAAATACCAAGAAACACATGGTAACAATTGTTTCCTTATATGGTAAATGGAAATAATTAGCTTTAATGGGTTTTTCGCATCGCGTCAAAAGTATTTCAGAAATATTGCAATGTCAAGCACATCACGAATAGGGGAATACCTCCTAAATAACTGCCCATAAGGGCTGGTCAAGAAAGGTTAACCCATCGGCATTGTGTAAGTCAGCCGGGAGACTACCATTTAATAACATTTAAATTTACCACTATGTGTACAGTGATAGGAACTCGCTCGTGGAGAGGATAATTCTTCATTTGTAACTGAATGTAAGACATTATGGTCACTCATTATAAGTATATACTTTTGTCATGACTGCTTGCAACAAGAAAATAATTGTCGAAAGACAAACACGTTGCTTACCAGAGGAATAACCCAAACTCGCTTGTTTGACAAGTTCCCGTCTGAGTGCAACAGAAAAAAGGCGTGTTTATGAATACAGAATTGGGAAATTCAACATTTTATGTAAAATTCATAAAAAGCAAGTTTTTTTGTAAGTGAATCGGTGCACGTCGAGTATGCATATGTTTTTTCTTAAAGCCGGAATGTAGATGTTTAAGCAGCTGTATGAACGGGAAAACAGCCATATTAAATTTGCGCCGAATGCTGTCTTATGCGGACCGAGTGCTACTAGCTTATTCGGTAGATTTTTTCTTATTTGGAATAGCTCAAGTTCAAGACCCACAAGAGTTCATTCCAACGTCAATAAAGTTAATGTGACATGGCTTGTTCGTCTCACACCCTTTAATAAAAAACGTAAATGTTGGACATCAGTCATTGGATTGGAAAGAATATTGTGCAGTACTGGTAAAGAGATACCAGGAGCTTGAATACATCCTCTGAACACCGCGATATGAGTGAAAATCTGTTGAAAACGGTGAAATACCCCCGACCGGGGACATCCTGTCATACATGGAATTGGTTTACGGTCGCTCTTAACCGAAAGTTTAAGATCGTATTTGCTTTTGCACATGATGTAGGCAAAACATCATATACCATTTTGTTTAAACGGCTAGGTTTTATCACATGACTAGAGTCAACTTTGTTTAAAGCGAACATTGAAATTGTTGATGAAAAAAAAAATGATAAGTCTAAGTTCATCATTATATCGGACGTGAGTCATTCATAAAGCTTTTATTGGAGAGCTATGGTGAATTGCGTCTGTATTTAACCATTAGTTGTTTTTTTTATAGCACGAATATGTTTCCTTCTTCAGTGGTCGCTTGGAAACAGTAAAGACTGTACAAAATGTATCGTTGTGACAAAAAAGGTTTCTTGTTATAAGTTTCTTTTTGTCACGAGACTTTCATTCAATGTCTAAAGAAACAATTCCATTTGTACCATTCTAATGTTTGTATAGTTCGGATGGCTACAAGCCGACGATACCACGACACAATTTCGACATTAATTTACCACAGCAATTCGCACCATATAATTCCCCTTACCTATTGTATCGGACTAGTTGTTGGACAGTATGGAAACAAAACCTTATTCAATTAAGGCTAACAGCTGTTTTCGTGAGTCAGGCCATTGTTTCAACCCGATTCTTGCGTACGAAACATAAAGGCAAACCCACCGAGCGTAGTGTTGACAGAGGCGACATTTTTAGCTGTATCCGAAAGATAAGTACACAGGGCTGTTACAGAAACAACAAAACGATTTTGGATACAATCAACGACCATTTTTCTGTGGTTTCTTCTGGTGGATTTACCATAATCTCATTAATCCAGACGTAGATGTTTCATTATGCTAATGTATATTTTCTATCCGAGCTAAGTGAAACATCGTAATGCAGAGAACATTCTAGGAAAGCTCTAAATTCTCTAAGGTTAGAATGGAGACTACATGGAATTAGGGACCAGTTTGACCATATAGTATATCTCCCATACAAATTGAGGTTTAATTATAAATTTAACCTTCACATATTCAAGATGGCCGGCTGTCATCGCAATATACAAGGTCCTCAAGTCAAATTCAATCCTATTAGGGAATACCTGTTTCATTTCTATGCCATTTCTTTTAACCTCGAGACAATAAATGTTAATGGGGAAAACTTTTAAAAACCGTCGAGAAAGAGACTGTAAGTCTAAACGAGATGTATACAATCTATTAATAAGCGTTTAAATATATATTGACGTACTGAAGAAAACTGGCATTCGCTGCAAAAGTGCACGAGAACCAGGTCGTACCAAACTCTCAAGAACCATGAAATAACTTTTTTTCTGTGACAGTCTGGATTGTGGAAGGCAACTCGTCAAACACGGATTGTATGGCTTGGAATTCATACAGCATGCATGTACCATTCTTAACACAACATTACTTTTATTAATTGTCATAAAACTATATATGTCGGTGCGGTTAAACGAGATTAGCTTAAGATAAAACATTCATTTGGCATCGAGTGTGAAACAAGTTATAACGACATATATTAATTACTCTCGATTTTGGTGCCTAGAAAACGAGTATATATACAGGGCTTGTTTTCCTTATATAGCAGAGGACCATTCAAAGCACCTCCCCGGCAACTCGATTTCAAATTCAAATCTGCTAATTGAGTTTCCCAATTCTAAAATTTCATCGATACAATCTCCTGATATCAACAGACTTAGGACTCTTCCCAATCTAAGGAAAAAAGGGCCTTGATAATTACGAAGCACTAAGGGACTGGTGAATCTAGGTTCTGAAGAAATGTTACCCTCCAAACTATGATTCACACGAGTATATCTTACGCTTTCAAAAAATAAATCTAGGTTAATTCAAATCATTAAGAAGTGAGATTATAATTTTAATTAGAAGCAAGTTTTTGCAAAATATGCCAAAAAAAGAAAAGAAATCACAGAGTCGCTGAAAAAGAGGAACGGATTTAAAAAGCGAACGTCCTTCCTTGTTTCAATCGAAACTATGAAAGTACTTACAAAACCGAACACGTGTACCTTATCAAAGCATCAATTCAATCAAAAAAGAAAATAGCAGTAGATTGTCTCTCACTTTAACCTATGACACGACTTTTTCCGAATGTAAAATAAAAGAAAAGATAAAATAACGACTAAAAATAAACACTCCCGTTTAACGCAGTTTCTATGTTGCAGATACCCAATTCAAGATTCATAGAGGCGTCTTCTTATTTGGTTCACAATATTCCTGTATAAACCTTGTGAGATTGTCTGTTAGAGACACTGTTGGACCTTCAATTTTCATGAAATATCATAACAATTTCCTTAACATGGGAATCCATGATTGATCCAAATTAAAATAAACAGTTGACAACACAAAAAAGAAAGAAAACAAAATCTATGATATTGGAAAGAAACTATTGATGTTTCTAACGTCTTCTACAACAGAAGCGTCTAAGTGATATTTAAAGGAGTAAGTGGTTCAAAAAGAAAGAAACGTCCGTCAGAAATATAAGATATTTGCGTAATAATGGTTAATAAATAATAAAACGCATCTTTTGACTAAAATGGTCTGCACCTGTTGATTAATTATTCCGTCATTGTTCTCCTTGATAGATGTGAGTTTAAGATCGCAGCTTATGAGAATTATGTGACAGATAACACCTTTAACGCCAAAGAACCAGTTGAGTAATTCATCTTTATCCAAATGTTTGCAATAATCTATGATATGAGGATAAGACCGATACTCGAGTACATATGTCTTTGTTCTGAAACAAATTTCTATTTAAATGTTTTTTTTTGTATTTGCTCATCAAAAACAAAAAGATGAAACAAATGTACCATTTAACATGTTTAAAGTATTCATGTTTTTGAAAGTCCTGTAGCAGGAAATCTTTCATATAGCTGTAGCTACTAAGGGAAATGTTTCAAATGCAAATTCCAAAAGAATACTTGAAAATTTCAAATGAAGGAGTTGTATTAACATATACGAAACTAAAATTATACGAATTCCATGGCTATATGAAACATTAATGAGCAATTCACCTTTTTGTTAGTCTGAAAATTTAAGCCATATGTGTATACCTGTAAGAACCAATCCTATGGAATGACATTTCCATGATGAGTATTTACTGTCTAACCATTTATAAAACTATTCTATCATACAAGACTCTGGTGTAAACGAGTGTGGAAAATGTCACGTAAATGCGAAAAATGCTCAATCACATAGCTCCTCGCTCTCTTTCCAATATTAATTTTCACGCCATTAGAAGCAGTCTTTTCAACACATTCTCCGGAGTTCAATTCTTGTCCGCGATTAGCACAACAAGGGATGTTGATAGATACAATATAACGTGCAATGGTCAGACAGTGCAAACATTCAATATGCTTGTTTCACAATGTCTTCTTTCCCTATACCGCGAATGAAAAAAATATAACACGTCTTCATAGTTTTTATTACCATGACTCCTGTTTCTGCACTCAATTTGGACCAGTTTCCAAGACCCGGATGAGGAAATGGGTCAAAAGGCCAGACGGTGCGAACAGACGATGAATGTATTTCACAAATACAGGTTTTTAACCTTGTAAATCGTGATTGACGTCATTTGGTGAGACGTCAATAATTATTATTAATCCCTTCTCTCATATTTCGAGTTTATAACTGGCAAAAGCAGAGTGTATCTGCAAATGATTATATAGAATTTTGAAAAATAACAGGACCCAGTGTTGCCATTGTAGACAATTCTCACTAAGATATACATTACTCCTTTCGTTAGAGGGGCTTATAAGACCTTTATCTGGTGATGTATTTTTTTTTAAAGAATACTCACATCAGAAGGACAACAATTATGCACGTGACGACGGAGATATCGCAATCGTAATAACCCGGATTTGATTTAAACTTACGTGTTTTTCAACAATAATACAAATCATATCATGGTTGTTGGGGCATATTTCCGCTATTTTCCTATTTTTTTTTCTTCATCTGTACACTTTCCAAACCATTGACTGTTTTATCTCATAAGAGTAAATTTTCAGCGATAGAAGACGAATAAATCATACACACAAAGGCTACAATAAACGTTGGAAAGAAGAATAGCCAAATGGAGCCATTCGATTCTGGGCACTTGTATCAGACTTTCTACCCACAAAGGTATAAATGCTAAGCTGTAGCAACTGGGACCAAGATGTATCAAATACGAATAAGACAGAAACACTTACTTCAAATTGAATCAGTCTTAACACTTTTACAGAAGGTGCCGTTATATTAAATTGTGACTTTGATTAGAAATTGCAGTATTTTTTCCTTTCAATAATTCCTCCTTTTCTATGGCATTATTTTCCTGTTACAATATTGTCTTCTGCAAATTGGCATTTGTTCTAGCTAGTTACATATTGTTTTAATTTGAAAGAAATGGTTAGGTTCCATTGGAGAACCAATTCCTTATTAACCGCCGTTTCTCAGGAATTTGCCGCTCATCATTGCAATATCTTTTGATATCATGAAAAATGTTCTTTTTTTTTCTGGCCATATTTACAGAAATCGTCTGGTGTAGCTTGGACAAAGCACATTAAATGTTTTACGTAATAGAGTGCTTTAAAATCTATAGGATCAGGTAAGAAAAACAAGCAGGAAAATACGCAAAACAAAAAATGGTTCATTGTGCACTGATTGATTTTACTCCCTCTACCAGACTTAGTGGGAGGGTTTTCCGGAATTCGCTTTGTAAAGGGATCAAAGTTAAAATCAGATCTGTTTTCCCGTTTTTCTAACCCGCTCCCTCATTTTAGCGTTTAAGATAAGTTACTCCCCTTACTGGTTCGGAATACCGATGTTCCACCAAACATAGATATTCTTGATAGGCATTTTAATCCTGCGTCCTCCTCCATTAAACCACCGATCAATTATATTGAAGGCGACAGCAGACATAAAAAGCATAAAACGAATCTTAATTTATTTGTAATAATAAGAAACAATTTTGACTAAAGGGGAGAATCGTCGTTACAGGACCCTGGTATTTTGATCACAGACATTTCTAACATGTTTTGCTATTGGTGCGTCAAAGCAATTCGCAACGATGAACAGACAGGGGAATCACGTGAAAATGGTTACGATCTTATGTCAGAACAAGATGGCCACGAACCGGTATTTTATTCTTTTCTCACCTACTTGTGCCAATGATAGCCACATTGTGTACCCCGCATGAGATGACCATCAGCTTTCCGGTTCTTGTGGTATATGATAACCCATGCTTAATAACGGCGTTACCCCTTAAGTGGTTAGGAAACGCAGTCGAAGACCGACTGTTTTGGACATGGGTGTCTGTCAAGTGCGGCCTGAAGTACGGTTTTGAAATCGAGACCAATCTACCAAATGTATCTAAACCCCGGTTAATTGACTTATTACTATCAACCATATCTTTCGTCTGATCTGCCTTTAATAACCTTTGTACCTGCAATCAGCACTAACATAACGACATTCTACGTCGACTGGTCTTATGCCAATAAGGGCCAAACACATTGTGAAATGTGCATGTATTTTTATCGAGATGCAAACTCTGTTGATATATCACATAATCTGAGAAAGAACCATCCCAAATGATTTAAACATACCATTTCGACATTATCAATTATAACATTTTGCTGATTTTTTTTATTTATTTTTTTTACAAAATCTCGACTCAAGAAATCATACGTCACATGGTCACCATTTCGCCATTCATCACTACCGTAAATGAATAGAAATGCAACGTGAGCAAACACAAAGTGAAACCTTAATGCAGCATTGATCGACCGGTTTTAATCTCGACTCCCTCAATACCTCCCACTCGTTGTTTGATTAGTGGTAAAATACATTTGTCTTACAATACGCCCAGCTATGACAGGAAATCTTTTCAAATGCATTGTGGTATACCATTGCAAATATCCAACCCCTTCCTCCTTGATACATCAATTTGTTGCATCTGTAACAGGTTTTCATAAAGAGCATTGAGCACTCGATCCTTTTGTCATCATGGCTTCTATCCAATATCTTATAAGGCATACTTCCTTTTTACATTTTGCAGACTGTCGTTGCTTTGAAACTTTGATTAGTCATATATTCAAATAGGGAGGGACAATTGACAAACGGAAGGACGAACACTATCTTTGCAATTTGGTATTAATAAGGTAGATATTCACACGTTTATGGAAAGGAGTTATTCGATAGCTCACTAGAATCATAAACAAAAGTTGATTTGTCACTTGAATAGTTTTCAACTGTTTTATGACTTATCACAGCCATACATGCATATTAACAAATTTATGTCCTATTGATTAAAATCAGGACATCCTATTTTGGCTTTGAACTGGTTCAAGTCGCAATGTTATCATCATTATCCAGGGAACCACGAAAGGATGATACATTACTATCATATTTACAAAGCAAAAATGAAGGCAATGAAAAAAAAAAAAGCTTTTTCCTTTCAATATGTCCAGCAATAAGACCAAATCGATGGTTCAATGCAAGACTATAGTAAGTGCTTCATAAACATGAAGCACTTACTATAGTATTGCATTGAACCCTCGAAATATGTTTGGTAAAAGTCTACAAATGGAACCAAAACCGGACTGCACATGCTGATATACATCGATACATTAATCACATTTTTACCGTGAATGTATCTCGCATAACATGTTGAATCAAAAGTTAACAAGCCGGGTCGATTGAATATTGTTTGAATGGTGCTATTTTAGAGTTATCTTAAATGGATCTAAATTTATATTTGATGCATGAAATATTACAGGCATTATAGCGGCGATATGGCCATGCTAGCGTGATTAATTGACCGGTTAGCCTGTCCTAGATCGAACTATGATTCCGACGGTTCGCCTAAAATGGGCATTAATGGTCATTGAGCAAAACTTGACTTTGAATATGTTTGTCAAATGAACAAATATGCATTAGACCAGCTTATATGATATCTAATTGGCTTTTCGACAAATTGCAAATTGAAAAAGCCTGTTAAATTGTATCATCCGACATGTTTCATAATATTTTGAGTGATTGAAAGTGTAAATTTGGAAACGTCTTAAACGCGAGTCTTTAGTTTAAAGTTTTCAGCATAACTTTAATTCTGTAATTATCAGGCACGTGTCATACACATTTTAGAACGTTGCTTGAAACAGGATCATCTGTACTGACTAATATTACTGCTATTTCCCGAATATAAATCAATCGGCAATTACATGAAACATTTGTCACATAAACGACAGGTTTGGACAACAGATACATTAATTTGCAGAGGGCTGCTAACATTTAAACTGGAAAACGTAATCGGATTTCTCATTCCTTTTTTTTCGCATTCTTTTGTCTTCGCCCACTGCATCCCATTTTTTGTACAACCATTGTTCATTAATAATATTTCGTTTGACCTACACCATGCGAAAAAGTATCTTTAAATCGCAGCTTACAGTGCATAATTCATACAGTCTATGGGGGGTAATATCCTACAGATTTCTCAGAAGTTATCGATGGCAATACTTTTAAAGGCAGTTTTTATTTGCGGCAATAGCCATACATTACGCACAATAATAATTCGTGGTGATGTTCTTAACTAACTTAGGAAATAAAAACAGGGAAAAAATAATTGATAGCCACGACCAATTACTATATTTGTTACATCGTTTATTAAGACATTTATTGATGGTGTGCCTAATTACCACGTTGATATGAAGAAACGTGTTGATCAGGGTAAATGCTTCAAAATAGATTTTATAAAGGTCTATTGCAATGATCTAGAAATCTACAAAAGAAAAAACCGAAACCCATTGAAGTTTGGCAGCTTGCACATTATCTCCCAGAGCAAGGAATCCATGAAGATAGATATACCAAAGTAAGCCCTTTTCAAATCTCATTACAGAATACGTGTTTGACCAAGGTGTTATGGGACAAATGGTTAAATATTCACTGTCTGTAACACCGTTTAAAAGAAACCTTTCAAATTTCTTACATTGACAATTACCTACTTAGACTTTTAAAGGTTTCTTCTACATTCCTTAAATACCTTGCGTATTAATTTTGTATCTCTGGAATGTTTGTGGTTTATAATTAGTTATTCATATAGGTAGGTATTGGTCCATCTTTCTTGATCAATCATTGTTTAACAAATTTACTGATAATATAGCATTACACAGTCTACAAATGTTAGAGAACGTATTTATGAATTAAATGTACATTTAATATGAATGAGTTTTTCAGGTACTTTGAATCTTAAGGAAATCGTCATTGATCACACCAGAGAAGGCTGAAGCATGGTTGATAAGACAAGCAACAGCCAAATAGAATATAAAAAACGTCTATAAAGTCAAAGTAGGTTTTCCAGGCTGAATTATATAAAGAGATCTTTATAAACTGTTTATGCATTAGTCGCTTCTAATAAGTTTGAAATTTCAACACTCTAACAAATAAACGTCATTTGAATAGATTCCACATAATTTGTCATTGGTTATTGATCTATAAAACAAAGCAATATACCTCGTGTTTGTATGTCTTGTTAGGGGTGTACTCGTACATCATGCTAATAGATTTGTAATTATTTCATTATGTCTGTCTCATTAATGATGCGAAAAGACTCGAGCTTAAATGTCAATAAAGGTTTGGTACAGCTATGTAGCGCTTTCGGATTTCGCCATGTTCATCGATTTCTTATCAGGAGGAATAACTCATATAGACATGTGCGCTATGAGGTATTTCCACAAAGGTTATCGATCGTTGTTTAGTATTGAAAGCAAATGATTCGTTTGATTGGATGATGCATACCTTTTATTGTATGGGACATGTATACAATTAGATGCACGTATCGATGACAGTGTTTTGTCCTTTCCCATTTCTTTCGCCATGAAATGATTTCTAATGTAATCAAAAGAAATATTACTACAATTCTCCCCTAATTATCCATGGTTTGAGGCTATCAAGAAGTTTTGCTCAAAAGGGTGTCTCAAAGTTTATATCCCTTTAATAAAGAAAGTAATCAATTTGAATTATGTACCCTGATGATACACTGTAACATGTACTCATAAAATAAATAAATAAGCATAACTAGGTGGAGGTGACAAAGTGACATCTTATTTCTCAATGAAAACGACAATGCTTTCTGGAAACAAGTGCGCGACGGTACTTTGATCGGAAGTAAACCCACACAAACACTTATATCTCTATCCAAACACAATCATGATGTTTTACAAAGAAATGGAAGACGCCAGCCAGACATTCCGTTGACCGATTACTGACGGCATTAAAATGCATATCCTCGTTTAACACATTTCCGCGTTGGTGATTTTGTGTCAAATGCAAAGTGGTGACCATTTTATCGGACGAAACTTTAATAAGAACATCTTTAGAACCTTAAGTTTTATCGCATGTAGACAGCTTAATAAATACGATCAACATATGATTATCATGATGAACTAACGAGTAAACCAAGGGTATTGCTCCATAGTCTTACAGGTCAGGACATAGGAAACAGGAAGTGAGACAATTTCCTCAATATGACCTAGAGTTGGATGATACATAATTTCCCCCATCGATGTTAAGCAGTGGATAATATTCGAAATAAGGTTGGTTTTTGCGTGCTACACCTCAACTTATAGACGTCAGAACAAACGCATTCTAATGTCTAAACATAGCTTATGAAATATTGCCAACTCCTTTCCACCATAACTCTTACATAGCCAGTTTAAACTGCGATTACATTATACCCAGGTTGCGCAAGACAATAAACATTGGTCCACGTAATTTAGCAAGTTCTCAAGGCGTTAAAAGAGTTGGATGGTTAGTTTGATCGTCTTTAAACCTAAATCAGAACAACTCCAATGGGGCACATTTGAAGAATGACAAACGCAATTCATACATAGAGGGGGATACCGTTTTAGCAAAAAGTATATATGGGGCTAACACATGTCATCAATGTTGCATATCAGAACTGTTCAACTGTATGAGATCTACGGTGGTGAAGAGAAAACCGCTGCTGGACACGGTTTCACCAATAAAGCGACAGCATAGAAATGATATAAGCAATGTAAGAAAAGATCGAACAGTTTAACGATAGAAATCCAAAAAACCAGACATCTAAGAAACTCTTGACTCTTAGAATGCTGGGTAATTTAATAAAAATAGATTTGTGTGTCGTCTGCATTCCAAACCCCTAAATATATGCTTTATTTTGATGAGGAAAGGTAGTCAGAGTAGCAAACAGGTTAGATCACAGGCCAGCCGCCAATTTACTTGGCGGCTGGCCTGGATCTAACATGTTTGCGTAAGCATGATGTCGGTTCCAGTACTATGAGGGTTAAAGATCGTCGCTTTCCTTAAGGACAGACGATTAGGATGAACTTGCGCTGATATGGTTCCTCAAACTATTACAAGATATATTTCATAATTATCGTACTATTCTTGGTTATAATGCAAAGGGTTCGCACCGTCTTTCATGTCAGTTTTTTGTCAACCAAAACCGTCTGTTTTCGCGAGAAACCCGCTTTAGAGGTGTTATGTATTCATTTTTATTCATAATTTCCCTCTATATATCAAACTGGATTCATCTTAAAAGCAGAAAATGTCATCATTCTATTCGCGATGGTAATACGTTGGTTTCGTATGAATTCCGAATTTATGAGTCGCGTGCCACGAGAAAGTCCATCATGAGATATTTACCATCTAGAGAAACTGGGTTTGAAATCAAATAGCTTATACAAGCGACTTCGATCAGTCTAGAGCAGCAGAAGTCATTTGCATATTTAGTGACAAAAGAAGATTATAAATTCCTCCCTTTGTCAAATTCATTTCAATGGCTAGCGCTTTAGTAATTAGTTTTTCGCACAAACATCCAGTGCTGCAAAGTGAAGGTTCTCACGTTAGTTAAATGAAGAACGAACTTTCAGTTTCATAGCATCAGAGGATCCTTTGGTGTAGTTCTTTTATGAGAGCCATCAGATCAATAGTTTATTTATATGTTGTCCTTTCATGACATCAGTACTATTTTAAATCAATTATATCATTTTGTAATATGCAAATGACATTGTATAACATTGCAAATAGAACTACTGAACTGTATTGTATTGTAGTTTACAGTCTAATCCACATCCGCGCATAAACGTACCTGAGACAGACGACTAAGGAAATGATTCTGACAGACGGGCTCATGCTTCGACACCAGCAATGCCTCGTTTGGCTTGAATAGTGTTCCCCAAACATCACATACAGCTAACAAAACCCCAAACAAGAAAATGAGTAACGAGATAGTTCAAACAAATAGAAATCCAATCCCCAGTTCACATGTATTTATACAATTTTGTTCGACATAAATTTAGCTATAGTATAATGAATGTTGAAGCTTTCCCTTGATTGAGGAATGAATTGTCGTCGTCTGACTAAGGTAGCGATGAACATATACCTCGATGGAATACGGGCAGACAGAAGTAATTGCTTGCAGTTCACGGATGATTACCTCCCTTAAATAACAGCAGCTAGTTAACAAATCCGATATAGTTCCACCTATTGACGGGCTGAACGAACAGATAAACCATCATGAAGCAATAACCCTCATATACTAATTTGGGAATTCTTTTAAAATGAAGGGATTAGCAGACTACATGTTTAAGCTTTAAGGTACACGTTTAATATTTGCGGTAAAAGCAGAAATATTCGTCCCTCCGAAAAATCACTGCACCGCCATTAAATCACGGTCCAACCCCATTTGACAAAGGATCTAATTACAATTAATGGCACCAGCAGGTAAAATGTTTAAGAAATCACTACACAAAACGGTGTTTTTCCTCATCGTAATCAGTCAAAGTGATATCTATCCAATACAAAACGACACTGCATTTTTGTAATCTTGGCAGAATATTACTATTATTCAAGGCGAAATATCTTACATTATAATACATTTTATAAAGAGGGAACTGGCATGACCTTTTCCCCGAGAGAGGTGGCGCAGTACCTCATGCCGACAACCTGATAGCTTACAGGTGAGGTCCTAAATACTGTGTGTTCATATAGACCAAATTCACCTTTCTTCATTTTATTCTTTTGTCATATGTTGTAAAGATCGATTCCAAGAGAACCAATCATCAAGTAATAACTCTACAGTCATACGATGAAAAAAAATTCCAACCGTCAGTGATTTAAAACAAGCCTGTAAAACCTTTCTGTAATATATTCTTGACTTACACACCTGCATAAAAATTCTTCCAAGTCGTTCGTTCGTGACAAAAAATGTTTTGAACAGATCTACAATCTTCTTTTTTTTCTCGTATTCCTCTGATCACTTTTAATCTAACTTTTCATTTTATACTATTTTTTTCTGTTGTTGCCTCAACTGAATCATGAAATAGCAAATGATGGAAATGGTTAAAAAGCAAAAGGGTAAAAACACAGTCTCGCGGTGGGCCGGCCGGTCACGTTATTAAACACTAGCTTGTCTGTGATTGGTCGAGGCGATTTGCGTTTTCCCACAATACATGAATGGTTAAATATGATATGAGCCCCGGTGTGGGTATATTAGTCAATATATAAGTTCAAGTGAGAGAGGGGATTTGAGCAAACTGGATTTAAAATCAACCCATGGCGTTCCGGAGATTTCACCAATCGTTCTTCGATAACTCATAATGGAAACGCGCGGATTTATAAATAAGTTGGTCGTACGTACGTCGAAGTGAAGTTGAGTTAGTATTTGAATCATTCGTTTGGTGGAATATTAATCTCGTAGAGGGATTAATCGTTTCATAATCGCTGTACTAATTTCTTTTAGATAATAACATACTTAACTATAAGTAGATTTAGTTTCTACTACATGTGTTTTGTCTTTCTTAATTGGACTTAATTAGATCATTTATTATATGTGTTTTTGTTTTTTCGTTCTTATCGGATCGGACTAATTATGTTACCTTTAGTTTTAAAAGATAAAAATGGGCAAAGATGTAAAATTGAAAATGGTAAATAATTGCCGTACATAAAGAAGAAAAAAGAAACTGTTGTCTTTGTTTAACTGTATGGATTAACAATAGCGCTTAGTGTGTCATAAATGCGATATATTTCTGTTAAGTTTCACGAGCATTTAATGTGTAAATTGCGTTAATTTATACAGAAAAATATCAGATTTTGCGTTATATTCTGACAGCTGAATAAGGCATTAATTTATCACAAAAAGTGCGTTTGAGGTATATATTCATATATCAAACGAAAGACGACGGACAAGTGAGGAGATAGGAACAGTCGATATTCGTATCATATAACTCTATTTACATACAGTCACAATGATAGATATCTTCCGAGGAGAATCATCAATGTTGCACGAAGGGAGATAGGAGAAGTTGCCGTCGAACAAACATACCATACACAACACAAATACTTCATTTTCATATAAGAGATTTTTATTTTTTCGCCTTGAAACGGGACACCATAGGGTGTCGGGTACAGCGAGAAGTACAATAATGACCCCGGACCGACTGTTCCGAAGTTTGCCCACCGCTCTTCTCTGTTTTCTCGTATACGCAATGACACACATTCCGGCCAGAGTCTCGGGTATGAACTGCCCGCCCTGTGAAAAGATTCACTGTCAGCCCCTGAACGCCGCTAAGCTGGACTGTCGGGGCGGGAAAACCACGGACGTGTGTGGCTGTTGTCCCGTGTGTGCCCGTGTGGAAGGAGAAAGGTGTGGAGGGTTCTTTAACTACCTCGGTAAATGTGATTCTAGACTCTACTGTGAGCCGCTGTTGAAAACACGCGGAGGCAGAAAACGCAAAAGCAAGCAACCAGAGGGTGTGTGTAAAAAAGGTAAGATTTTTCTGGTTTTATCAATACAATACAAAGTTTATTTTTAAGTAAATATGCAACCGGCCCACAATGCAATTATACATAGTTAATGATGATGTGAAACATCTCACCGTAAAGAAATCAGAAGTGATGCAATCTTCTCAACCAGTTGTCACAGGAACAAAACCGATTCGATCTGTAGCGTCGGTCTCTTGTACCGAGAGTCCCGTTTTCGATCCCCGTTTGACGCGTTGAAAACTTTTGGGACTTACCCACAAATCGGAGCGAGTTCTTGTTTAGTACAGTGAAGCCTCGTTTATCCGGACCCCGATAATCCGGATGTCTCGCAATCCGAACGAAATTGTAAGGGAACGGAATTATTTGACCAGTTTGTTGCAGACGACTTTTGAAAACATTGTGGGTAAAGGAGAAATTGCTCGTGACGAGCAATTTCTCCTTTTCCCACAATGTTTTCTGCCATATCAGAAGACTATCTTTGAATTTCATCACGTTTTGATATGTCGTCTGCAAACTCTTTCAATTTGGGACGGTCGACAATTTGGCGTTTGCTAAAGGGTTATAAGTATACACGTGCGTCCAGACCGTTTATGTCCTAATGTGTATAAGAACATGCTTTGCTTCATTAGTCCGGATTATTCGGTAAACCGGACATTTTGGTGGGAACGGACATGTTCGGATTAACGCGACATCACTGTATTCAGGAAGCAGTCATTGAGGATGAATTTAACTTAATTTGATTTAAGCTTTCTTAAAAATCGATGTCAAACAATTTAGATAATATCTATACTCTATGAAAACAGTCAATATAACAATATCAATCCGTCTCTCATCAAGTATAACTTGAGCCTATCTTAGAAAATAGTTCTTGTGTTGACGCAGATTTTAGAAAATCGTAGGATATTTAGAAAAAGCACAAAAGATGATTCACGGCGACTGGAAGGATGGTACCTAAGCAACATTACCATATACAAATACACAGTAAGAAAGATGGATAAATAAGCGAATTTATGTTTCATGTTTTCCCTGGCTCATCAGTGATAGAGGAAGGAGCGACACCTTACTGTCTATTAGGGCTGTATCAAATTGAATGGATTCTTATTGTCAGCTGGGAGACTAACTCTCATGGAAAATCCCAACGTACTGGCATCGGGATTCGAACTCACGTGTAGTGGGGCATATTGATTTCATAACAGTAACACATTTTGCCGACACTAGATTATATGTCATAAACCTATACATAATATGTGTGGCGTTCAATTAGAACAAAGATATATTAATAAAATTGGAAAGAGGATGAATATATTCAATTAAACAGTATTATACACAACTTGACACACTTCATACTTGTCGTCGGTTTATACTGTCGATTTGGACTCATTTAGACAAGTCATAAAATTCACAAACTATGGGGGATGGGCTAACATACTCGTCAGATTCGCTCATTGCGGACTGAGAGTTGGATGCAATGGTGTGACGGTTACATTGTGTCAGTGGTTTGACCCATAACACCATTTATACTTGTTCTAACGTACCTACAGCAGTCAATTAATTGTTGGTTGTGGTGGACGTGTATGCTCATATATAACATTGACCGTATATAACATTAACTTGGATTTTTGTTGGCTAGTATCTTGAACGGGCATATTAATTCTAAAAGTAATGATATTGATAATCGGAGAGAAAAAATAAAAAATAAGATAGGAAGATGTATTAATAAAACTAAATCTATGAGTTTCAAATGCATATCAAATCCAAATATATTTTGCAAATCCCTATGCATGTCTGTAATAAACAATTTTGAAAAGAACAAATGTTATAAGAAACGGCCGTTTACTCAATTCAAGTTTTTTGTTAGTCCGAGCAATTTCCTGATGTTGGTTTAGGTCAGAATATGACCAAAGTTTCAATTTTTGATAAGGGCAAAATAAAGGCATACAAAATAAAATTATCAACTCAAAATAACGTGTTAGATCAATTATCAATATCTTATTTCTCATCTTACTCATATGCAATGCACATGGATTCAAATCACCAAGCGTTTGGACATTTTTTTATTTGGTTTACTATTAAATATCTTAGTATTGTCACAACAAGAAAGTAATCTACTTGTACCTGTAGTGTTCTTTTTAAATAAATTGCTGTGACAAAAGAAATAAAGAGCTTTATATGAAAGTGCATAACAAGCTTTCCTTTTTCCAAATAAGTTTTGCTTAAATCATTCAATTAGTGACTGTTTTGACAGAAAAGATAACTCATGTCGAATTAAAGCAATTAATTTACGTATTAAGAAATATCCCTGTGTAACCGAAAATAACTCAAACACCTCAACTGTCTTCTATAATAACCTCATCTTGGATGACAGTTTATCGAACTATGGATTTATCCCAGAACAATCTGAAACCAACATTACCATGGTAGTGCTATTTTTATCACTCATAATTACCACAAACAATCAAGCTTCAGTTACAGCTCTTATATTACCCATCAATCCATTCTATTTGTTCACCATATTCTGTCCTAGAGCACCTGCGGAGTTGAACTTACCAGAAATTATGCCAAGGAAGAAAATGCTTCGTAAAATTGTGTTTCTTTGCTACATTTTTTTCTTCTTTGAATTTGAGAAATGGAATCTGCACGAGTACTGGTTAAGTATCCAGGAAGCAGTCACCGAGAGTGACTTTGTACAAGCTTCAAGATTCCTTCACACTGTAAAACAAATAGGTAAATAGATAAACTTCGTACTTTCAATCTTAAGCATTGATTTTGATAGTGTTTTCCTAATAAATATCAAAATGCTGTTTCAAAAATAAATCTGATGTTCGACCGTTGCTACATTTAATGCAATATTTATATCCTCTAAAATAGGCAACTTTATAAAATGATATCATTAATTCATACACCAGTTTTTGGTTTTCTAGACAGACGTGTGAGATGAACATAAAACGTTATTTACTTCACACGCTATTCACAGTTCCCTTTGTAATTTAATGTCCACAGCAAAGTGATTATACTTCATAACCAAAGCGAAACCTAATTAATTTACCTTGGTGGGCCACTACTCAGGAGTATGTGTAACACGAGGGCATAATTACAGGGCGGAAATGCATCGTCATGTGACAATGCAGCGGCGTGTATCAAGGCAGCACCCGTGTCATGATTCTGAAGTATTTCGGACGTATACTCGTAAACGATGTTTGCCAAGGTGTCCGAAATGCACTCTGACACATCTTAAAACGTGTTGAGCGATTGTACGACCGAGAAACTGCGAATTAATTACACGTTTATATGGGTACTTTACGTACTAAAACAAAAGTGGGATTAAATAGTATTTTCATTTACTATAAGCTTAAGTTTCCCCAACAAAATTTCCCTTTTACGATGTATCTTATGATTTTTATTAAGCATTTAGTAAGGAGCGTATTCCTATAAATACGTTGATAATTCCAGCTCAATTTATTCAAATTTTCAGCCTGATAAGGCCTTATCAGGCTGAAAATTTGAATAAATTGAGCTGGAATTATCTAGTTTTATATTCGTTCCCTTCGGGAGATGTTTGACATTAATCATAAATAAGTTGACTGGATCACAACCAGCCTTACAACTTATTTGACAAGAAATTTGCTCTCTAGTCATTGTGCTATCCATGCAACTAAGACTGACAGGGAGAGTATTAACCTTGAAAAGATTAGGTAATTTGTACAGTCTCTCTGTATGGTGCTAAGCGTCATATCAACAGTTTTTCCAGAATATAACGACATTCCTAGGAGGGGATAACTGGTACAAGACTAGGGCTCTGGGTGTCGTTTTACTAAACAACTTAGAGAAATTATTTGCGTAAGTCAAAACTGATAAACATGAATAGTATCTTAGATGAAAGTGCAATATTGCAATGTTACACATCAATGGAATCGTCTCGGAGAGACGATTCTAATGATGTGTTACTTTGCAAGATTGTTAAGCCCAATATTGAAATATGAGGGTTTTTTGTTTAAACTCTGAGTGTCGTTTTACTAAACAACTTAGAAAAATTATTTGCGTAAGTCAAAACTGATAAACATGAATAATATCTTACATGAAAGCATAATATTTCAATGTGACACATCAATGTTGAATTAAGGGGGAATTTCGTTTTGATCTTACGCAAATCCTTAGCATAAAAGGTTAAGTAAAACGGTACACTGGAGTCTGTTGCGATCTTAAAGGAAATCAGAGGTGCCGTTTAGGCTCAAACCTGCGATCAGATTGCAAGGCCATCACCTTTACCACTGTTCCCACAATCTCAAGTTTCGTTTGCTTAGTTATTTACATATTTTCTTAATTTTGGTAAATCGCGAATGATTCACTTTTTTTCGTCCAGGGTCTAAGATCAAAACAGTTTGTCAAAATTTTCTATCACATAGATAGCATACAATTATCATTTAACTAATAACGTTAATGCGTTTCAATCAAAAGACGATTTTCTAAACTTCAGTGACAATCAAATTTGCTCGCGACGACCGTTTTTACCTTTTGCCACAACGTTTTGCTACCGATTCAAACAAAGTAATTGTAGTTTCTTAACAAAAAATAAGAACAAATCGTATAGCGTTGCCATTAAATTTCAACATGTCCGAAAAAAATCGCATATAAAAAATGATTTTAGAATTCACTGCAATTAACATAAAATAGAAAGTGACTTTTCACATTTCAGGTTCTCTTTCTGATACTCAAAACTGTACATAAACTCCTGGGTACCGTTTTACTAAACAGTTTACGCTTAAGATTTGCGTAAGTCTAAAACAACAATTCCTCTTATTTCAATATTGGTCTTAGTAATGGTCTAAGCAATGTTGCAAAGTAACACATGATTGGAATCGTCTCTCCGAGATGCTTCCAATGACATGTTACATTGCAATATTGGACTTTCATTGAAGATACTATCCATGTATATCAGTTATGACTTACGCAAATATTTTCCTTAAGGTGTTTAGTAAAACGGTACCCAGGGCATTTTTATGAGTCATCGCCGAAATTCCTCACTACAAGGTAGTTATAACGATATTAAAGGAAAGATAAATATGAGACTCATACTAGCGGTCCTGTACACGCGAGCAACCAAACTATTGTCAATGTTATATACAGGGCTGAACGTCAGGTCGCCTCATTATTTCTACGTGAATCGTCCATTATAAACGATCAACCAATTGCCCTTGTCTCGGACGATCTAGTTTATCACGACGACGAAGAACAAAAAACCCACGCAAATATGTGGGACAGTCAACCTTCAATGTATCATGTATACTACAGGATAAGGAAATACAATGTATAAAATGTTTGTATTTGGACAGTGGTCAAGGAATAGAGCGTCGGCCTCGGGCCATGACGGTCGTGAGTTCGAACCCCGCGAGATGCAGGGGTTATTTTGCGACTCTTCATCACGAAACCTTGTTGCAAGGACTAACTAATAGAGAGAAATTGATATAAGTTGAAAGAACATTAATCTATAAACGATGTAAAATGGATACGTTGAAACTAAACTGAACTGAATCTTGACCATTTTCAAGTTGAGAATCAATAACAGCATACGACATGAACACTTTTTAACCCACAACCAAACAATAACGACATTTGAACAATTTGTTGCAGACGACTCTGGAAAAGACTGTGGGAAAAGGAGAAATTGCTCTTAACGAACAATTTCACCTTTTGCCACAATGTTTTCTGCCCTATCAGAAGCTTCTTTTTCAATTCCATCACATTTTGAAATGTCGTCTGCAAACTTTTTCAATTTGGGACGTCGAGAATTTGGCGTTTGGTAAAGGGTTAATCCATTTCCCGAAGTTTGAATAATCAGCACAACATGACACAACAATAACAAGAAGAAACACCATACGAAATAGATTAAAACCAACTCTCGTGTATAGACTGAAGCGATCACCTGTCTAATCATAATTTTATAAATAACCATCTAACACGTTTTGATGAGTGATAAAAGATTGGTGTTATATATATTAAGACTGTACTTATCCCACACCCATCTTTCTGTTTATATTGTGGATACAATTTAAGTACAAAACGTCTATTTTTAGATGTAGATGCCCGAAATAAATCTTCATTTCCCCTTATTTTATGAAATAAAAAAATGTTGTTTGACATACGCTATCAGTGACTCTCCCCTCTTACTCTAACAACTATCCAAACGAGTCCTTTGCATATTTTAACCATTTATTATTTTTACATAGCCAAGGAATGCTTGGCGTCTCTTTCTTTCTTACAATGGTCTGTTATCCTTTCTGTCAAAGTCGCGTCATAATTAAACCGATGGCCAAAGATCAAGGAATTTTCCGAATACCCAATATCAATATTGAAAACTCCGTATTTCAATGGATTCTTTTGAAATCAATCATTTACGCCTCTATTAAACTATTTATCATCTATTTCATGAATGAAAAAAAAAAAACACCAGAAGTATCGACAATAACCTAAGAAAGCCAACAGTCTAGAGAATCATACGCGATACTTGACTGACACGAACTTGACAAGATAGTGCTGTCCGAAAAGAGTAGTTTTGAGAATTGAAATATATTTTCTCTTAGATTTTTTCCAATATCGTCTGCACCAGAAATGTTAGCTTGGTTTAAACTTATTTATTCGACATCAATTGTGGCGGAAGCTTAACGCTTATAAATCCATTCTTGATAACTATTACTGCTTGCTGAATACTAAAACAGTACTCGCGCCGATGTTTGTGTTAGTCCAGGCAATCTTCACCTCGGCATACGGGGATCGAACCCGGGACCATCGGCTCAAGAGGTCGACGCTCTACCAATGCACAAATGCCTCCCTCAATAGAACAGTCAGCTCCCGCCTGCATGGTGATTATTACAAGACGCAGCTCATTTCAGACAGCGAGCGAAATGCATATTACAGTAATTGCTAATTACCCTAATGAAATTAAAACACCATGGTTTTCTGTATGATAAAGATGGACTCCATAGGGAATTTGAGGAGGCTTGCATAAGATAAGAGTAATGACAGTCCATACTTGGCGCTTATTTTCGATTTCATAAAATCTAGTGCAGGTCTTCTTGGGTTGGGATTAGAATTATAAGCATAAACTCCTAGACTGTCTCTCTGTGGTGCAGGAAACGTCAAGTTCTTAAGATCTTTAATGCTTGGTCAATCGAGGTAGAACAATCGGCAACTTCTACAGCACCATTGAGACTTATTATGAAAAATCAAAATATTTCGGTATTGGGATTTGAACCCATGTGCTTTCCCAATAAACACTCTTAAGAGTCACAACTACCACATAAGTACATTTAAAAGCTTTCCTACGACTTTGGCTTTAAAGAATATGAGATGAAGCAAATGTGTTCTAATGAACATATCCATCTTCAAGTATCTTTTCATTGTAAGTTCAACCATATAACAACTAAACTTACTTGATGCAGTGTGATTGTTTGTGTTCTCTAGTGTATTTTCTTCACTTGTGCTGCGCTTTTTCAAAAATCGGGAAGGATTGAGTATATGCATGATGTATGGACCATGTGCCCCGACAAAACATTACATAGTAATTAACGTTACAAGCGGACGTGTCGGTCGGTACATCGCGGCGTGAACTGTCGGCGCATTGATACGTCTGGCAAGTCACGGATGGCGCGAGATTACCGCAAGAGGGCGTGGTCTTGTATTGTTATAACGTCATAGAAGGATGGAGATCTCTCGATGAAATAATAATTAGGTATGGTGGCCTAATGTATGGTATATTAGTTGGAACAACATTAAAATATTATGTATTAATGAGTTTAATCGTCGAAAACTGAGTTATCACTAATTCATGCCAGTCAGAACAAAACTCGCAGAAACATTTAAATTTTGAAGCCCTACATCACGATAACACCACAAAAAATCCAATTGATACAGAATATACAAATATATTAAATTATATATTGTCACTTAAAGGCTTCTTGTGTACTGACGAGCCTATGGCCTTATGTATCAATAAAGTATCACAAAATATTTGAAATAGTTTGTCAACTCACATTTCTTCTGGTGCAATACGGGGAAACGAAATTGTTATTTTCCCCGATGATGAATCTCAAGTATGTTGACGGACATTAACCTTGAATATAAATATGCCAACACGTGACCATGTTTGCATTTATCAACATTAATGAACTATTTATCATTATTTTGTTAAATAATACGAACAGGTCGGTGATGGAGTACGATTATTGTTGTTGGTTTCAATACAAACTCGTCTCTTATAAGAAATCATGCCTTGTTTTGCATGTCCTTGATAAGAAACGTTTTGTGGACTCTCATCTTAGTAATACCGGAGAGACATCACACTACTTTGGTATTCAATAGATGCAATAGGAAATCGACTTTAATCAATCTGGTCAGCCGGATTGAACTTTTAACCTTTTCACCAAAATTGAAAAATGCAGGCGGACTCGCGGTGTTTAGTCATAATCTAAGTCTTATGTCGGAAATTAACACGTGCTGGTAAATTGCACGCACCGGTAAATCATTTCCTGTGAAGGTGACGTAACAGTACAACATGGCGGTTGATGGGTCTGTTATATGATTTTTATGAAACATTTTTCGCCATGTGCACCATGCTGTTGTTCTGTTTACATCGATTGATGGGTAATCTTAATGGGATTTCTGGCAAGCGCCGTGAGGAAAGACCACACGAATCTGCAGGATACATTTTGATATGCATCTTTCTGGGTTCTATTTTGTTTGTTTGTATTTGAAAGCTGTTTTGAAAGGTTTTCAGTCATATTTTTGCATATTTGGATCCTAGCCTCAACTACATATTTGGATCATTGAGCTAACATTTCATGTCGTAATAGTCTCCCAATGTTGTGATGGAAAGCCATTACTACCAATGAATTCTGCTAATGGGTATCAAATCAATAAGTCCAGCTTTAAACACACACCACAAAGTCAGCATATATACGTAATCGTACATTTCGACATACACGGATTTCAACTTCAAATTAAACACCGTCGCTACTTAATATGTCATCTACATTGCCATGTTCTGCTTTACCATAAATTTTGATCGGTTCCAGAAAGAAAAGTAAAACTGTTTGAACCCGATAACTATATATTTGGCATTTCATGAAAAGTTTTAAAGCTGACTTACACAATGAAGATATTTAACTTAGCTTGGTAAAATTAATCGTGCTTCCAGATAAACTTTGGGTCTTACCTCATCGATATAAGAATATATATAAAATAATAATTATATAAGGACAGAACAAACAGATCCACGTATTTCGGTGGCGCAGTTGCTTGTCGCGTGCAGTGGCCGAAATACAGACTTTATGGGGTGTAACCACATCTGTTTGAAAAGGTAACGCCTCTATAATTGAGCTGCAATTTTCATAAAAAAGGGCCTTACAGCTGTACAGTATCTACACACTTCATAATCGGCGTGGGACACACAATACATGTTGCAAATAGGGACATTTAAAAATGAATTTTAAACACCATAAGAAAGGACAAAAGGAAGAAAATACTTAACTAAATACAGTAACGGACTATCCACTTGATATGGTTTGTTGTACAATGTAACATATACGTGCGGTGCTGTGCTATCAAAAAAGAGTTTCATGGAAAATGCAAACACTCTCGTAAGAATTTAGTTTCCGCAGATCTATATCATTTAGTATGGTGTGGCATTCATAGGTGGCGATATTCTGTTTATATGACAAATGACTTCACCACATTAACACTCATTTTAATTTTCTTTATAATAAGTCATCTGAATGAAATGTTACGAAGAAGACATTTGTTATGACTAGCAACGTCTTACATTGGTTTTCCCTTCATTCTAAATGAAGGTATAATTTCTAACAATTAGTTTAATTTTCGTAAGACTGTCACACTATCACCATAGACTGGTTGGTAAAACACATTCCAACAATAACAATTGTTTAATAGACCACTGCGACAAAAGGCGAGATTCGTTATGAACGATTTATCGTTTTATCATAATGGTTTTTATCCTTAAAAATACATAGAAAGCATAATGTTTCAAACACTTAAACGTCGTTCGCTGCTGCTGATTTCAGTTACACAATAAACTAGGGGGGATAGGTCTGATCATAGTTCAACAAATCTGAACTTGTGTGCAATAAGTATGCTTTTTAAGTCTTTCTAAAAAATCACATCAAAACATTCTCAACACATTATTTTATTGATGAATTTTCATCCATTTTTTTAAGAATCAACTTTTTCCTTTCAACAACAACTGTTTATTTCCACTATCATAAAAACAATGTCCTTTCTCAGGTTCCAATTTCATAGGGTAATGTTGCTGTTAGAGTTGACAATGCTTAAAATCCAATAGAAGGTGAGTCAACCTTTAGTACACTGGGTAGTTTTTCTAAAATAAGATTTTTTGTGTCGTCCGCTTTCCAAAACCTTAACTATCTGCTTATTCTTTGATGAGGAATGATAGTCAGAGTAGTAAACAGGTTAGATCACAGACAGGCTGCCAATTTACTTTGGGCTGGCCTGGACATAACCTGCTTGCAAAGGCATGAAGTCGGTTCCAGCACTATAAGGGTTCATGTGATATTGAGCGTCGCATTTTGCGCATGCTGAACTACTGGGGGTAAAGGGACTATAGTATGACACGCCTCTTTTGGAAGTGAATTCAGGAATTTTGGGTTTTATGACAGCTGTGTTATTATGTAATGCAAATAACGAGTTTACAAACTATAATTTAAAGGTCTTAAAACTGTATTATAACCGTTTCATTTTTACGTTCACCTTCATCCTAACGCTTCACGACTTTGGAGAACTTTGATGTTTTTATGTGATATATATTCATAAAGTAACAAAACGTTAAGTAGATAGACTCAGCTTCATGAAGAATTATGTAACTCGAAAATCCCTACACTGCCGTTACGGACCAACCTATGCATTTTTGTTTGAATTTATTTCTGTTACAACGATTGTGACGGAAGCTTGAAGCTCATTTGATTCACTCTTGATGATTGCTTCCAGGATACTAAACCAGTAGTTGCACCGATCTAGTGCTGATGTAGGCAATTTTTACATGGCCTAACGGGGATCGAACCCAGCACCCTCGGTACAAGAGGCCGCCGCTCTGCCTTTGCACCGGTGTTGAGATTTGACAGGCTGATGTATGTGGACATTAATCTAACATATGAACACTTGCCTGGACCGACCATGTAACAAAGACAAATATATAGAATGTTAACTTACGAAACAATACAGGGCCCTGTTCCTGCGTGTTGTCAATCGTTCCATTTATGGGGTAAGATTCGCATCAGGCGATGAATAGCCTAAGTTTTTACCTGTAAACATAAACATTTAAACTATTATCTAGAGCCTTATTTTGAATTACATAATAACTAAACTAAACTAAAACTGAAACAAAAAAGATGTTCATATACGAAGCGCATTTCCATTTCTTTGTTGCTCTTATTAACTATAAGTTCATTTGAGTTGTCTTGATGACAGTCAGAAAGGCCGAATATTTTTTTCTTCTAAAACTCCATCTTATTCAAATCTCGGTTTAAACAAAAGAAATCTGTAGAAATTCTATCATTGTTTGGTGGTATTGTGGTTTCTTTTTATAATGCAACAACAGCATTTCAGTAATATTGCGAATTGTGGAGAATACATCCCATGAGAACCCAAATATACCGTTCATGAGATTTAAACCCACACAAGACTAACCCCATGACCCTGGAAGCAACCAAAATTACATAACGTATCCTGTTGGATGCATATAACAGTGGAACTAGTGAGTAATATTGAGAAAGAAACTGTCGACAGCGATCATTTAACCTACTCATCTGAAGGTCAGGCGAAACTGTTTCGTTTTTCAACTCTTGGGTTGTGCTGCTCCTTTTTTATTTTGGAAAGAAACAGGGATGAGAGAGAGAAGACATAGTTTTGATAAGCCTTGCCAAAAACATTAAAACCCGTTTATACGATTTAGCGATCGGATAAACAATAAAACGTCCTTATTTATGGTGCAGTTAAATTTCGATAGAAAGTATATTTAGGCTTATCATCAAATTAAACCGACATCTTTCCCAGGGAACCAAATAACATGTAAAGAACGTTCTTGTAGAGGTAAATTCTATTGGGATTGTTGCTTGCTTACCTACATCGTTTTCAACATTATTTTGTTTAATATTCTAGCGTTAATAGGGCTTTGAAATATGAAAACGAAACGGACGATTATTCGAAACACATCTTAATAGACACTTTCGTCCTCCAATATAATATTTGTTTAACTTTGTGCATCTTTCAGCCGGATAATCCTTTTTGCATGTATACGCATGGATACACATGGATACGCTTTTCAGTTATTGTTCTCACTGTTTTCTTAAACTTTTCCCAACTTTGAGAAAGTGTGACTTGTTTACACATAAAAATATATGACGGACAAATGACGAAGAAAGAATGGCAAGAGGAGAATTTGCTCATACGGAACAATTTATATTTTTTGTCACCGTCGTACAAATACATTTGAAGCAATTGCACCTAAGTGAGGTATAATCAACCTTGTTTTAAGTGACCACTCCAAAACAGTGCTTAAACTACCATATTGTGTGAATATCTTAACTAAGTAGGCAAGTCATATAGAAAGCTCCCATTACCCGTCTGAGTGACCGGCGTCCGTATCAACCAGTTAGTGAGTTGTCCTATACACAATGATTCTGTCTCATTTTGCAAATATCGCTTCACCCATTACCAAACAATAACGACATTTAACAATTTTGTTTCAGACGACTCTGGAAAACATTGTGGGAAAAGGAGAAATTACTCACTTCTCCTTTTCCCCCACAGTGTTTTCTGTCCTATCAGAAGATTATTTCTTTAATTTCGTCACATTTTGAAATGTCGTCTGCAAACTCTTTCAATTTGGGACAGTCGAAAATTTGGCGTTTGTTTAAGGGTTAAATAAGGTTGACTGTAGTATGATATTATCAAAGGAAAATGTACAGAGTGTTGTTCCTACTGATACAGTTGCATCAGTGTAATTATGTATGAAATAGGGATTAAGCAATGGATACACAGTCTTATTTCTGATATCATCTTTAGGAGCTTTAAGGTTAAGCGGAGTAGTTACATATCAGCGATTATCATAAAATTAAACATCTATTTTTAAGGAAAGCAATTTACTTCTATCGAATTTATAACAATTTGACGACGGAGTATTCCGAAGGTGTTACCATGATTCTATTATCGTACAATTTTAAGAAGTCTGGTAGTCTTATACTTTGATCTTCAAATGAAACCGAGACTATTATATTAACTTCAAAGGGAACGTTTATTAGGGTATTTGAAATCGTGTAAAGCAGCATGGAATTGAAACTTTCCTTGCATAACCCTTTACAAAACGCCAAATTTCCGACTGTCCAAAATTGAAGAGTTTGCAGACGACATTTCAAAATGTGATAACATTGGAAAATAATCTTCTGATAGGGCAGAAAATATTGTGGGAAAAAGAGAAATTGCTCTTAACGAGCAATTTCTCCTTTTACCACAACATTTTCCAGAGTCGTCTGCAACAAGATGGTTAAATGTCGTTATTGTTTGGTAATGGGTTAAAATGCGTTCGTTTCACACGGTTAAGGGTTGTGACATTGAGCTTTAAATTAGACATCTCTAAAACAAACGGTTTCAGTCCTAACTTCATTTTGACTCTTTTTGGTGCAATGACAAATCATTGTAACATCAGTTGAAGAGCAAATTCAAAAGGAAGGTTTTACCACCTTTTAAACGAAACTGTAGATATTACCTTTACGAACTAGAGCAACGAACGATCACTGTTGATTTTCAAACACCGTCGTTAACAAGTTTTAACCATTAAGTTTAATATCAAATGGCAAACGCTGTAATTTTTCGTATCGATTTAGTAAACGATTAAATTGAAATAACCCAAACCAAACAAATGACGGTTTTGAATTCTGTGCCAAATGTTATACGTTTTAATTCCAACGCACTGATTCTTCATGAGACACACTGTTCTAGCTCGAGAATCATCATAAATTGCGATATGATGACCAGCATATTCCATCGTAAATCAGATTTTTCATTCTTCATCGATCAGTGATCTTTTGATCATTTGATAAACGATTTCAGTGATCATTTGCTACAAGTAACGCTACCAGATAGGATTTGCAAACAATTGTTGGTACCTTTTGTTTGTATGGTGTTTAAAACTGTATCAATAATTGTTCAGTTATGTAACGGCTTTCATTGATCCACCAGTACTAGGCTAGGCATTGTTGATATAAAGCTGATGAAGCTACCAGGCATTATATTCATACAGCATCTTCGACCCGGTATCGGCGGTAGGTATTATATAGACAAGGCAAAATAATCGGAGAAAATAATGAGGTTCATAGAGAGGAAAAAACCCAGTCGCTATAAATACCTGAGGGCATCCCATTACTCCACGAGGCCTTAATCTAACCCTTTGTAATGCTGGAACCGACATCATGCTTATGCAAACAGGTTAGATCACAGGCCAGCCACCAAATAAATTGGCGACTGGCCTATGATCTAACATGTTTGATAATCTTGGTATCTTTCCTCATTATTCTTTAGCAACTATTTAAGGTTTTGGAAAGCAGACGACACAAAAATATATTCTTAGAAAATTACCCAAAATTCGAACAGTTAACGGACGCTTTCACAAAATAATGAGTTACGTGTCACGAGCAATTTTGATTCACAATATGGTTCTCTCTCAAAACCGATATGGAAATCATTCTCTTAATATTGTATGATTGTTGTCTACCGATCTTTTTAAGTTGCACCCTTTACAAAAGCATTAAAGCCACAAGGAATTAACAGTCGACGAAGCACAGGCACCTTTGGTGAACTTTGCCATCTTCATCCGTTTCAACACCGTTCTTCTAATGCTAATTCCTTCGAATTTGCTTTGTCCGAAATCAAAGAAATGACAAACGACAAGTCGCAAGTAAACATTCACATTTTATGTTTTGAAGAAAAACAATAATTTGCTTCGAGCGTCTTCTTTTCCTTTTGACATGACTCAAGTAACTTATCTTGTCTAATAGAGGGATTTTTTAACATATCTATGTAAGAGAAATAGTGTGTGCGCTTCAAAGAAAATCATAATTCTTAAGCCAAATCATCAGCCTCCGATCAGCCTCCGTAAAACTCCACACAACCATCAACCTGATACGAGACTTCGTTCACAGATTACGTCTAGGCTGTTTGCTTGTCTGGTTTGGGGCATCTCATACGTTATCCCGGAAAGTCAAGTACGGCTTTATGTGTGTTTAATGCTAAATAAATCAAAGCGATGTGCTTCCACCCGACATTACCGTACAAACATAGGTGCCTGGAAGTCATCAAAGTGCAAGGTATTTCTAGAGATATTTTCGGCGGGTGCGTGTGTTCTAATAGGCCCGATTGTCTTTCGTTTCTGGCAAAATGTAAAGAATGCATTTAAGTTGAAATTTGATTCAACCATACATTGATTATAACGAATATCGAGTAAAACGGAAAATATGTTTTCTTGACATACGTAATTGCCTTCTTGGTTTTGCTTCGATTTTTGACCAGTCCAACTATAAAACGTAAGAGGGGGGTGAAAAGATATAAGATAAGGTTCCACGTTTAGTCTTAGGCTCGTATGTTTATAAAATGAGATTCACGTAATATCGATTAGAAATATTGGCATTTTTAGTGAGTTCCTGGTTTTACAAACTGTACGAGTATGTGGCCCCCTAATGAGCAACCAATATGTAAATTTTCAAGAAAAGCACTTAATAGACGAATACTGCCTTACATATATACAAGTATGTATATAATACCCTAAGAGGATATATTTCTGAAATGAGTCGTAAATTTCCTCATGGAGTTAAACAGCGTTTCAACGACAGAAAAGTAACTTTTAACATATTGTAAATGTTTAACGAAAATATTATTTTTGTTTTAAATGTATGAGGCATGTCGTTTGATTTTGACAATATGCTTTAAGCGTCGTCTGAAACCAACCTGTGTGAAAGGCATATATCAATCTTGTACCGACTGTCTAATGCATGTTTCTCTTAAACCGTAGAATACTACGTAAACTTCTAAAAATAGATTTTCTTGTCGGCTGCTTTCCAAAACATTAATTTCTGCTAAATGTCGTTGAGAAAAGATACTCTGGGTAGCAAACAGGTTATATCACAGGCAAACCGACAGTTTAATTGGCGGCTGACCTGGATCTAACCTGTTTGCAAAGGCATGGAGCCGGTTACAGCACTTTAAAAGTTACTGATAGTTTCACTGTGTTATAAAGGCACCTGATCATAAGGACAATTCGTCTTATAATAGAGAACTGTTGATCATACTGAAATCTTATTCTATTCAGATCTTGTACTCGTATGAATTCAATAGCATTCAGTTTTTTGACTTTAGGGATAGTTCAAATTTGAGCTTATGGTTCAGCGTTATCCCAAGGACATATTAATAAACCATCGAGACAGAAGAACAAATATATCATAGATTGAGATAGTTTTTCTAAATTATAATTCATTCATTTTGCGTCTGCGGAACGATAAAAGTGCCGTCTGCGGGCAATAAAGTAAAATGTAAATATGAAAGCGTCAGACCAGACGTCAAATTAACCACAAGAAGGTTCCAGAAATATGTGATATTTGATATCTACCGTGTGACAAAATAAACTGAGTCTATAAAGCTTTTAGAGCCCTCAACGTTTACAACTGAACAGCTACAGACTTTTCACCCAAGGGTACAATTTGCATCATCGTCATTACCATCATCGTTTAAACCATCATAATTACGGGTATAATGATCTATAGAGCTTCTAGAGTGCTCAACTTTAAGGGCATTACTTGTTACAGCTACTAACTAAATTGACAGCCAAGGGTACACTTTCAATCATCAACATCATCGTAATCATCATCATCAATTACACCATCATAATTATCATTAATCATCTATACAGCTTCTAACGTGCTCAACTTTAAGGTTACAACTTAACAGCTACAAACTAAATTGACAGCCAAGGGTACACTTTCAATCATCAACATCATCGTAATCATCATCATCAATTACACCATCATAATTATCATTAATCATCTATACAGCTTCTAACGTGCTCAACTTTAAGGTTACAACTTAACAGCTACAAACTAAATTGACAGCCAAGAGTACACTTTCAATCATCAACATCATCGTAATCATCATCATCAATTACACCATCATAATTATCATTAATCATCTATACAGCTTCTAACGTACTCAACTTTAAGGTTACAACTTAACAGCTACAAACTAAATTGACAGCCAAGGGTACACTTTCAGCCATCATCATACTCATCATCATATTCATCATCCTATTCATGGTCATCATGATCATCTTCATCATCACTATCATCATTGGCATCATTATTGTTTATACCATCATGACAATCTAACTATAATTTAACTATAATTACAATGGTTTGTTTGAAAAGTGTTTCCCCCTATTTCTCTTCCACAGTTCCATCCCAGGTTCGGGACCAACCAGCGGAACACCGGCGGGTCTGTCGACCTAAATGCACTCCAGAGTTTTGTACAAAGCGTCCCAACGCGATTTGTTCGGCGGTGTAAGTAATACTTAACATTTTTATTAGCCTGTCCTTATTAGAAATTAATTTGGAAAGGGTTGTTCTTCCGCCAGATATCAGATACATTGTACATGTAAATCAATGAGATGCTAAGCATTATGAAGGGTTTGAAATGATGTTAATATGATAAAGACGAATTTTATTTGTAGTCATTTACCATTAATCAAACGGTATCGTAATATCAATTAAAATTCTATAAAGTCAACATCGTTATTGTAAAATGACTTACAATTCTCTCGCAATAACATGTAAGTTGGGACACCATTTCTTACAGGATAAAACATATGAGTACAAATAAGTTACTAATTTACATATAAGACACATTTGTCTTGTACGAGACTGCGTACAATAAGTGTGGTACAGGTGTGATTTTTAAACAATAATAAAATTAAACAAAATTCCAAAAGTTCTTTCGGGCGTAATTGAGAAAAAAAATCCGAAATTTTCGTTTGTTTTATTACATGCTTAAATAATATTAACTGCAGTTAAGTACTTTAACGTTAATCCTCCTTTTTATTCATAAATATGGCACTACAGTAGCTTACCAATCCAAGCCTACAAGGAATGTCGGGATTTAAACCTATACTGAGAGGGGCCTAGTGATCTTAAGTCTTGTGTTCTAACTAACCACTCGTTCGAAAAGGCTTCAACACTCTCATAGCAAAGCAAATGGAAAGTTTCAAAAGAAGAGAATGGTGCAGTTTCAGTACTTATACGACAACCGAAAACTTTCAAATAATCTATGTATCACTTCTGATGACTCTAGAAAGAGTTGCTGGATAGCAAAAATGTGTCGAAACTGTCTCATACATGTGCCACATATAATGAGATAATTTTGATTTATCAAACAATACTTTCTTGTGAAAAACGAAATCTAACATCGAATATACTGTAAGCATTTCAAATCTCAGACGATCAAACTTTGGTAAAGAATTTAAACTTAAACACATTTTAACGCATAACCCTCAGACTATTTCATAAACCGTTAAAAAAGAAAAAGAATTGCTCACGATGAGCGATCTCTCCTTTTAACACAATGGTTTCAACAAATAGACACAAGGAATCATCATATCTATAGCTCGATCATTGTCGTCTGATAATGCTTTCAATTTCAAATAATGAATGAATGAATGAATGAATGAATGAATGAATGAATGAATGAATGAATGAATGAATGAATGAATAAATGGTGTTTTAAGGCGCATCGACAGCTGAGGTCATTTAGCGCGCATTATGATAATGATAATTTCAGATGATCAAGCTCTTGTTGTTTGGTTAAGATTTCAAACGGATACTCATGAATGTATGTTCACTGAAGGCCCGACTCGGATACATGGTAACATTCCAACATCGCGAAATACAATCCGGAAATACGATATCAGCTATACAAACTTTATTAAATATTTCACAGCGTTATAATTTTCGTATTAGTGGGACAAAGGGATTAACCCTTTGTCGCGGTTGACCCTTTATCGAAATAATCTAAAGATTCAACATATCTACTGTAGACGGCATTTGAAACTGTTGTAAGAAAATTTAAACTAGTTAATTTGAGTTTCTCTTTTCTTCAGCAATGATGTATTCCTTATCTTCGAGTCTAATGCTATATTCTAATGTTACTAATCTTGTCGACTTTGGACATATTAATTTGACTGGTCAAAAAACCAACTGTAGTTTAGTAACAGAAATGTTTCTCTCTAAACTCAATACAGAAGGTGCGACCTCTTCAAATTACAGCGACAATTAGCTGACAGGTAGTATGAGTATAAGTATGTAGAGAAATAAATAACATCCCCATCCCCTAAAAAGGCATTTCTTTGAGAAGATTTAATAATCAAATGATAGTGGAATAAGGAGAAATGATTCGTTTATTGGAACTTGCCCACGCAGCCAATTAACTGAGGCGGATTAACAACTTCCTCTTAACAACTATTCAGATATTGTCACGTGACACTATGGCGACCTGTTGGCAATGTTCGTTCAGAAGAATGAAGACAGGTATTCAATATTTTTCGGTACTCTCAAATTAAACACCAAATTTTCCTCATCTGAATGGAATAGGCGTGTGATCTTACTTGAGATGAGAAACATAAACAAAATAAAGTATGGCCACAGTTCCACCGTATTATAAAAAGCATGCAAACTACTGTTTGGCAAGCAAAGATTTATCTTTTCATTTGTGTTTCCATTTATTTGTTTGAACGGGATGTAATGCAACTTCTATGTTGCTGTTAAATGTAGATGACAAAGATGCTAAATACCGAGTGTATCCATCTTTCGAAGATCAAAACTAGCGTCAACATTTTTTTGATCAGTAATTGTTTTCTTCTCATTCTAACATCACCTTTATGTTGTGTCATGATGTCGGTAACTCTGTTAACTATCTATTAAGCGGAAACTTAAATAAATGATACGTCTAGATTCATATGTGTTCGAAAGGTGAGCCTTCATACAATACTCACACATACAATTTGGCGAATTAACTAACAGTTGTCTTATAAAGACAATACAGGATATTTCAAACAGAGGACTTAAATTAACCTTAGTTACAAACTTTATTTTACAAGCACTAGTCTATATAAGTTACCATTTCCTTTCAGAGATGTCGCAGAATTTTTACAGCCATGCCAAACAAAGTGCCAGCACACGGCCTGTACGGCGTGTAAATTTACCCAGCAGCCATCATGCCGGAAGTGTGACAAAGATGACTTCCGGTGTATGCGGAAATTCGGAAAATGTATCCGAAAGGACACGTGTTCGCGGCGGAAATTTCCATGTAAACAAAAATATTTCTCGGTAAGTTAAATTTTGATTATTCAAAAGTCATAGTATCTTATTTGTTTTACAAGTTAATCATTTCAACTACAGTACATCAGCCCATTTATTTATATAAATAGTTATAATACCGTCTGTCTTATCCAAAGGATGTCGTTTATCATTGAATTTAATGAAGACTATATGCTCTTTTGATTAAACACAATTTATGTGATTGTATATTTTTTTGTTTAAACAATTACCTAGTGTAATCATATCCAAAGGTGCATTGCTGCATGTGAGTTAATGTAAAAGAAGTTTTAGATGCATGATTTCATCCAATTATGCAAGTCAATGTTAGCATTTCGTATTACTCTACGGCTCTAAAGATTAGTTTTCTACTTGGCAGTTAGTCTTAGTAATGCATTGGCGTATCTTAAGCAAGACTAGCGATTTTAGAAACAAGGTTAAGACAGGCTAGTGTATATACAAGACTTTTCTCATACTTTCTTGTCTTCGCTACTTTTATATATTTGAAAATAACGATTTCGAAAATGTTTGAGGAATCGGTTGTAGGTTCAAAACCGCATCGGGTAATAGCATGAACAAACCATTATCAATGGCTGCCCACAACGACACTCTGGAATTACCACCAAGAAATAGAGAACAATTCATACGTTAGAAACGATAACGTTTCGTTTGGGTACAAGTAAAATTGATGTATAGAAATGAGTTTACTAAGTGCTTAAAACTGTTGAAATTGTGTCAAACTATACACATATTGAAGAAAATCAACCAGAAGATGAGATGTCATTTTTTTTTCAGAAAAGAAAAAGGTTATATCTTCAGTATAACCCATTTTACATGATGCTTTTTAGATCAAACGAATTCCTGAGAAAAATCAAATGCACGCAATGACCGATAGATAAACAGATATACACATTCTACCAATTGTTCAGAACTTCAAAGTTATGGAACCCTGACTAATAAGAAACGAAACGGATGTTTGTTGGTACAAATTGAGTCAAGCTTTTCTTCTAAAAACTGCCTGAAATAAACGCCCAGGGTAAATCATAAATCTGTATTCATCAATGACTTGTATAGTTTTCAAAAATAATAAGATAGACTTTGCTTGAATAAGCCCAATACATGAAATAGGAGATTGTTATTATTTACAGTCCGCTAATAAGATTAAGCTTATGTGACTAAACAAATTGATTTTATTTAAAAAAAAATGATTTCTTCAAAATATAGTTCCAGGCGCGAAACGGTTCATTGCCACTGTTGAGGGCTAAGCGTTTTATATCATGTCATTGGGTTCTTCGCAAATCATTTCGTACTTTTTACTCATCTTTACAATCGATTGATCTACCCCAAACACCAAGTGGTTTCAAAGCGTTTACCGCAATTACATAGCGTTTTAATTGTCGCTCAACTTAACACTCATCGTATTAAAGTTTTAGAGCGATTTGCAGTTCTCAGAATCTAGTCAAGCCACACGTAAAAGCACCAGGTAAACTGTTTCATTAAAAGAAAATCGTGATAGATTCATGCAGCATTTGACTAAGGAGTAATATGGGTACAGATTGAGAAGAAACTACAATTTCTCATTTTTATCACTATTAATTCTACATGTTATCGTTTATGAAATCAACTTTTATGTGTAACATTTGCCATTTGACTTTGCCTCCACAATATTTAATTTGATTAAATGGTTAGCGCCTTGAAATGCGATCAGCTTTGAAACAACACCAGCTTATCTGAATCTTCATTTTTAACTATGGTAGATTTATTCGTTTTTTCCTAATATAAGCTGCCATTTAAGCGTAATCCGCCAACGCTTTCCAATGGGAATAGATCGGATGGCGCGAATTCAAAAACCTGCTCTTCGGTTATGATTTCCGGAAAAGAAACTTATCGTACCCCTTTTCTTTGACGAGTCTGTACCAATAATACAAAATCACCTTGAATTCCATTTTGCACCGACAATTTTATCTTAAGTCGCCAGTCAGTCTTTCCAAAATAGTGGCATGTCTATATATCTACTTACAAACTACTAGAACCGAATTACTCTTTTATTAATACAGTTAAATTACAAATTAGTCTTACGTTTATTTCTCTTGAATTACCAATGATCTTTATAACATCTTACTTGTTTTACCGAGTATGCAATGGGTGTTCGTCCAATGATAAAGTGTTCGTCAGTTCAACAATCTGTAAACAATATCAACCGTTGTCCTATAAATTGAGCTTTTTGTTCATATGATTATGAAGGCATCTTTCGCAGAAACATTTTTAAATGATCTTATAAAAGGAAGATTTGCTATATGAAAAAATGAAAAAAAGAGCGCCTTGCCATTCATCCAAATATTTCTACACCTTTGACTAGGTCGATAATATAGAAATAGAAACATTAGAAACACACATAAAAACGAAATGTTCGTTGCTCCACCTATTTGGCCTTACATTGTAGTCATTGAGCAAAATCTCCTTTTGTTTCTTTCAAATAGACATCTCTGTTGGAAAGTAAAGTATATGATAATGCAAAACACATTCTTTAGAAGTAAAACTGAAAACAAAAAGTCTAGCGATACTGTTTCCTCTGTGTTCGTAAACTAGAGTGGATTTATATCTCTAGTTCTCGAAAAATAAAATTAAAAAAAAAAAACTAGCAGCCAAAACTTATTTTCTTAATATACAAATGTACGCATGCAATGGAAAGCTAAATGCGCAGAATCTCATCCAATACAGCCCCTTGAAAACATACCACTGAAGATTCTGTTCGTATGTGTGGTATATCTCTGAGGGACTCGTTCTTGAAACCCATACAATTATTTGCGGTGAAATTTGTAAAATTCAAAAAACTGTCTATCAACGATGAATAAAACCTTGTTAACTCTCGCCATTAAAATAGTTTGGCCTCGTTGCCGTAAGCGAATGTGAACGTTCTCGTAAATTCACGAATATTAACGCGAGTTTACGTCATCCTCTCGCGAGAAGTCAACGAAAACTCGACTTGAATTCTCAGAACAAAGGTGGAGATATTAGTTATTGAACGTGGGTTACTAACTAGACGTTCGGTTTTACACCCGCAATCAGATTTGGACGAAAGTTCAAAGGAATAGTTGGCGCGCTTTGATGGCACACATACAGTTCTGAAATTGGTTAACCCTTTCCCTCATACAAGCAAACTTATCTCTTCTGAAGCTGACGACTCAAGAAGGAATTGTGCATGAACAAAGACCTAAGATTGTTTATCAGGTCTTTGGCATGAAGCTTTTTTCCTTCCGTCACAAAGGTCTTTACCCAAAGGAATAAAAATTGATTTACTTTTCAACACGTTTTAGAATCGTCACATGATATTGTTTTCAATCATTCGGACCTGAAGAAAAGTTCCCGATGAGGGAATTAGTTAATACATTAGCAGACGACTTAAGTAACTCTTGAGACAAAGGAATGTTCTTTCCTTTTCTATGTGATGCTACTGGCACAACGTTTACATTAATTAACCCTTTACCAAATCAATAACGACATTTAACCGCGCTGTTGCCGATGACTCTGGAAAATATTGTGGGAAAAGGAGAAATTGCTCCGAGCTTCTTCCTTTTCCCACGATGGTTTCTGCCCTATTAGAAGATTATTTTCCAATTTCACCACATTTCAAAATGTCGTCTGTAATCCCTTTCAATTTGGGACAATCGAAATTTTGGCGTTGGTAAAGGGTTAATCGGGTCCTTCATTAAGACTTATTTACCTGACGCACCTGCAGTGTACGACTATAATAGCTCTTCAAACAAAACAAATCACTATTTATTATACTTGATGGTATTTTGAGCAGCACTGACACTTGTTTGCCAGTTAACCTACAAGTACTAATCAAATTAACGCACTAGCAGTAGGCGACTAGGAATTCCTTGAAACAAATAAAAACGATTCTCAATTATCTAAGTAGGACACGGATGGGAACTGAGATGTGTTTACATAAAGGTAGAATACATTTTAAAAATCATTATTTCCTCGGTTTACTTCGGTCGTTCTCGGTATTCACCGATCTGGGCCGAAATTATACGGTTTAATGAGAATAGTTCCTGTCCCGGCCGATGTATGCCGAGAACGACCGAAGTAATCCAACGACAGAATGAGTTACAACATGGCGGATTTTGTGTATTCCACCTTAATATAGTATCCATATAGTGTATCCGAGGTTGTCCGGACGTACATTCGCTCGTGAAATTTGCACAGATATCTGCATACATTTTGGACAGCTCTGTAAAATTCGTGAACACTGCATTTGTACTGCCTGAAGCTTAGTTATCTAACATCTGTTGTGACACACGTGCTTGCAGATTGTAGATAACGCTCATGATTCTTCTTCTTGGACACATAATCAGTACTTACGACGTCGGATTAATAAATAAACAATTGAGTCATTATATAAAACAGGTGACCACGACAACACATTTGATAACAGCTCCTGCAGCTGAAGAGCCAAGGCAAATTCGATTTGGATTAATAAAAAGTTTATTTATTCACTACAATAGGTGTACCTTCACAACATAGTTGATAAAAGCTTCTGCAGCTGACAACGTAAGGCAAATAGTTCTCGCCTTTTCTCACAATATTTTCTTTCATGTTATCAAGGAACTTCTTAATTGCCATTTGTATTGAATCACTGAATTCGTTGTATAGAAAAGAGAAATAGTGTTATATAGACGTCGAATCCAACTACCAAATGATGGCATTCCGGGATTCACTGAACTAAGCTCGCTGACAAGCCTTCGAATTTCAAATTGATAAGTTGTAAGTTATTAGTTAATGAATTCCAAACACTATCCCAATTATATTCTTAAATCACTTAGTTTATGAACAGTATCTTAGCTATCTACGAATGACAGGCGTAGAAACGAAATGCATATCACACCCAGAGATAAATATTGAAGGGTGGATAGTGAAAGTCGATTCCGAGATCTCTTGCCTGAAAATTTAATTGTTGAGTGCTAGTCCTGATTTTGCCAATCTACCTTCATGCGCATTGAACACGCCAAATGACAATTGAACACGTTTGAAAACTACAAGAATTCCACAGCGTGCAGCGCACATATCCTAGTACGTTCTTCAAAGTTCCACATGCCTTTCCCTTCCAGCAAAAATAATGTTTTAGATATGAGTTCATTACGTGTGATGCCAATGAAAGTCGGTCTCATGAAAACTGGAGATAAAGATGACTTTTTTTTGAATTTACACCAATGAATTACAAATGGCACAGGTTAAAACTAAATCAATCAACGTTAGACCCATTTGATACTGTTACCGAATAGTAAAACAAATACACCATACCAAATATTCATGATAGCCCATGATTAAAGATTGGACCATTACAATTCATCTAAAGGCTACATAAGTAAGAGAAACATCACTTAGTGAACCCAGGCCGTGTTGGTGTCGGTTATAAACAAAACTCGAGTACGACTCCAGTACGTTGGGTTATCACAACAACAAAAAGCCCGGCCCGTACCGGTGATTGCAAAAATCAAACCACCAATCAATTCATAAGAACTTCAAAGGCCTTCCCTCAACAGGTAGCCCCTGTTATACCTTTGCCAGTTACGCGAGGCGCGCGGCGGCCAAATATTCCGAGAGAAATGGGCATTATTCCGAGGGAAATATGTAGAAATGGGAAATGTTTGAAATGGAGTTTGGAAAGTTCGTGTTGATCCAGTTTGTCATCACATTTCCAAAGGTCGTTGCTATTGTTTTAAGCTGATCGGTAGCTTTGTAATTAGTTATTGATTGAAAGCGAAAGGCTTAATACTCTCTCAGACAGAATTTGACCTATTTCTTTACGAACCCATTTGATACAATCGTAGGAATTTGTAACTCGACGTAAAAAAAGACACAAAAGTTTTTTAATCGCTTCAAGAAGAAATTAAATGTTTTGATTTTGCTGGGCGAGTGATTTCACATATAGACGCAATGGTTTCCTACAAGTGTGAATGCACGAAAGGCTATTCCCGTCCTCTATGTTTACTGTATGAAGAAAATCCCACATGGAGTAAATGTTTAGTGTATCTATAAAAAAAACTTAATCGTTATATATGTTATGCTGAACAACATGCACAGTCGCATTTGGCTAGCGTTCTTTCCGACCAGATTCACATGTCGTGCTTCACTGGATACTGTTCATGTGGGAATACGATAAAATTCATCAGGATAGAACTAAGCACTCACAAAATCAAATTATTCATCACATATAGACGCATCGCCTATATCTACTATCAAAAAGATACGACAGTGTTTCTTTGTTTATGAGATTCTTTAATAGATCTAAAAGAATGGAGCATTTGAATAAAATTCACTTGAAACCAATGCACCAAAAACTGTTCCACTAACATAAAAGGTAATGTCATTTTAAAGAAAGTGTCTTTTATCAAGATTTTGTATCTGTCAACTGATGATGATAACGATACATATGTCTTTTAAAAAACAACCCCAAAACATTGAAAATCATTTTTCTAAATAAAAGATAAAAAGATAAAAAGGCTATGCAAGTTACGGCATGAAACCCAATTGAGGCCGTCAAAAAGTACGCGTAAATGAACCGAAGTACACATGTAATAAACCTACGCGCCAGTTTAATGAGTGCAAATAGTTTTCTGAACAGTAAATGAATCCCCAATACAAACTCTCTTTGACAGGTTTGGATTCATTCTCTTTCGCCAATTACTGTTGGAATGAGAGCGACCCGTATATACGGAAATAGACAACATAAGCCATTTTGGAAATACTCTTTCGAGGGGGAGGGCGGGATATGAAAAATATCAAAATATATCAACTCTCTGTGGATACCATGCTACAAGTAATACTTGTAAACATTGTGACGAAAAGATGATTTATTAGGATAACCACCATTAAATAATTCTCGTTTAACCCTTATAGTGCTGGAACCGACACCGTCAAGTAAATTGGCGGCGTCTGTGATTTAACCTGTTTGCTACTCTGAGTATCTTTCAATAGCAAAATTAAGCATATATGTAAGATTTTGGAAAGCAGACGACACAAAAATCTATTTTTGTAAATAAGCCAGCATTCTATACTCAAAAAGTAGAATTAACAAAATGGAGATGTATAATTATGTCGAAATAAATCGCCTGATTAATTCTACAAATACTCGAGTGCTCTTTAGTTACACGCAATGTAAATCATTATCTAACAGGGTGGATGCGTTAAAACCACGGAGGGTGCAACACGAATAGCCCTGAAGTACTTTGTAATAAAACGGCAATAAACTTACTTGTTAGGCTTTTTAACAAGATTCTGGAGATATGGTTAAGTTTTGTATTTGCCGGAAATTTTCCTCCATTTTGAAGTTTTAATTGCGGTGAAAATGTTTAACATTCCGTCTCGTTTGCGGTCCAAATGAGCCCACCCCTAAAGTATCTTCGTAGAAACACAAAAAAAAGGATTTGACGTTAATTAGCAACAAGCAAATCGGCAATAAAGTATTTAAAGGGGCTATTTTACAGAATGAGCTCTGTGCAATACTAGCTTTCTATAACTTAATCGATAGCAATGTCATTTTGTTTGCAAAAACATTTTATTTAAAAAAAAAGAGAGATTAGATTCTCAATCTATACTAAAGTCCTTATAGAATACATATTTTCTGAATTGTTTTAATGTATCAAAAGTAACAGGTTATAAGTCAAAACTCGCTCCGATGTAAAAGTAAAATTATGTCTTCTGCAAATGTGAACACCAAACTCTAGTGACTTTTATCTCACTATTTTCCAAAAATAGTCCGTTAAGAAAAGCAAAAAGCAATTACCCTTGCCATATGTCAGTGTTAGAAACACGCGTTAACAATATATGGAAGTAGGAACATTTTCCTTGTTTTCCTTCTCCTTTTTAGTTAAAAGACATAGTCAACGTATTGCAATCGCATTTACACACTAAGGTACAAGTAAACCGTGCCCCAGAAAATAAAGGAGAAAAGTTACTCTTACTTTAAAGAGAAATCATTCATGAAGGTCGACTATTTCGGGATTTATTTTCAATCCATCGCTGTTCATGATTTAACACAGATCCACAGAAATTTGATTATTGTTCTAAGCGTACAAATAATTGTCTGAAACCACTCTTTTCACCATTCATTAAATAGGAGAGTTTGACTTTTACATAGTGAAAACGATAGCAGAAGGCAAATACTATATAGTGATGGAATGAACAATCAAAATCATGTTAAACCCTTGGTATTGGAAGGAAACAATGGTGACAAAAGAAGAAATTGCTCAATAAGAGCAATTACCCCTTTGGTCATCATTGTATTTTCAAATATGTGGTATATTTGTGCTAAAACGCGCAATTGTGAAGGAAATGTGTTACGGGGTTACTTAGCGAACATGATTCTTCGCACACGTACAGTCGTTAAACACAGGAACGAGACACACAAACGTTCTTTAGTAAAGGATTAACGGTAACTCCAGAAGAGCCAAGCTGGAAATATGTAACACTAGAATGTAATATCTACGTCTGGATATTCGGACTAGGCTAACGGAGAAAAAGGCGGGATAGAAGAGTGGGTATAAGAGTTTGGTAGAAAACAGGCATACCACTCATGGAAGGTGGTCCTCGCAAGCAGACATGGTTTGAATGGATTGAATGGTTTGCCTTACAGTCTACATGCACAGATGTCAAGGTGTTGATATGAACTACTTAGTGACCAGAAAACACACGTGTTACATGTATAAACACGCGTGTTCGTATAGGCTGCGTCGGATAAACGGCATGTGTACCACTGTCATAGTTCTTAGCGCCTTGTTTGGAAACAAGGAGCTTTGTTTCGGGTTTTGTCAGGTTTGTTACCGTTGATAACCATCGTTTAGTCTTAAAGTGGCAACAGATTCAAAAGTCCTTGTCAGAAATAAGATGTTTCCACATAGTTGCACCAATGCCTTGTTTAGAAAGAAGGAGCGTTGTTTCGGGTTGTGTCAGGTTTGCTACCGTTGATAACCATTTTTACATGATAAAGAAGCAACATATTTAAGAATCCATGCCAGAAATTAGATGTTTACACATAGTTGCATCAGTGCTTTGTTTAGAGACAAGAAGCTTTATATCGGGCTTTGTCAGGTTTGATACCGTTGGTCACCATTTCTACGTGATAAAGTGACAACATATTCAATAGTCCTTGCCAGAAATAAGATTTTCCAGTTTAAATGGTATTCATTTTCGTTAAGGATGCAATGGAGGTCAGCCATTACTTCCAATGGGTTTTGGTCCATCGTATGACCTATACATTCGTCAGACAAGGAATGGGAATGTCGGTTCCTTCAATGAGAGAGAAACGGCATGTCGGATTGACAAATACGGCTGCTTTTCCCCCAGGGTATCCAGTCCTAGATAAAGTCGAAATATACTTTGGCGCCAAACGAATGCGTTTGCTATTGGATGTAGCCGTACGCACAGACGTGGCTATGCAGTTAGCCGTCTGAGAGAAGTCCGTCAAACACAGAATGTATGTTGTGACAGATTAATTCACAATTCTGCAATACCATGCGTTGTGCCAAATTGAGAGTTGAGAGATTGGATTCGCAGTGTGTCAGCAATAGAGACACCACCTTTAAGCTTTAGATAACAAAGCACTGTACCCTTTAGTTCAAAATTCAGCAACTGAAGATCGTGACCGTTATTTGGATAAAAGGAAATACATTAAAAGGAAACAGTTTTGAGGATCAAAGACTTTCAATAAAGCACTATTATTCGATGTCGCTCCGTCTGTCTTCTATAATAGTTAGTTTTGTTTGTATTTTTCTCTTTTTTTCACACTCCCATTGCGTCTGTCTTTCGTTTTCCTTCTGTCTGGTTCTCTTTTACTGTCTGTAGAAGTCTATCATATCTTTGTCACACACACGTACATGTATACGAAATATTTTCTGTTAAATTTCGCGTCGGATACGTACATCCTTTTCATTTAAGCAAGTATTTACCTCATTCCCGAATATAAAGGAAAATCCATGGGTATCATTCTCCTTTGAATTTTCATCTTTAAACTGCCTTCTCCCATTTTCGTTGTCTATTTGTATACAGTATCCGTAGAGGAAAGCAAACGCTTTGTAATATTGCATGAGTTTGATACATTGCATATGCCTTTGGGCTCATACCTATCGTACCTATCATTTAAAACGAAAACTGTGATCTTCTGTTCCCTGCTTTGTTTCCGTTTGTATTGTTAAGCCATTTTCCGTCTCTCATTGTCTTCATTGTAACACAGGCTTATTCTGAATGGTACATCCACTTAGAGAATAGTTTTTATCTCATTGAACACTGTGTGGTATTTCATGAGTTGTAGCAGGTCTGTAAATGTTAAGCTGTGTAAATATTTTGATAGTATTTCCGCTATACGGGCGATAGGACCGAATAACTCTCACAGAAAACGATGGAAAAGGGGAACTTGTATACGGACGTAAAATAATGTTCCGAAAAATGATGGGATATGAAACAATTAGACAGGCTTTGGGCAGAACCTGAAATTACGAGGCCGTTCTCTCGACTGACTTACAGAACGAGTAAGGTCCTATATTGCGTGAAAGAAAGCGTAGGATCTTCATATCTTTATTTATCACTTACGAGCTGAAACTGAAATATCTGTGTATAAAAAAATCAAAGCAAGCGTTGAAATTAAAATTGGGCTTCTAGGCTGGCATTTGTTTAAAGCAACAGCAAATCCCAATCAATGCATGTAAATAACGTCAATTTCATCGAAGAAGGTAGAAACCGCTTTAACAAATGAATCCATTGCGCTTTACGAGAAATATACCATTTTTTTTCTCACGTCTGTCACCCATAGATATACCAACGCATGTCAATATGGAGTTAGTAGTTTATCAAAAAATCTACATGAGATAAATAGTGGATTCTAACTAGAACAAACTGGTATCAACTTTCATTTATCGTCGTACCCTTTTAAACACCAAATGAGGGACATTTACAGTGGTGTCAAATGTGTGTATAGGAATGATGGAGTTACGCATGCGTCAATACAGCAGTTCTGCTGATGGTAGTTTATCATCTATCGACAGCTGCAGATATATGTCATACTTATGTAACACTCTGCACAAAACGCTAATAATACACATATAAAGGAAGGGCAGACTAAAAATTCGTGAAATTACATGTTATATAACTTTTAATTTCACAAGTACATTGATAATGTACCAAGTGGACTCTCGGTCATCGACATATATAAACACCACATAGACCCTCTTGTCAACCCATTACCAAACATTAACGATATTCGACTAGTTTTTGCAGACGACTCTGGAAAACATTGTGAGAAAAGGAGAAAGTCCTCTTAACAAGCAATTTCTCCTTTTCCCACTACGTTTTCTGCCCTATCAGTCGTTTATTTTTCAATATCATTACATTTTGAAATGTCCTTTGCAAACTCTTGCAATTTTGGACAGTCAAAATTTACAGTTTGGTAAAGGTTTAAAGTTAGCTAGAACTGACCATTAACATTGGTCTCTGTGACTTTTCCAATTCAAAAGCAACAAACAATATATATGATCATCGAAAAATCATATTTTCTGTCTGAAAATAGTAATCAACCATTTATGCAAAATGAGAATCTGCTCATTATGGCCAATTCCTCCTTTTGACACAATTGTTTCTGGAGTGGTCTATTATAAACGAGAATATATGGAGGAAAGTGGATTATCCCGTCTGCACTAAGCTTAGGGTTAATTCGTTTAACAGGGGTGCTGGTTATAACTAGTATATGATCCAAGTAAGCTGTTTGGCAAAATGGTTTTCGCTCTCGAACGGAACACTTTTTTAGGCTTATACTATTCTAGCGTTATGCATAGATTCATGCAATTGGCACATCAGAATATGCATGAATATTCCTAATTAGACACGGAGTGCATCAAACTATTTGAAAAGGCTCAGCTAAATGGTGGATTCGATGTATCTGGTTTTAGATTGGCCAAGAGTGACCGGGAGTCGAATTTTGGACAATCAGAACTAGTTTTGACTATAAAGATAGTGAACAGAACAACGTTCAACAAAACATACGACACACTCACTTAGCATTCATACAAGACGCACACAACAAAAGTATCGAGAATCAAGTGTGAACATTTGGAAAACAAGCTCTTGTCAAGCAAATTCAACATTCGTCATTATGGTTTTCATTCAACATCACGAATAATATTTTATTTTGTCTAGCCCCTTTAGAATACAAACAGTCAAATACCGCTCGCAAGAGAATTTTAGCACCAGTAAGAAAAGAACTAGTTTGAACCAAGGGGACTCAGGGCTATAATAAAAGCATTCTAAAACTACGATAATTAATACGTAATAGGGTGTTGTGAGATTAGACTGTGTGGGTCTTTTGTACCATCCATTGATTGTTGTTTCTCAAAAGACAGTTCTAAGTAGTTTTTGTTTAGACTGCGGGCTAGCCTATCTTATCCTAGTGTACACAAGAAGCGAAGAATGTATGACGTTTCTAGGCCATTAATTGCCGATTGGACCGTTATCTAGTATTGCTATTAGGTTTTTCCCTACTTTAAAATGTTTGGACTATTAGTCGTTTGAGACACCAATCCCACTTTCCTAGGTGATAGGGACTTATTTAATGCATTATTCTGATTAAATGAATGTAAACAGATTTGAAGCAAACAACTTTGGGGAATTGATCATAAAGAACAATGCATCCTATAAACAAACAGTTTTCTACTGAAATGGTATTTGTTAACCATGCATTTGTTAAAGACTTCAGTTAAAGCAAAATCATAAATGAACCATCATAAGGAGGGTTACATCTTTGATGACAACTTATGAAATAATGGGTGAAATCAGTGGAAATTCTGTCATTTACGAAATTACTGTTTTTCAAATATGAATGAACCATCAACTCAATTACGTTTAAACAATACACTAACTCATATGTTTAATAGAAAATCAACGTATAGCAAAAACTTTTATCTTATTTTGGTCTGTTTCAGATTACCATTTATGAGAAATACGTGGCATTATACGTTAATGGCTCTGCATAATATGCCTCATAATTAGCCATCGTTTAACTTTTATTGCTGAATTCATTCTGCACGTGTTTTCAAAGCGGCTCGTTGGCATTTATGTATTCCACTCTAAATAATTTGAAACGGACCGATTACTAACGTTTCTTTAGGCACTGCTGATCTACATTCTTAGGCATGCTCAACTCAGATGACACCTTAGCGATCCTCGTTTGTGATTTGTTTACAGATGACCAAATGAAACGAGCAAGCAAAAGACAGACTTGCTCGTAAACGGCAAGTTATTGATTGTGAAAGCTCAATTCTATATCTTGACATATAAACCTATATATGAGATAATTTAAATCGAGCACAAACAGCAGGATTCTGCTGAGTTTGGCGAATGAGTAATTGTAAAAAACAACAACAACAAAACAACTCTTATACTATGGTAAGCCTTGTTAGACATTCGATAACTAGTTCTAAAAGGTCAAGATTCCGCTTAATCACAGAATAATTGAGTTCGCCTTACAGTTAAGCATACCCCACTGTCAAGACATTTGAGTGGATAACTAATCTGCGGTCGGGAGTTCCATTACTGGGAACGCATTCAGAAACTTTTCCGAGCATCGTCCCACCCAAGACGTAAAGAAGGTTATGACACAAGTGTCAAAACTACCCAGATCCGCTAATGAGGGCCCGTTTACGTAAACAAACAGTGTATTATATCATACGCAGCCATCTTAATTAACGACAATGGTTATAACAGAACTAAACAAAAGCGCTACACGGGGAGCTAATAGACTTGATACACTTTTGTTGATTGGTCTAAATTTAAGACAACATCAGTGTATGGTTTTTATCTTTTCGTCACAGTACGTTCAAGTATTGTCTGCTACATCTACAAATGAAAAAATATATGTATCACAGAAGAGATAAATGATATGATACCAGATTCCGTTTCGCTTCGTCGATAAATCTCGACTAGAGAAACAATTTACAAACTGTACAAGCGGAATTAGCTGGATCTATCCTGTCAGTGTTAGAAGAAATGTTTCCAGGTTGGTTTTGTACTCGAATCGATGCTATCAACTAGGGACCACAGAAACGCCGGGCTAGTTTATTTAGAACTAGGAAATTGACGTTTTGTCTCCTACATCGTCTTCGCTTACAGGAATAATTCATGAATGTTAAGAACGGAACACTTAGAGGGTTCTACACACATATTTGTTTAAGACACCCGAAATAGAGGGTTTGACGATATCCTCTGGTAAATGCTGCTCAAATGTCAAGGACTTACTATAGTCTTGAGCTGAACCTTCGTTGTGAACTTAGAAACATCTTTGCAAGTCTCTGAATCAAACCTTTTCTCAAGAAATTTTATAAGATAAAGCGTACATGTATGACATGACGAATATCAAATTCACGATTTCAGTTAAAGGAGTGCGTCAGTGATAGTTTGACCATATTTCCGAAATTTATCTACCGTTTTTTTGCATTGTTCCTAAACCCAGCAGTATACTAGTTACACCCCACCCTCTCTCACATTGTCCATGGTCTTATCTTTCTTAACAAGTAAAACAACATATTAACTTCATCTCAATGTCGATATAGAATGTCAATCATTGACCTTTAAATGATTTAGTCATTCAAAAGTCACTTGTTGATTCTTTAATCACGCGAACATCTACCAAGATCGATATCATACATGTCACGTGAACATGTCACGTTATATCATCCAGTCTTCTAAGAACCCAAACGTAGCTCAGGTTTTGTCACTAATAACCTTTATTTCTCATTGCGCGTCATAATCAATAGTTTACAAATGGCAAAAATTAAAAGCAGAAGTCTTTGTCCATCATAAAGTAATCAGAACGACAGTTTCTTTGCAAAATATGAACGAAACCATTGTACCAAAAGGATAAATTGCTCAGAACCAGTTTATATTAAAACAATGCTTTACTCACTGACCCAATGAACATACTATGATTGGTCAAGCATGAAAATACATGTATAAACATGAAATATTTATGACAGCTTAAACAATGACATATTGATTAGTAATCATTCAGATCCGAAAAAGCCAAAAAGGAGATGAATATAGAAATCGCTTACAAAAATAAGAGTTTATCTTTTCTATTCAAATACTCATTCTATTGAGTTGAACCGATTAAAACTGTTCTGGAATTAGCCCAGGCAAAGTTTCCTACGTAACTGACTATATTTGTTTGCTGTAATTTCTACCATAATGCAGTCAACCTTTGACAAGCATGGCGCTCATCGTGTTTTTTCCATTGGTTGAATAGAGTTTAATTGATTTCCTATGTAAGACGGGGTCCTGTTTTACGTCACACCATGTTACAAAAACTGTGTACACTATGGTCTGATCCTTATAGGAAAACGTTTTCAATTCTTAATTTTGAAGCACATACGGCAGAAAGCTAAAGTAACAAAGATACATTTCTGCATTCGTGACAAGCGTTCTCATTACATTTCTCAAAACATATTACATGTATTTTCATACTATGATGCAGTCGACTGCTGTTGCATTTAATCGGGATCAGTCCTTGAATGAAGTAAAGATTGTTGTATGGGTATTTGCTTATTACAACAATAGATAAGACAAAAAGACAAATCTACAAATCGAAGCGGTACATGCACTTCCTGTCCCACTTTCATGATTTGTGTTGTTTCCCAGAACGACTATTTCTAAGAAACTGTTGAATCGAATATGAATCTTGTTTTGACCTCAAAAACATAGATCTACCCAAATGGACAACAAATATTCAATTATCTACGTATTGGATCGTATACTGACGGTTTTCAAGCTGGTCAAGTCATGGAGGAAATTTACAGTTATTCCCAAATGCGAGACCTCACCTTATCTATGTCTTGTGTTTTAAATTGTTTAAACCTATATATGCAACAGGTGAGCTTCGCAAAGTCTGACTCGTTCGTTTTAGGGATAAAAGACAGGATCGATTGAATAAAGCACATGTTGATCTGCGACAAAACAACATGCAGGGTTAACAATGTTTCTGCTGAGTCAACGACCGGACGCTCCATCCCTCCCCCATTTTATCTTTCTTTTTCAAACTTTGAAACAATCAGTAAAGATAACTTTCCCATGACTCAGGCGCGGATCTATAGAGACCTATTACAACTTAATGACCGTCCACCATTTAGATTTCCGATGGAGATATTGAAAGTTAACAAACTAGCCATTGAGGACCATATGTAAAGTTAAATACTTGTCGTTGTCATTCTAAAACGACACATCGATAACTCAGTGGAATATTAGTGTAAAACTTTATTCACGATAAAAGGCTTATATTTGTTATGCATTTAGTCAACGCTATGTGTAAGGTAATACATTGCACTTTATGCAGATTCTTTACATTTATCTAGTACTGTAAGTAAGATTGCCAATAAAATGAATACCAGAACAAAACATCTTGGTAACCCTTAGAATGCTTGGCAATTTTCAATAAATAAACTTTTGTGTCGTCTGCTTTCCAAAACCTTAAATATCTGCTTTATTTTGATGAGGAAAGATGCTCAGAGTAGCAAACAGGTTAGATCAGAGGCCAGCCGCCAATTCACTTGGCGGCTGGCCAAGATCTAACCTATTTGCATAAGCATGAAGTTGGTTCCTGCACTATAAGGGCTAAAAGCGCATTAGGAGAACAGAGTGTCGTGTGTCGATTGTACAGGTTGATCTGAGACGATCTGGGACGATCGATATTGACTGACGTATTCCAAAAATACCCACATTCTAATCGATCGCCATTTATTTGTGTTTCCCTTTCGATCAAGATGGTCATTCGGTGTTTTCTCAGCTCATTTAATCCGTACAAAGCCACTTAACATTCTTTACACATCGGGGACGTGGCATAACAAAATGTGTACCCGAAGGCTTTCTGTCATTTCCATTGTTAAACGATAATTCCAGTATATTAATCATTCATGCTACTGGGTAAGCATCTACAAAGGGATTGGTAGATTTATACTTTCAACGCTACTTGCTCTCAATCAAATTACTTCCATCGTGATTTTTCATAAATATGGTATATATTTACCTTTTAAAACTTTAGGAGCAATCACGCATTTTGTGACCATCGTTTCTACTTTTTTCTGCTGAATGTTCGTAAACGAGTCATTATGAAGCACATGCAATGGGAAACCTTTGGGGAGAGTCTGTCAACATTTAAACGATTCACGGGGTGTGAGGTTGAATGGGGATGAAATATGTGCGATTTACTTAGTGTTTTGTTACAACAGAAAGTTGAATTTTGTGTTATGTTACAACAGAAAGTTGAATTCAGGGTTAAACGGTTTGTGAAAAAGGAAACCAAAACCATCCCATACGTGGTCAAATCTTGAATACCGAGGAAGTCGACAAACTTTCAAAATCTAGTGGATAGATTTTTTTATCGAAATTAATGGCTATATTCTTCTTCTTCTGTATATGCGCGGTTAAAAGCAGTTTTCAACCATTTTTAAGTTATACCGTGGATATGACAACATTAAAAACTAAACTATACGTTCCTAGTTATGCTTCTAACTGACGTAATGTTATTCCTATTTCAAAGAGTGTCATGGAGTAAAGCTATTTCTTCATTTCTTTACTCTCCGCAATAAACCCTTTATCATGATAACAAATGACGCCAATTTCGAAAAATAATGTGAAAAACAAATTTGCATTTTTAAGGATGCTCGTCAATCCATTAAGTAAAACAAGATATCATTTTGACCTTGACCTCTGAAAGTTTGCCACAGATAAACCTGTGTAAAATGCAAATGCTACTTGATTCAACACAATTACCCATAGATCTTGTTGAAAGCAACAGCAGACGGTAAAAAAACGAGCAAGTTTGTCTTTTATCACAATGTTGCTTTTAGTTTAAGCCCCCATATAGTCAGTAAACGTTCATAAAGAGACCGATTCTTTTATTTGTTTCCAATGATGACTGAATTTTGAATATTTTACCATCACTGTGATCATAGAAATAGAGGCAATCTAGTCTTTGGAGCCAATCATACATAACTTCCGACACTAAAATCTGAATTGTTCTGGAAATAGAGGATACATTTGGCAGAGTTGCTAGGGAGGTTTGGTGGTATTGAAGAGTATTTAGTCTGCGGTGTCTCTAATTAAAATAGCTATGTCGAATAAAAAGATACTTTAATAGTAATTTGGGCTGGCCTAGAAATGAAACGTCTTAGACGAAAATGTTGCGTTCAAGAACTTATAAAAATAAATTCTCACATGCAATGATTATATTTTAGGGTTTCACTTTAAGAATTTAGACCTTTACTCAAAGCTGATTATTGTCTGCTGACGAAAACGTTTGAAAGAAGACCCCTTTTCAAGAAATTTAAATAAGTGCCAGAATTAATTGCCTTACTCAATACCCCCAAAAGACAAAATAAATGCAAATTTTAATTGCTTTCGCAGTAAAACATTTCATTCAAGAAAAAATAGTTAACATCGTTAATATGGGGACCCCGCAAAGATACCGAAACACACGCAAAAAAAATACCATGTGGGGTGCAAACTCAATTAGAAAGGAAGGGGGTAAAACGCTAGTGTCGAGTTGCAGCGGAACGATTGGGGTCGGACTTTCAAATTATTTGTAAAGAAAACATTTAAGTAAATCATCTTCGATGTGGTTGGAATGCAAGGTCGCGTCAAATTTCATTGATTCATCCTTACTCTGATGAAATTTGAAATTTTTATGCACTCTTCATCAGTTTTTTTTTATCATTATCATCTTTCTCTAATTATATTGTTAGATTCAAAATGAAAGTCAAAGTATCCACAAGTCCGTTTATTTCTCTACAAGGATTGAGATGCACAAAGACAGAGAGTACCGCTGAAGACCTAAGTATTTTGAGATAATATATCATTTTGCTGAGACGACTTTTACAATGTTCGTCTCCTAAGAGTGTGATGAGCGAAATTATTACCCATTTAATAACATAAGCATTGCATGACAAGCACATGAATTCCCAAAGACAAAGACAATGTAGAAGATAATATCTAATCATAGATTTAATACCGAATACCATCAGCATTTACAGTTATGACACTCTCGTCAAAGCTGCATGTCTGCAGCTTCAATATATAGTTATTTAGTCGAATAACGTTTACTCTGCAGTCCTTTGTTACCATTTACTATCTAAGCATGACATATTCGTGGTATTAATATCTTTTTGTTAATAGGTGTGTGTCTATTTGATTTTTATTGTAAATATGTATATGGATCATGCACATTTTCGGTTATATTAAAACTTTCCTCTGGATCTTACTATGGTTGCCGTAGGACACTCCCATAAAACCAGCATTGCAAATAGGGCTTAATCACGGGACCCCCAAGTAACAAGTCCATCAGCTTAACCTAAGAACAAGACAGGACCCCAGGGTTAACACACATATATATATATGTGTGTTTACACTGGGGTCCTGCCTTGTACTTAGGTTAAGCTATTTAAAGAGTATAATGTTCGCCTGTATCATCCTATACAGAACTGGATCAGAATAAAAAAAGATCAGAAAGGGTTACCCAAGCTTCAAATTCATAAATCAAATATGATAATCGTTGAAATATCTATCAAATGCGTTAAAGGTTGATCCTGATCGTAATGCATTTTAAGCTCCGACTCGACAGTTTCCGCATGTCTTAAGCAGTGTCTACCTTCTTCCTTTTCCCCTCCCTCGTAGCGTTTATGTTATATGATACATAACCCCTTCGACTATTTACTTTCAATCACGGGGTTTTAACATTTTTCAAACTTTGAATTGATGGGGCGGAAAATTTGGCTATTTACAGTTTATTCCGGGAGAAAAGACGACGTGTGAAGGCGGGCGAACAGTGCACTTAAAAACAACCGAACAACCGGTGTCCGCTTACATGCAAAATAAATCACATTTTTATTGAGTGACGAGTCACGGAAAACCTAGGTGCGTTTCTATCTTGCACGTCCTGACGATCAAGTATCATGATTGACAGTGATTCATTTGGCTTGGTGGATACGATTCCATAATATTCAGAATAACGATTCCAATACTATCACGACAGTCAGTGCAACTATCTATGTACCTGGTGTTTCCTTACCAGTTCTTAACAATATAGTTTTCGCGATAACTGGGTGCTGTAAGAGGTTGGTAGAGAAGTGGAATGACAAAACAGATACAATTCATGACTGTGAAGCGGTATCTGCCTTGTGAATTTTCATTAGTACACATTCGTCGCGAGTACTGGTGATGTATGCAGGAAGCAGACTCAAGAGTGATTTATCTAAGTTGTAAGAATTTGTTTCACAATCGATGTAAAATAAAGCAGTGGAAATTACACAAGTGATAGACAAACCCTAAACATAATAATCAATAAATCGAAAACAAAAACCAAAGATGATAATGATTCCGGTTATTGTAAATCAACCATGACAGTGATAACACCACTCAAAAAGTAATAAATCTATATTCCTCTGACTTGCGTCATTTCATTGCTGCTTCATGCGATGAACAAAAGCTTAGACTAAGTATTTCCTAAGACAATACTTCTTTTGTTTCAACTTCATTTTTCAATTATCTTCTACAGAAATACACAACACAGAGTTCTCGTTACCATAATGAATTTTCAACAAAAATACGATCTCTAACAACCTTATATCAGGTCGGCTTTATTTCCATTGTTGGTGGCCTTATGAGATGACTCCGTCACATTTATTCGTTGAAATTTTAGACCGAGGAAATTAATTGCGTGATTATTAACTGAACGGTATTTACTCAAATAGTATACTACCAATGGTAATTTGGTAAAGAAATTAAATGAGTTTATTCACGCAAATTGATCAATTTTTTAACTTCTTACTCCATAAACATTGGATTATATTGTCTGGTCTGAGTCTTGTCAAGCAAATTAAGGAGAGGAGCTATAGAAAGCCTGTGACGATCAGTGCCAAATCAGCAATGATCGTCACAGGCTTTCTATAGCTCCTCTTAGAGTGCCATGAATAAGAATACCAATACAGGTTATATAAATTTGCATAGTTTTTCAGACTTCTCGTTTTCATTGTTATGCAATTAATTGTATCTCTAAGAACAATGCTTAATTTCTAATAAAATATGTTCTGTTCTGTTAATAGTGGTTGAACTATAATTGGCTGTTAAAACGAAACTCTAAACGTGTTGTAACTCTGTAGGATCATCACAATCTAAATAATGTTGAAGTACCAACACCACAGACTTTTGAAAACAGTGAAGACAGCTTCCCCTCGAAGTTACGATCTGATTGTAAACACCTACTTCTTCAGATAACGTATTATGAAATGTGAATGAGAAGGCAACATTGAATAAAAATTATAAAGTATGAATACTAATATTTCTGTTCAGAAATTAGCTAAGAATCATCGTGATACAAGAAGATATTTTAATTTTCGACAACTGGGCAGGGGTAGAGAGTCGGCCTTTTGTACCGATGGTCCCGGGTTCGATACCAGTTAAGCGAGTGAATTTAATAAGCTTCAAGCTTCTTTCACAATCAATGTAAAATGAATAAGTTTAAACTAATATTCTTATTCGGGTCCGTCTTATAAAAACGCATATGTATGAAGAAACAGGTTAATTGGTGCTCTGGTTAATGTAATCATTCGACGATAGAGTTCCACATAACCCTCCTGTTGAGATTACGCAATGATAGACGGCTCGATAAAATAAAGGGCAAATTCCTCGACCTCGTGATATATTGGTGGTAGGTTCGATCTTTTACACATAGGCGTACACATGTTGAAGTCGTTCACATATCGAGGGATCGATGTGGGGTTATGTTAATTCCTTCATATAAGTTTATTCTTACGTAATTATTCTACGCTGGTCAATTTTGTTATGCAGTTCTCATCGACTGCTTAAGCATATTACGATGATGGCGTTTTGATATTTAGTTGTTCGAAGTAATCAATGATATACTGTATACTTTGTCGTGTATCATAGAAGTTAACTTGTTTATTCATATCTATTAGATATACTTTTATAGTTTCTTGTTTGTGAAAAGTCAATGAATGAATGAATGGTGTTTTAAGGCGCATCGACAGTTAAGGTAATTTAGCTAAAATCAAATTATGTACGTACGTACACATGGTACAGCTTTCATTCTTTTTCTTCTTGTTTAACAGAACTGAAACGAACCGTCTCAAAGGGAGCGGTAAATCAAACAAGTCTATTCAGCGAACCGTTCAATGAATATCCCTATTCTAGTTCCACCTGTACAAAATAAGGATTTAAAACATGCTTATTTTTAGATGAACATTTTAGATGAACATACCATAATATTTCTGGATTATGAAGGGCAACTGTTGGACCAGTATAAAACATTGCCTGTATGAGCCTATGATCATTAACCATTGCGAACATTTATCAACGTTAAGCGGAAGTTCCCGTTAATGTACATTACTTAAGTTTGGACGGCACTTTAACCCATGCCCTCATAGTGAATTCCGCGACTGGTCACGTTGGTATTGACAGCAGCTGTTTAAAATTACATGTGCTCTTATTCCCAATATGATTATATGTAGAAACAATTGAGACAAGAGGAGAAAAATGTTAATCATTTAAAAAGATACGTTTGAAGCTTGCTCAGAAGTATGATTAAATTAGTCATCAAATGGACCATCATGGTTTCGGTAATTATATTACCATTTCTTGTTCGGCACGCAACATTGTAACAAAGTAAATACAAGTTTGCACGAACATTTTTAGATTTTGTCACATACGTTACTTAAGTCCATGGCAATTACATCACCGATATATGGAGAAATGACTTAGATAGGGTAAGATGCGAATTGTTATTTTTCTTCATCATACTTGGTAACGAAAAGGCATTAACACTTTAACATTCTAACTTTGTATCACACGGAAAGGCCGACATGGAACCTATACAGGGCTGATTTACAGGAAGACAGATCATATTAAAGAAACGTCCAAACTATCCATATTGACAATTTCCCATTTGTCATAGATGCTATTTCTACCAGATGACTTTGTCTCCTATTTCACCAATTGATATATTATCAATTGACTTATTCAATTCAATTCTTGACTGATCTCAAGTTTCACTCGATAATCTTCAAATCGGAAAGACATGACATTCTTCAATTTGCTAAGGAGTTAAGCATTCACAAGACTGATATACGTTTTCAAATACGTCGGCTCCAATGAATTCGAGACGGAGATACAAGGGGGTATAAGTCAATTATCGCCAACATCCCCTGGGTAGATACGAGGAGTTAATTAAGCCCTAAACCCGTCAATGCATCGGTACAGTGCTCGATATTCATAATATTACGCAGTCATTTGGACACCGTTCTCTCTTTTACATTTTCTTACGTACCCATTGCTTCGTTTGATATTGTTATAACTTGCAGCCCAATCTAATTGCAACTATTGTTTGCCCTTTTCACATCTTTTTTAAATATATGACTACATGTTGTTGTAAAGAGGTCATATACCTCATTTAGTATGAATGCAATAAAATAAGATTAAACTAAAAAATGTAATTTGCACCTGGAGATGAAATATTATTGTATGATGATACGTATTTATATTTTGGTTTAGAAACATTTGTGATAAAAGAAGAAATTGCTCGTTACGAGTAATTTCTTCTTTTACAACAAATGTTTCATGGGTCGTATTTCACATAATCGAAGCATACATATAAGGAAAATGATGAGAAAACAAAATTTAAAACAAATTTACAAAACAGCATTTGTCAATTTCCGTTTACAATGCACGATATCATTATAATACCATGTACAATACCGCAACATGCATGTAACGTTAGAAAAGCGGACAAGCGGATAAATGTGGTATGCTACGAGTTTGGGTTTTAATGTTGCAATAACAAAATAGTTATACTGCCTGAAAATGACAGTCATCTGTTTTTGTCATTGTAATCTCAGACATATGCCAGGAACAGCATATATGCAAACGACAAGCGTATTATAACCATGTGGTCTGTTTAAACATTTTTCTGTCATATGTGTCACATCCTTTTGCCCCCCACCCCAAACAAAGAAAAAGAAGAAAAAAACACAATGACATTTAACCGTGGCTCAGAGCGCAGAGTGAACATTGACATTCCACATTCATATTTCATTCGATGCATTGTTATATATTTTTTGCAAATGTCAACATAAAACCGTTACATAGTTAGGATGCAAATATGAAAATGGAAACTGCTTTAACGATTCAAATCTCCGTTTTCACTCCTTTTCAAAATATTCCTACATGTCTAAAATAAAAATCATCACATTTACATTTGTTAGTTGCTCACATACGCAATTCGAACCGGTCGCATTATTTCCTATGGTACAAAAGGAATAACATGACTTTGCAATGCAAATCGCATATAGCATTCAGGAAGACATCTATCAGTGTTTTAACCCTTATAGTGCTGGAACTGACTTCATGCTTATGCAAACAGGTAATATCCAGGCCCGCCACCAAGTGAATTGGCGGCTGGTCTGTGATCTAACCTTTTTGCTTCTCGGGGTGTCTTTCCTCAACAAAATAAAACAGATATTTAAGCTTTTGGAAAGCAGACGACAGAAAAATATATTTTTAGAAAATTACCCAGCATTCTAAGCGTTAAACAAGACACCTGTTATAATTACGAGCATTCTAAAATGCTGATGTATTTTTCTTTAATGAACTGTATCATCTTTCTGCATCAATTACAGTGGTTTACTGGATAGACAGATGAATGTTTTAAAATGAATTTTATCCCATTCCCTTCGTTCTTTAATAATTGCACCTGAAAGTGGTTTAAACACGATTGAGACATAGTATTGATACATGTATTCCAAACCACGGATGGTGTGTGCTTAATATACAAACTTTCCAAGTTAACATAAAACACTCTTTTTTGGCTGTTCATTTACGCTTAAAGTTGTTATATGTTAGCCATGTATGGGAAGACTCTGGGAAAATAGTTTTTCTAAAGTTTCGAGATTTCGAACAAACAACTTGGAAATTATTTGTTGTCGCAAATGCTATAAAGAGCGCCTTTTCACATGACGGTCCACCATTTAATGAAATTCTACACTTCCTATGAATCAAGCTGTTACTACCTCGTCTTCATGATTCAGAATTGCTTTCGCTAAGAGTCGTGACAAGTGAAAACCGACCTTAGGGGTCAGATTTATAACATAGTTTACACGAAGTGATATGCACTGTGACATTATGAGCGTTATTTAACCATTGAAGTACTGGAACATGCTATTGCAAAGGGTTAGATCCAGGCCAGCCGCCAAGTCAAGTGGCAGCTGCCCTGCGATCTAACCTGTTTTGCTACTCTGAGTATCTTTCACCTCAAAGTTAAGCAGATATTGAAGGTGTTGGAAAGCAGACGACACAAAAATATATTTTCAGAAAATCACCCAGCATTCTAAGCGTTAAACCAATCAACATGCAACATAAGATGTAAGAATGTTTAGTGGTAAGAAATGGAAAATGAGTAATTCATTTTTCATTCGAATGAATCTGAGGCAACAGCAATTAAAACGGCAAGCGGATTGTTGATTCAAAATTATCGTCTACCATTCCTTCTAAATAGAACATTGAGTGAACACATTCAACATAAGAAGAATTTGTCACATGGAAACACTCTCATACTGGTGATAATTTTAAACTTTGCTGTCAGTTTGAATCGATCCCATAATCATTCATAAACTTCTTGAATAACGCATTTTTGATGTAAGAAAATCTCATCTTTTTTTTTATCTTATTTACATTTCAGTTATGGAAGCAGGAGAAAGGAAAGTTCCAGTGTTTCGTACCAGAGTGCTAGCAGCCACGGTAAGGTTGAACGAGGGAAACCAAGAGTTGTCGTTCGTGTCCCATCAACATACAAGGATTGATATAGGGACTCACAATGCGGTGAAAGTGCAATTATTGTCAAGATCAGCTTTAAACATTTCATTAACTCGCAATAGCTTTTTATGGAGTTAGTAAGTTGACTAAATTGAAAGCGACAGCAGACGACAACTTTAAAGTAAGAAAAGAAGATATTTTATTTGTGCTATTGGGTGGAGTCCATTGCGATAAAGAGGGGTACTCTCGTTATAAACATGTTCGCTTTTCTTCACAGAGATTTCATAAAGCTTTAGCATGAAGTTCCTTTAAATGAAAATAAAATGTGAAGGAAAAATGTTAAATCACAGTATCTAATTGTTAGTTGAACGTCTCTGAAAGCATTGTCAGACGAAGGCAGAGTTTATAAAAAAAATCATACTAAAATGTGAGGCGATTGAGTTGTTAACCAATATATAAAAACAAAGGTCTTCAGTTGAAATTTGAATAAAACGTTTTGTAAAAACAGAACCCTGACGAAGGGCCAAAGGGAGACAATTATGTGATAAGTATAAAGATGATAAAAGCATAATAGAACAAGTTAAACACTTCAACCTTTTAAATTATCTTCATACGAATAGGAAAAAACCTTATAGAAGGCGTTATGGGATTAAAGAATTGCTTACATCAAGATTACTGTTCTACTGCCATACCGTCTTTTAAACATAAATATTTTAAAACATAAAATTGACTGATAACCATGTCAAGGAAGACGTTTGAAACAGAAACTCGTTGTACTAACAACGCGATTTCATCACTTAAGAATTGTATTTTGTCGCTATCAATCTAAACGGCAGATATGTTCTCTTTCAAATGAAGGATGTACGAGAGAAGTACGACATCTTGGTTCAACAGAAAATATAGAGGACTTATCAAAATAATCACACAATCTTCTGGATTCACCTATCTTGTCTCTCCTTTTTGAAGTAAACTGCTAATAATTATTGATTTCAGGGTTTCAAAGGAAATCATAGATCTAATATGCATGATTTCAACTTCGCCTGCTTCGTAAATTTTAACAAATATTTAAGATGGAAAAGCAACATTACAAGTTCCCGTATTGTACTAACTGAATGCGAATAGCTTGGCATAATGCAAATTTCTTAAGTGTGCCATTTTCATAACGTGTGTGTTTCGTAATATGTCCGATTTAAATTATTTTGTGTAAAATGCATATTATGTAAATAGAATGAACTACTTGTGTCGGAGGAGAATATCTTCACCTTCAGTGCTTTAATAAATGTCCGCCAATCAGTTGAAATCTTGTTGTTTTTATTCATTATTCACCCATCTCTCCAATACCCAAACCCGACTTCAATGTCGGTTTGTATAAACCAAACTCGGTTATCCCATTACCAAACACTAACGACATTTGACCAGTTTGTTGTACACGACTACAGAATCATTGTGGGAAAAGGAGAGATTGCTCTTATCGAGCAAGTTCTCCTTTTCCAACAATGTTTTCTGCCATACCAGAAGATTATTTTTAATTTCATCACATTTTGAAATGTCGTCTGCAAACTCTTGTAATTTGGAACAGTCGAAAATGTGACGTTTGGTAAAAGGTTATGATTAAGTCATCGTATACCTTCGGAAAATTTTGACAGGCGAGTTTCATTACTAATTTTCAACTGAGAAATGACGTATTTTATTGAAATAAGTTATCGTCACTTGATAACTTTACAGCAACCCTAATAAACAGTGATTTACGCTAATTTTCGACATGCCTAATTCGACGATCTATGTAATTGGGTTTAGATAACAGCAACTTAAAGTAAAATAAATAGTTTTACTTCTTTCCAACTCACCTGTTCAATGAGAGATTTATACCGCTTTGACATAACGGATATTCTTGCTTTAATCCTTAGAGTACTTGAACCGACTCCATGCTTACTCAAACAGGTTAGATCCAAGCTTGCCATCAAGTAAATTGGCGGCTGGTCTGTGATCTAACATGTTTGCTACTCTGTGTATCTTTCTTCAACAAAATTACGCAGATATTGAAGGTTTTGGAAAGCAGACGACACAAAAATCTATTTTTAGAAAATCACCCAGCATTCTTAGGGTTAAGCAACAAACTATCATTCTTGAAAAAATATATGAAAACGTCATCTCTAATGATTTATAATCACCATTCGATTTTGATTCCGATCCAGACCACTAGCTAGATTCGAAACAATGAGTAAAGTCACACCATTCAAACCACGGGTTATGAGTTAAAACAATGAGTAATTAACTCGATTGCGAGATAGCTTAGACGTGTGAGTTCCCGCAGATCTAATCCATATGTTTGAATGGAAATATCTAACAATGAGTAATGATTCTCATAATACCATTCGCGTTACATTATATTTGGGTAAAACAGTTAAGGCGGAGTTCATAACTCGTAAATCGTCATTGTACGATTTAAAAGTCGTATCTTCTGTATAAACGCGAGGGAGATCCGAGCTTTAAACCTTTTTAGTGCTAGGACCGATTTCATGCTGATGCAAACAGGTTAGATTGGCGACTGGCCTGTGATTTAACCTGTTTGATTCTCTGAGTATATTATTTCCTTGTCTAAATTAAGCAGATATTAAAGGTTTTAGAAGGCATACGACACAAAATATATTTTAAAGAATTACCCACCATTCTAAGGGTTAATTCGATCTTGGTTATTTGACAATGTGTACAAGGTCCCGGCGATAAACCTATTTCCTCCGAACAGGGATTTGTGACTGACCAAATTGTAATCATCTGCAGATGACAAAATAACATACATTCTGAAGTAAATGCTTCAAATTGTGGCATTATTTGGTAAGGAGTTATGTAAATAATGTTGAGCATAGACCAATCAACGATTCGAAGCAGCAGCGCTATACCAAAATCAATTCGAGAATCGTTTCATAACCATGCTCTCGGGAGTTTCAAACGCGCTTAACTCACTCTCACAAAGTTTACTTTGAGCCTAGTCCAAATGCAAGACATCAAAACAAGACAAGGGAAAATACGATTATCAACACATACATAAGATTATCAACAAATACATAAGATTAAGAGACATAATGACAGAATACATTAATGCTCGTCAAGTGAACTTTCCCCTTTCTTTCATAATAATTTTCAAGTTCTATATTAAAATTAAGTAATCGGTTAAGTTTAATTAAAACAACTTATGAAAGAATGTTTTTTTTCATCCTTAGGTACATTGTTTTCCAAGGTCAGAAAATCCCATGAATCATATTTAAAAGATGGACCCAAGATAACAAAACACCGGTACACTTGCCTATCAATAAATCAAAGTTTGGGATTGCATGACAGAAAAGTTTAGTAGTAACAATAAGAGCTGATTTGAAGATATTTAAAAACTGAATGAATTTGTTTATTTCGGGCCACACGCAAGGTTGTGGGAATGAAACGCCATTCTTTTCATAAGCTCCTCACTGTTTTGATTCAATAATTTGAGAGTTTAAGCGTTATCAAAAGTTGTTTAGTTATACCACAGCCACAAAATGGCATCCTAACCTAAATGTCCGCACTGTTTTGAGTCTAAGCATTTCCACAAGTTATCAGGCCTACTTTTGTTAGGAAATGTTCAAGCCCAAAAATCATTACTTGAAGCCTGAATTCAAACATGTTCAATGACAGCAGTCAATACTTATATGCATGCCCCTGTATTTCCACCACAAGCCAATACAATGACTGCTTTCCCAAATAAAAACAATGGTACAGTGGTAGAGCGTCGGCCTCTTGTACTGAGGGTAAATGAATAAAATTAAACTAAATAAAAACAAAAGATACTTGATGTGAGTCAAAGTATATCATTCGAGAAACTGAAGGTCATATACAAACAATGTGCACTTAGTTTGTAAGAGTTGTATATTCAATAAAATCGTTGAGAGGTTTGTTCGATTGCTTATGACGAGCAAGTACGAAAAGTATCTAAACGAGTGCTATCCTATTAGAAAAATAAGAAAGACGCACCACTTTGAAACCTTGGCAGTCCCCTTTTTCCGACTATTTCAATTTGGACTAACGAAAAAATATGACAAGGGGTTTGAATCAAAGCACTTAAAGTGCCTTCTACATGATATCATCTGAATTGTTTCTAGTTTCTTTCTCTCGTTGATAAAAACAACAAAGCCATAGTTTCTTTTTCTCACCATATTGTGTACATGTCCTTCTAATCGAAAAGATCAATCGCTAAAGATATGACATTGTTACAAATTTCCGGTGGGCAAAAACGAACGAACGCAACTACCGAGTAAACAAGACAATACCTTCATTTACCGTAATGACAGGTCTAAACTAAACAACCACCCTTCTTCCTTCGCGCTGAATGTTAAGATAAAATTCAAATGGCAACTGTGAGGATGACAAGTTCAATTGGTAAGAAGGAAACAATACATTTTGACCACATCATATATCACTATATGTTACTCATCACTCGCCACGGTCATATCATAACAACGCATTTAGCTGAATTCAGTTACCTTATTTTGTAATATATGCAAAAGTGTCTGTATTGTGTAGCAAATAACACAATGGTATAGAATTGAAAATTGTTTGCCCAATTTCAGAAAACAAAACAGAGTAATAAAAATGGCGTTCGGTGGATTAATACAATTCTATAGGTCATTCCTGTTGTCATGCATTAGCTCTGGAATCGCTTCTTATAATATACTCTTTGTTAAAATGGATTTCTAAAGTCACCTGCACAAATGTACAAATGACTATATACGAAGAAAGATCCTTCATTTTGATTCCGATATGTTCACAATATGCAATGTGCGTTGAATATATCCCGATTTCATAAAAGATTAAAAAAGCAAGCAAACCGTACAAATCAATCTAACGGCATTTTGCTCTATCAATACCAATTCATTGGATGTTCAAATACGGTCAAACATTACGTTTTCGATTTAAAACGAGGACCCTTATTTATTTGGCTTCAAATGTCTTGTAGAACGAAATGATACTCCTCATTTTATTAAGTCAGCACATTAGAGCGATAATTGAAAGGTAACATAAAAGATTTCGAGCGTTTAACCGCTCGGGATATTTGCAAAGATGTCCGAATGGTATTTGGACATTACTGTAAGCATAGCGAACGGCTTTCTCTAATTCTGAAATGTTTCCTTTATTTAACATTATACTACTTTAATTTGCCGTCTATTCCAGGTGTGCCATTAACCAATTACCAAACATTAACGACATTTAACCACTTTGTTGCACACGACTCAAGAAAACACTGTGGGAAAAGGAGAAATTGCTCGTAACGAGCAATTTCTCATTTTCCAACAATGTTTTCTACTATATAAGAAGAGTACTTTCCGATCTTATCACATTTTGAAATGTCGTCTGCAAACTCTTTCAATTCGGGACAAACGATAATTTGGCGTTTGGTAAAGGGTTAACTCGCCTGCGACAGAGAAAGGGTTACCACCTTGGTTAAATTAAGCGAAACAATCAACAAACTGTTGGATCAGCGCGCACTGCGTCGATAAACGAATAAACTAATTAATTATCAAATACAGACAGGTCATAATAGAACGAAACGTTTCTCTGTCCATTATAGGTTTTGATAAAGATTGAATGGTCCATTTGATTGTTTGAGCAGACGTTTTGTCAAAAATGACAGAGAAAACTAATTTCGACAAAACAGGAGAGAAAATGTAAGAATGATTTTTACGCGCCGTTTCTCGTTGAGTTTCTCATGTACTTCACGTAGCTTGACAAGAAAAAGATCAACACACGTTCAATTCTGACAGACATATATGCATATTATTTTCTTGTCTACAGAAGATAAGTTTTAGAAAGTATTCCATGAAATTAATTATAATGTGTTCGCTTCCGGACATTTTGATATATTCCAAATACAAATAGAGTTAAAAAACGGGGGCATTCTTGAATTTTTAACAGGCTGAGAGTGCACGACAGACCATTAACTTAAAGCGTAATGTTTCCAATCTTCTAAACCCATTTACCACCTTACACCACAATGTTGCGTCTTGCAGCAGACGACTTTCAAAAAGCATTGTGGCAAAAGGAGAAATTGCTTGTCACAAGCCATTTCTCCTTTTGCCACAGTGTTTTTTCGATCTATCCACATATCACAACAGCAGAACTGACAGGGTTTTCACATGTTTACAAAGCTTTTCCAAAGTTATCTGCGGCAAGTAAAACATGTAGGTGGTAAGGAGTCAACCGTTGAGTATCATTAAATATGATTTAAAGCAAGCGAAATCGATAAGACAACCGAGCTAGCTTTTCGAACCATACTATGCAGACGCATAAGGGAGACCGTTTGACAATATTCCCTTGTAATATTTCTTTGAGTTTGTATTGTAATAATCAATTACCTGACAACAAGGAAATCGAGACATAGTATATCTATCACACATTAACGTTGTGGAGAAACCTATCTGACCTTATCGACACATTGCCTCATTCAATGTTCACAACATATGACAACAGCTCAAAAGTCTCAAGAGACTGGTGTTTTCATACTGAAATCGGGTTGAAACGATGTTTACTAAAGGAGAAAATGCTCATTTCATTTTAAATCATCGAGTCTTTTGCTGCTGTTGTGTTACAAATGATATTGTTTTGAATCATGGTATGCACCAGGGTACTGTTTTACTTAACGACTAACGAAAAATATCTGCGTAAGTCAAAACTGATAAATATGAAAAGCATCATGAATACAAGTACATTATTGAAATGTGACACATCATTGGAAGCGTATCGGAGAAACGACTCAAATGGTGCTTTACTTTGTTATATTGCTTACCTCAATATTGAAATAAGAGGGATGGCTGCTTAGAGCTTACGCAATTTCTTAGCATAAGATGTTAAGTAAAACGGTCGCCATGTTTATAGTATGCATCGTCAATCTCTTAATAATGACTTCAAGAATCTTCTCTCAAGACGTTCAACACGTGCCCTCTTTACTGTATGCTTTGTACGCTGGAGCTTTTATGTATCTATAGAGTGAAAGTTTCATGGAATAAGTTGTTCCTCCAATTCTGACACAGTCGCATGTCCTTTAACCCTGGAACCGACTTCATGCTTATGCAAACAGGTTACATCCAGGCCAACCGAAAAGTAAATTGACGGCTTGCCTGTGATCTACCCTATTTACTACTCTGTGATTCTTTCCCCAACAAAATTAAGCAGATATTTTAGGATCTGGAAAGCGGACGACACGAAAATCCATTTTAAGAAAATTACCCAGCATTCTAAGGGTCAAGTATGACGGAAATAAATATACAATTATGCTACATTTGCTAAGTATGCAAAATTACCATTTTTGTGTATTTGGGGTATAGCATGATTGAATTTTTTAACAGAATTTTTATTTTCCTCGCAATCTTGTATTCCAAGTACAATGCAAGTACTCACGATGCTACCAGAACACATGTACATATTCAAAGCACAGTAATGATAAAGAGTAAAACGAAGGAATATATCTGTCGAAAGGGGGACGTCTTATTTTACGATCACTTGAGTGCATAAACGGTTTTATCTAAACAATCAGCATGTGAGGTGAACTGTATAATGTTCAGTTACTGTTTCAACTCATTCCTCCATATGGGAACTTTTGACTTGCAAGTTGGGGGCAATATCATACGACAAACCGTTGAGAAAAAAAGGATTTTTGACTTGCTAAAGATGTGGGCAACAGCATGCGACAAAAACCATTTTGAAAAAATTAATAAAAGTCTCATTAGAAGCGTTTCATAATCCTGTCATCGTTCTTTCGAAAGACTACATTAACGGGTTGCATAATGAGGTATTTCTGAGAAAGGGGTTCAACAGTGATAAAGAACACAGAATTGAAGGCTTCGGATCCCAATAATGTGACAGACAGATCGTGCATGATAAAGAACATCATCAGAATTGGCATAACGTTCCATATATAACAAAATAACTGGATGCAATTGGCAGAACAATAGGTTAACATCTTTAAATTATGAACAAAGAAGCACAATTACGAGTATATAGGTGCCATTTTAGAGTTATGTAACGGCTTTCGTGGATCGAACAGTACTAGGCTAGGGACCTGAAATGACTTGCCAAAGGTCACTCCCACGAAACCAGACGTGTCGGTGGAACTCAAACCAGGACCTTTAATTTCACAGTCCGCCACCTGAACAGCTTGGCCTTGCACCGTATGAAGGAGTGTTTGAGTAGGCGGTCGCTTGAAATAGAAAGGACATGGAAACACTTAAAAGTGATACCCTTTATATGCCCAAACCCTCAAAATTATGATAGATTGGTTATTGTGATGAAATGTCGTTGTGATCACATTTCAGTTATGTCGTGACCTTTCATAATTCTAGACCAATGAGATCCGTTTTTATGCGTAACTGGCTTTCTCAAGAAGAAAGTATATCCATATCAACAAGAGAGACGTAAAAGGAAGAAAAAACTTTAACTATATTGGGTAAGTTCTGCCCAAGTGTACTGTTTTAATAAACGACTTTGGAAATGTGGAAATCAGTCAAAACTGATACACAATGATGGTTTCTTAGATGAAAAAACAATATTGGAAAGTAACACATCATTGGAAGCGTCTCAAAGACGACGCTTCCAAGGATGTGTTACTTTGCAATACTGCTTAGCCAAAAATTGAAATAAGAAGGAATGTTGTTTTGAACTACACATTTCTTCTTTAGCATAAAACGTTTAGTAAAACGGTACCATGTAGTCTAACCCGTAGACTTTAATACACAAGTAAAGAGGGTCAATATAGCGTTAAACATTCATTTTCTATAAATGTGAAGGGTTTCACCACAGTCCGTCCCTGCAGCTTTCTTCTACAGTGCAGAATCATTTCTATTGTTACACGCTGATTTCGTTCGTCATTTTCCAAATCATTTCCGATCTACTTAATTACCTTAACGCGAAACAGGCAACCACGAGAGTCCATTAAAATTATGGGCTAAAATGAATTGCATAACATGGGGGCAACAATGTTCTTTCTTCCTTACCTTTCCCTTTAATTGTGAAAAAAAATCCATATACTTCTTGCTATATAATATCGCACTTTGATACATTGGCTGTTGTAAACTTTAGATTCCACTGTGGCGAATGATTAATTGTCCCTAAGGGTTTTAGACCAATAGCAGACTTTTTCTTGTCATAAGCTGATGCTTTCCATTTGAACCCTTTCTTCCTACCTTTCCCTTTTAATGTTGAAAAAAAATCCAAATCCTTCATGCTATTTACTACCTAAATTTCATACATTGATTGTCGTAGACTTTGGATTCCACTGTGGTAAAGGGATTAACAGGAGAAGCACATTCATGGGTCAATATTGCTTTAGACCAATAGCAGATTTTTTCTTGTCATAAGCTGCTGCTCTCCATTTGTACCCTTCATAACTTTTCTAACAAGGGACTGAGTTAGGTAAATTCTCTTATAAACAATGAGGCCATGTGTGGTGTGCAGAAGATTCAATTAAATGGTACATCTTTCCCAGAATTTCAGTACATTGTATTTAGATACCACAACTACAAAACTGATTTTTATGGCAACCCAATCCGAAGTTTATAGGCAATGATAAAGATTTTATTGAAGTCGTCTTTGCATATGCATTATGGAAACAGTCACCTTCTTATAGCAACAAAGTCACATGTTAACCCGTATAGTGCTGGAACCAAATTCATGCTTATGCAAACAAGTGAGATCGAGACCAGCAGCAAAGTTTAGTTAATTGGCAGCTGGCCTGAGATCTAACCTGTTTGATACTCTGAGTATCTGAACTCATCAAAATTAAGCAGATATTTGAAGTTTTGAAAGCAGACGACACAAAAATTGATTTTTAGAAAATTAACCAGCATTTTAAGGGTTAATTGGCAATTATAACGATTCTAATGAAGTCATTTTAATGAAGTCGTCTTTGCATATGCATCATGAAAACAGTCACCTTTTTTAGGATGTGAGTGGTATCAAATACCCAAACTTTACTAAAACTTTATGTTGGACTTTGATACAGAATATGTTTTGTCTAAGAACTATAAAACCATGTGTTTTCTACAAGAAAAAATAGTTTATTTAAACCATCAATTATAAACAATTGTTCAGCTTTTTGTTTTCACAATTATTTGTTTTTCTTTAAACAACTACATACATACACACGCAAATACCTTATAAAGTCAGCTTGCCTTGTAACACATGTTCATCATATAAATAGAGACTTCTAAAAACTTAACTCTTTTTATAAATCATGTACACCGAGGGTTCAATGCAAGACTATAGTTAGTTTCACCAACTAGGGCATTGCACAGAACCTTTGATGTGGAAAACTTAAATACACTTATACCTGTTGAATTGGCCATCGTGTTATTGAGCTTAAAACATGGCTAGCTTAAGTCATACTAAACTATTCCCTTTTCTAAATAGTGATATCAACCGTTCAGATCCAGATCTGAGGACTATGTATTAGCCTTGTCAAATTGATAAAAACGAAAATGACAGCCAACTATATTCTAGATGTGCTGAGTTATGCCTGCTTCATCTAAAAACATGTTCCTACGTAATCCTGTCACATATAGATCATAGGGATCTATGTTTACCCTGGGGTCAGTACTCTGGAATAAGCTGTATAATATATCACAAGATATTGACCCCTGGATAAATATAGACCCCTATGATATAGTCTTTAGATGAGTGATTGATTAGCATAAAAAAATAAGCAGATAATGATGAACGAAACAAAAAAGATCTTTGAGATATTGAGAAGAAACTGTTGTAGAAATTGCTTGTACCGGTTAATTCCTTAGTGTTCAGATAAAGATGCATCAAGTGAGTCAATATGAAGCAAGTGGTAAGCATTCAAATGAGTCATATATTTTTTTGTTTGAATATAAAGGGTTTTTGAGATTGATAATTGAAAGGAAAAACCATGTGCAGTTCAATAGCATCCATCCTTAATTTCTACCCATGCACCTTGTTATAACGTAATCACTTCAATTAAGCAAATGGCTTCTGTAATTACCCCCACCCCACCCGGACAAACGGTTATTAAACTAGCATAGAACTCTTTAAGAATAAAACTCTATAAGAAATACGTAGTTTCCATTCTATGTCATCATATGGCGAAAGAAAAGTTTATATTTGGACCTTGAAACCATTTCCATGAAACAGCATGCCAAAGGACTATTTCCAACTAAATTCTGGCAGAAAATAATGTAAGAAAAAGGAGAACTAAAATGATCATGCATATTTATAATGATCAACTTTTAGTTAGATTTAACAACAAAAACGTTAGTTGAACTAACTTGGATAACAGTTGATAAGACCAAAATCATACCATTATGATGAAGTAGCAACATCTCAAAATGATTTCTGATACTGGGCCTAACACATCTGTACCCATTTGAAGCATTCTGTACCTACAAAACAGGACCCACATTAAAGTTATCTCTATTGTACATACAATCTATAAGCTAATCTCTTACTCTAAAAAACTCATTTTGATGCATCTACAACAAGAGACTTCAACAATGAATTTGACAAAAAAATAAATTGCTTGTTATGATCATTATATCCTTTCATCACATTGATTTCTACCATATTGATTTCTACTATATATCGTACAGGTTAGGGAATCAAATGAACAATGTCTACAATTTTATGACCATACAAGATGGCCATGCTCAGGAATTTTTGCTTTTTGACGTACTTTGCCAATGAAAGCCACATTGTGTACCCCACTTGAGTTGACCATCAACTTGCTGGTTCTGTTGGCATATGATAACCCAACTGTAAAATGGCATTCGTCTAACACTCGGCAGAGAAATCGCAGTCAAAGACCCACAGTTTTGGACATGTGCACCCATTTTTCACACACATTCAACAATATCCTAAACAGTAAGGCACAAAAGGTGTTTTGGATTTATCTTAAATTTGTGTTCATAAGTAAAATGCAGGCAGATTAAAGTTCTTTCACCTCTTTGCATATGAATGCTTTCAAGAAGCACAAAATATTGCTTATCAATATATCCTGTTCCTCTTATGTTTAGAATGGAAATTTTAACAGGTCAAAACAATTGGATACATATTCATACAATTCTAAAGATATCCATACATTCTGCCCATAAAGCAAGTAATGGATTTAACAGTACATAACCTTCAATTTACACAAGGAGCCTTGAATTATCCATGTTATACATCAGCTAAGAATAGTCATTTATACTAATTCAATTTTCAGATCTCCTGTTAAGAAATGCATTTCAATTGCTTTCTTCTTTACTTATTCGATCTACACCCAATACAGTAAAACCTCGTTTATCCGGACCCCATTTATCCGGATGTCTCGCAATCTGAACGAAATTGTAAGGGAACGGAATTATTTGTAGCAATTTGCCTAGCGAATTACCAAAAAATAACGACATTTAACCAGTTCGTAGCAGACGACGTTTGAAAACATTGTGGGTAAAGGAGAAATTGCTCGTCACGAGCAATTCATCCTTTTCCCACAATGTTTTCTGCCATATCAAAAGATAATTTTTTAATTTTATCACGTTTTGAAATGTTGTCTGCAAACGATCGATAATTTGGCGTTTGGTAAAGGGTTATAAGTATACACATGCATATAGAACATTTATGTCTTAATGTGTATAAGACCAGGCCTTGCTTTATTAATCGGGACGAGTTGTTAATCTGAAACTTTTGTTGGGAACGGACGTGTTCGGATAAAGAGACGTCACTGTACATGAATTATTGATACCCAATAGAATTGTCTCTACAAGACAATTTGGCAAATTACCCATAAAGTAGGATTTAATTAAGTTTTGAAAATAGTACATACAAAAACTTTGTTGCCAGCCCTTTATCTCAAGATCTGAAGACAACATGTTATTCTTGGTGGTCAGTCCTATGCACTATCAATTTCAGTACATTGGAGATGTATAATAGGGTCCAAGATAACAGTATAAGTAACATACAACATATGATTATGTATGTAATGTTTTAACCCTTATAGTGCTTGCTTTCTAAAAATAGATTTTTGTGTTGTTTGCCTTCCAAAACCTTAAATATCTTCTTTATTTTGATGAGGAAAGATACTCAGAGTAGCAAACAGGTTAGATCGCAGGCCAGCCGCCAGTTTACTTGGCAGCTGGCCTGGATCTAATCTGTTTGCATAAGCATCAAGTCGGTTTCAGCACTATAAGGGTTAAGAAGCCTTCAACATGACTTTCACACTCACTCAAATCGTGATCAAATCGTCAGACATTCAAACAAATAATGAAAAAAAAAAAAGAAATAATAAAAAAGAAATGGCACTGCCAAACAAAAAAGAACCAGAAAAACAAAAGTGAATTTAGTGAAATCAACCAAAAGCAAACATCATTATTTTGGCACACTTAGGTTGCACCAATTAGGCACAAACCATTTGTGAAATAAAAACAAATCAGATCAGACATCAAATGGTGAACAATGTGGATTCAGATCAAAATGACCAATTATCAACAGCGAAGACTGTTCAAGATCCAGATACAGCGCTATGAGCTATAGCAGATTAACTTTGACAAAATATTACCTTGAGACAAACAAAAGTCTCCTGTTTAATTCAACTCAGTTGGAAGCATGTGTGTGAACTCATTCACCTTACAGATAAACTAATACCTCTGATAGACACAGTTCCATGTTTCTGCAGCAAAACCATTCAGAAACATTTGTACCATTTGTACCAAAAGGAAAAGATGCTCATAATCAGCAATAACTTCATTTGTCATGTATTTTGAACAACAACAAAGATATCAAACTGTTCATGAATCCTTTTATGTAAATTAAATATTATCAAATACCCCTGAAATCAACTGTTTAACCTTTTCCCGGATACCAAACCTTTAGCTAACCTATCTAAACAATTTCAACAAAATAAGAAACCATATACCTTTTTTAAGCAATTCCTTATTTTGTTAAAAAAAGCTTTGACATAGACAACAGATGGTTTCTAATCAAATTTGAGGAAATGAAAGGCTAAACAACATCAAAAACTAAGGTAAACAACTACCAACATGATGTTTGAAAGTAAACTGAATATGTCAAAGTACCGGTACGACCATCTTGATGGTTGTTGCCTACCTTATCAAAACTTTTATGTGTACATTACAATAAATAATAAAACTAAATGCTAATCTACGGCAGTTGGAATAAAATAAAATGCAGAATCAATAAGTTCAAATCTTAAGATATGTGACTATGAAACATGTCTTAAATGTGTCACATACATGTCAAACATATTTATCCACACTTGACTAATTAAGTGAAGATCAAAGATTACAACACATATAAACATCTTCATTCTAGCAGTCTGAACAGAGTTCAAGGTATAGCTTATACCGTTGACATAAGCAAATAATTTAAATATAAATCAAATAGTTGATATCTTCTTAGAGAACTAAAGATACCAGAACAAGTGTTAAACTTAAAGAAGGATTCTTGCTAGTCAAAACAAGATGTATCACTTAAATAGGATTGGCATAAAATAATGTCAAAATTATCAGTGTTAACCCTTATAGTGCTAAAACCGACTTCATGCTTAAGCAAACAGGTTAGATCCAGGCTAGCCACCAATTAAATTGGCAGCTGACCTGTGATCTAACCTGTTTGCTACTCTGAGTATCTTTCCTCACCAAAATTAAGCAGATATTCAAGGTTTTGAAAAGCAGACAACCCAAAAGTCTATTTTTAGAAATGTATCCAGCATTATAAGGGTGTAGGTGATCAGTATTGGAAATATACTAAACACACATAAACTTAATAATGACAAACTCTTTTTCCATTGTTACTGATTAACCCTTTAACTTCAAACAAATCCACTTTCAGTGCATATTCAACTGAAGACATATGAAATCAATGTGACATAAGAAAAAAATGTCTGTCAGAAGTAGTTTCTTAATTTTTGTCTTCGGCACATATTGCAAAGTGAGGCATATTGAAGAAAAGGGGTTAACATTGATAAGGAATGATATATAATAACAACCCAATAATAACAAGCACACACTCCATACATAAGGATTCTACATATGAAGTGTCAAACAAATATTTGGAAGATATAGATGATCTATCACAGATAGATAGTAGTTTGTAAGTTATCATTTCTTGATCCACATTTAAGACCAGCTAACACATTCAACATATACCTATCATCTCTCTCAAACCTTATAACTTATAAGAATCTTGTGTTTTAAACATTACCTGAGCATGTTCTGCTTTTATAAAGTTAACAACTTAATACCCAACTTCCCAATTTTCACTCTTACTCACAATGACAAACAAATGTTTTTGTCAAAATAATCAAGCACACAGCAAAGAAAATACCTAATTTTATCAACAACTTTACTTCACAGAACAGCTAATGGCTAAATGGATTATTCCATTTAGACACTATCACTCAATTTTTGAAACAGCAACAAAATTATGTACTTTTACCAGTAACCTTACTTCAAAGAGTAGCTATCATAATAAATCATAAACATTTTCATTAACCTATCAAGATACAGATGATAGGGTGATTTAGTGATGTTATAAATATAAATGCAAGATTAGTCTAGGTAAACAATAACGACTAGTTTCTACGACACAATTATGCATTGGAATAAACTGGAATATATATAATCATGTTGATATGTCAATGCTATCATTTGAATTATTTACATATTTCTGTTTTAAGTCTTTTAACTCTTTTACGCTGTCGCTCACGCCATTCAGCAAGCGCTTGGAAGATTACAAACCTTGCCTTTTGGCGATTCAGTACCCAGTTGTTTCCAGATGGATTTTCCTTTACACCATAGTGTATATTTGAAAATCACCCAAAAAAATGTTACACTGAGAAGAACGCGCTGTGAGCAAATTAGAAGCAAAAGAGTTAAAAAGTTAAATGGCTTACATCAAAATTACAGTGACTGGTCCATATTTATGCAGTACTACAGAGGCATATGGCAACATTGGAATAAAGCCTGCCCAGACATGGTTTGACTGTAAAAAGTTGAATGACATAATCTTATATTCTTACTTATATCTTAGTCTTACAAACATATTTTCGAATATTTTTGACAATATCAATTACCGGAACTGAAGTTAACATAAATTGTTCATCACCTCCAGATAAGTGTTTACTTCATAGCACCTTCCTGAGATGATAGTATTAACAAATTTGGCCACTTTGACACAATATATTGACACTGTCAAATTAAAATGCTGTATCTTCCTTCTCTAAATAAAGGAGATATAACCTTTCAATTCTAAAGAGACAATATGTTATTAAATTATAAGCCTACATTTCTGCAAGCAGAGATAATATTAATATACAATAATCTACCCATTATAAACCAATTTGTATACATTTTTCATCCATGTGTGGATCCTTCTTGTATTTTGATTGGTAAATTCTTGTACAAAAACATCTGTTTCATCTTCCGTTAAAACACAAGTCGTTTTGCCAGTCCACCTAAAGATTGAAAAAAAAAACCCAACATATAAATCTTTGGACAAATCTTTTTTTAAAAAAGACATATATCAACAAATTCTATTTACAGAAAGTACTTTAAACTATCAATGCATTCATTCTATATGAGAATCATTTTCAAAGACATTAAACCATAACGGACAAAACAATGTTGTACTTTTATATTTTTTTGAGATCAACTAAGAGCATAAATAAACCAGTATATATTTAAACTTCCAAGATAGGGAAGAATCTGAAAACTAATATAAATGAAAAAGAATTTGTACCAGAAAATTTTACATTAATTAAAAAACATTCTATAATTTCCAAAAAAAAGCATTGAATAAGAGCAGATTATAGTCAATAGGCTTGGTTTTTTTTGTCTGTTAGGGGTTTACTTTGAAGGAAGAGTATTTCAGCTCATTTGCCATGCTTGGCTCATTAATGATAGAGGACGACACCAGGCCTTACCACCCATAAGGGCTGGTCAAGCTGGGCAGAACCATCTCATCAAAATCCCAACCTAGCCCTACCATAATTTGAAGTCAAACAGAGTGTTGACACATTTGAATGTCACCACTCATTATAAAAGCTTGTTCGGTATATAAGATACATAACCCTTTATAAAACGCCAAATTTTCAACTGCCAAAAAATTGAAAGAGTTAGCAGACGACATTCCAAAATGTGATGAAATTGGAAAATGATCTTCTGGTAGGGTAGAAAACATTGGCATAAGCAATTTCTCCTTTCCTCAGCATGTTTTCCAGATTCGTCTGCAACAAAGTGGTCAAATGTGGTTATTGTTTGGTAATGGGTTAGACCCCTGCCATCACTAACCTGTGTCTCCATCGTTTTTCCTCTTTAAACTGGGTTTACACTGATCCATAATGTCTTTCTTCTTTCCACCAATCTTTGGCAGTAAATGGCCCGGGGTTGGAAAGGGTTTACAGGTGAAATATGGTAACTTCAGAGCCTGAAATAGTAAGCTTGTTAGTAGGGCCCATACACTTGAGTCTAAGCAAATTCTAAATTGTAGTGCCTGAAAATATCTTTTAATCAATGAATCATAGTTCGAAATCCTGTAAAAAGGCTAGGATAATAATGTCTCTAAAACAATATTGTAATACAGTATCTTGAAGAAAAAGGATATTTTTTTATGACTGTATGACTGAGACTTTATGCTTTAAGGATATTTCTTTGCACCTATCTAATGGTGGAATCATTTCTTTATCTCTACGTTTGAAATTTTAGGTTCCTCTTACTCAGCCATAGAGAACCCCTACAGAAAAAAGTTTAGAATCATTATTTCATGTACATGTAATAATAATGTTTGTACAAATGACACAAGGACTAGATATCAGCTAAAAATGACTGTCAAAAAACATTGAAGTGATAGGCATCTTCTCTTAAGGGTTATTCTTAAAACCTAAAATTAAATCAGACAGCTTAGAAATAGAAAAAAGACTCAGGAATGTTGCTTATTGATACTTTGAAATACATTTCATACTACAAGTCCATGAGAGAAACATCATTGCCCAAAAATAACGTAAAAACAAATTTCACCTGCATCAAACAAATACTTCTTTAATATTATCATGTGAATGGGAATAGCCAAACATGTTGGTTTTCAGGCAGATGTACCTATTGTTTAACACTGCAGAGAACTTCATGACAAAAAGAAAATTGATTAAAAGTATAACTCAGTGATAACTCCTCCTGCCTGATAAGAAAATACCATCATTTTCAATTAAAAATTGCTGTATCTCAAATCTTTAAATCAATCTGATGAACATGCATGAATTACTGGTTCTTTAACCCTTTACCAAACGCAAAATTTTGGACTGTCCCAAATTGAAAGAGCTTGCAGACAACATTTCAAAATGTGATGAAATCTGAAAGAACTCTTCTGATAGGGCAGAAAACATTGTAGGATAAGGAGAAATTGCTTGTATAAATCAATTTCTCCTTTTCCCACAACATTTTCCAGAGCCGTCTGCAACAAACTGGTCGAATGTCATTATTGTTTGGTAATGGGTTGAGACAAACCTCTGTAGCTGTAATTCTCCTGAGCGGGTCCATTGCCATTAATCTCTCCAGTAATTCTAGAAGATCATCTGTTGCCGCGACAAATATATCCTTGAATTGTGTTCCCTGACATGGTTTAAACTGCACAAAATCTGGTAAATATTCCATAGCCTGTAGAAACAAACGAAATACATGTATATGGTTGTCAAAAACATTTTGGCTTTGTATTGGACAATGAAAATGAGACTACCTCTGAAGAAAAAGATGGTTTAAAAAGTTCTCAAGAATCTGATAAATTTAGACAGAAAATCACAGTTGTATTAAAGCATCATTAATGAGTGACGATCAACTGGTTAGAAAAATCACTTTAACACATAAAAATACTATCATTTATCCAATATTAACAATGTGAACATTCAAAATGGAGAATTTCTTGGGTTTTATTTGTTCCCAATGTTTCTTGGCTGACCTAGTTTTATTGCTAATTGTAAACAAACCTTATAGTATTCACTCTTTTTAAAGCATCAAGTGAATGTGTTACAGTCTCAATTCTTCTGTAAAAGGGCATTTTAAGTTAAATTACAATTATTCTAGAACTTTCACATTTTATGTGGAAATGAGCGCAAGTATGGCTTTAAAATAATGAATTTGAGGTTTGCAGCTAGTTAACCCTTTCCCAAACAATTACGACATTTGACGACTTTGTTGCAGACTTACGAAAACAAAGTGGGAAAAGGAGGAATTGCCCATAACGAGCATTTTTTCCTTTTCCCACAAGGTTTTCTGCTCTATCTGAAGAATATTGTTCAATTTCATCACATTTTGAAATGTTGTCTGCAAACTCTTTCAATTCGGAACAGTAAAAAACTTTTTGTTTGGGAAAGGGTTAAATCAATGTATTGCCATCCAATTTTCACATTTAATATAATATTTAAGTTCACATTTAAAGATGAACAGTCATCATCAGTACTGATGGAATAAACATTTAAACCACTTACGGGCCAGTCCTCTTTGCTTGGTGTTCCCATACACTGGAATATTTTACTGAGTTGATCGAGGTCTGTTTCACCAGGAAGGAAGGGTATCTGGGTAATAAGAAACACCAAAGGTTACTAATAAGTAATTTGTCTTTCATTTGTCTTTCTGAAATGTATTCAATTATATTGGGCAAAGCATCAATTCATGCATGCCATTTTTTATCATAAGCCCTTTACTCTTCCCTTTTAGTCATAACATATTTTGGAAAAGATGCCTATCAAAATCATTCATAAAAAGGGAAACATTCCTTCATAAAAGGCAATTTCTCTACATACCACAATGACTCAACTGCATTCACAACAGAATCAAATAATGTACTGGCAATCAATAGACTCAACATGTCGTACTAAAGTCAATGCCTCCTTTATTCCAATGCAGTTACATATTAACTTTTCGCTCTCAGATGATGATGATGTGTACCATTACTTTTAAGAGACTCAAAACAATTTCGTGAAGATACTTCCAGTTTATTCAAAGACAAATATTTGTTTCTGAGTAGAAAAACTCACTTACTTGTAACAATAACTCTGCAAGTACCATTGAGGGACTTCAAATAATTTCATGATATACTACCAGTTTTATTCAAAGACAAAAATGTGTTGCTTAGTAGAAAAATTGACTTACTCTTAACAATAACTCTGCAAGGATACAACCCATAGCCCACATGTCCACACCAGTCCCATAGTTTCTAGCACCAAAGAGAAGTTCTGGACATCTATACCATCTATAAACAGAAATCAATTTATAAATCAGTTCATTTCACCGAAACATTTGGTTCTTTATTCGTAGTATCAACTGTTGTACCATTCAGCTGCTGATATGTGATTTTACTTCTTTATAAATACAAAATTTTATTCAATGTTGATAAGAAAATATAAGACATATTGAAAACATGTTCTAGCATATTCCTCTTAACCCTTTCCCAAACAACACATTTTTGACTGTCCCAAATTGAAAGAGTTTGCAGATGACATTTCAAAATGTGATGCAATTATACAATATTCTTCAGAAAGAGCAGAAAACATTGTGGGAAAAGGATAAATTGTTCGTTATGGGCAATTTCTCCTTTTCCCCACAATGTTTCTAAAGTCGTCTGCAACAAAGTCATCAAATGTCATTATTGTCTGGGAAAGGGTTAAGCTATTCTTTCTTATATAAAGTTATCTGCTCTTAGATCACATTTTAGGCAGATGCTGGTTAAGGCGCAAAACATGTTTACAAAAATGAATTCTGAAACTATTTCACTATTCCTAATTTAATGAAATTATTTTCTACTTTTTGATGTGGTGATTTCAACAGTAATGAGTAGATTGGGAACTCATCAATCGAATATAGACAACAGTATAGTACAAATCTACCAGGCAGATTTCTGGGAAGATACTCAACAGTACTGAACAATCATTTTTTATTGATCATTTCATCCCTTAGTGCGAAGCTATAAAACAATGTTGCAAAAAAAGATACTTGCCTTGTCACAACCTGATGTGTGTAAATTCGGTTTGGTGAACCAAAAAACTTGGCCAAACCAAAATCTCCAAGTTTGAGTACACCTTTGTTATTTACAAGTAAGTTATTTGGCTTCATATCCTAAAAAAGAAAAAAAGAAATATATGAGCTATTAGTTGATGAAATGCTTAACCCTTATAGTGCTGGAACCCACTTCATGCTGATGCAAACAGGTTGGATCCAGGCCAGCCGCCAAGTAAATTTGGCGACTGGCCTGTGATCTAACCTGTTTGCTACTCTGACTATCTTTCTTCATCAAAATTTAGCAGATATTTAAGGTTTTGGAAAGCAGACGACACAAAAATCCATTTTTAAAAATTACCAGAATTCTAAGGGTTAAGAATATTGCTTATTTTTCTTGTGATTCACCAACAGCACACCATATTGGACAACTGAAATAATAACAAGAGATTTATACTTTTGTCAGAATACTTCCTGGTGATTAATTAATTGTAGTATATTTCTATGTTATGTTGTTAAAGGCACATAAAAGGAGATAAGTACAAATAAATTACTGAAAACATATATGGAGTTCTTTTATTATGTTCATAAAAGTCATCAGAATAAATTTATAAATACATTAATACCCTTTTAAAAAGACTCCTTTAACATAAGTTATTTTGTGCTTGAAATATACTTGTCTCCAATTCAATCATGTTTATCAACAACCTGTTTGTTTACATATTCAAAATAATGAATTCTGATTGGTCAGTTCAAATATTTGTGTATCAACTGTCAAGGTCAGAGGTGAAGAATGAGGCAATCTGAATTATTAACCATGCTTATTTGGGTTATTTCTGGTTGACTTTCATGTTCAAGTTTTGCTGATGGGGTTTATTGGTGATAACTAATTGAATCTGATCAAAAGGTTACCAAATAGAATAGTTTGGAAAAGCATTAGTCTCCTTTTATGTGCCTTTAAGATAACATCTGTTACGAAGTAGTGTTGGTATGAATGTAGTATATGTCAAGGTATGTAATTATTGTATCTGTTTCCGGTTGAATAAACACATGTTACTCTGTTAAAGAATTGAGCTTTGTTTATCAATGCAATCTTAACAAATAATAAGCGGTTAAAGATACCACATGAGTAAACAAAAGTTATTATCAAAATGGGAAAGATTTCTTCACATCATCAAAGAGAAAACTAATGATTATGTTATTCTATAGATTCAGAAAAGAGGAATACTTCTGAGCAAACTTCTTTATTCCTTTATATTGAAGGTATTGAGCAATTTCTCCTTTTCCCACGATGTTTTCTGCCCTATCAGAAGATTATGTTTCAATTTCATCACTTTCAATTTCACAAAAACCTAGTCTGAAAGAATCTTTCAATTTGGGAGCAGAAAATTTGCCATTTGGTAAAGGGTTGAATGTCCAGTAAATTGTATTTAATTCAACGTCTTACCCTGTGTAATATCCAGTTGGCATGAAGATACTCTAATCCCTTGAGAGTCTGTAGGACGTAAGTTTTGATGTGTGCCAGGGTAAGAATAATACTTGGGTCTTTAATTATAATCTGAAATACAAACATATTATTTCTTATAAAACCTATTATAGACTATTTATAGGATGATTTTTGAGCCTCTAACTAACCTATAGAATGCTAGGTAATTATCTAAAAATAGATTTTTAATATATATCTGCTCAATTTTGTTAAGGAATGATACTCAGAATAGCAAATAGGTTAGATCAAATGCCAGCCACCTATTAACTTGACGGCTAGCCTGGATTTAACCTGTCGCATAAGCATGAAGTCAGTTATAGCACTATAAGGGTTAAAACAACTGTCTCATAGACTTTTTAAATAAAATGTCTTCTACCTATAAAATGTCAAGAAGTCTAAAGTAACATAAAACTAAATTATTGGCAGTTTCCAAACTCTATTTATAGCTATACAATAAAGATATGGAGTGTTTGTATTGCAAACATTGAAATCAATTTCAATGTGTTTATTCAGTAAAATAGCTTAATTTAGAATAGTAGATGGTATCTTATCTTTAGATACCATTGTCATGCATGTCTTCGGAAGTGTTTAATCACTCTTGTCATATGACTTTAGCAAGGTGCATGAGAAGGAATTCCTGCATTTATATATCCTGTGATATATGCAAAATTAACAAAGTCAAATTTCTCCTTTCAACGCAATGATTTCAACCTCTTTTGGCACCAGATGACATTTTCATCACTAATTAACCCTATAGGATGAACATGAAAACAATTTTGGTAGGTGAAAATTTGTCATTTTTCCCAGGTCCGCACATAGGAGATATGAGAAAAGGTGAAGGCAATGATTTCAACCTCTTTTGGCACCAGATGGCATTGTCATCACTAGATTACCTTGTCGGATGAACATGAAAACAATTGGGGTCAGTCAAAAATTTTACATTTATTCAGGTCCGCGTATGGGAGATATGAGCAAAAATAACAAAGTCTAATTTCTCCTTTGAACCCAATGATTTCAACCTCTTTTGGCACCAAAGGCCATTTTCAACACTAAATAACATTGTCGGATGAATATGAAAACAATTTGGGTCAGTCAAAAATTTGTCATTTTTCCCAGGCTTCGAGTATGGGAGATATGAGCAAAAATGACAAAGTCTAATTTCTGCTTTGAACGCAATGATTTCAACCTCTCTTGGCACCAGATGGCATTTTCATCACTAGATTACCTTGTCGGGTGAATATGAAAACTATTTGGGTCAGTCAAAAAATCATTATTTTTCACAGGTTTGGGTATGGGAGATATGAGCAAAAAATAACAAAGTCTTATTTCTGCTTTGAACGCAATAATTTCAACCTCTCTTGGCACCAGATGGCATTTTCATCACTAGATTACATTGTAGGATAAATATGAAAACAATTTAGGTCAGTCAAAGATTTGTCATTTTTCCCATGTCCACGTAAGGGAGATACAACCTCATTTGGCACCAGGATGGCATTTTCATCACTGGATTACAATGTAGGATGCTCGTGACAAGCAATTATTCCTTTTCCCACAATGTTTTCTACTCTATCAGAAGATTATTTTCCAATTTCACCGCATTTCGACTGTCGTCCTGCAAACTGTTTCATTTTGGGACAGTCAAAAATTCAGCTTTTGGTAAAGGGTTAACAAAATATCTATCCACTCACCTCTAGATCTGTTTCCATAAAGTCAAACACTAGACTGATGTTAGATTTTTGACCAAATACATCCATCAGCTTAAAACAAAAAGGTAAAACTAATAAATATTTCTTAGCCAAACTAAATACAATGTATATGTTTTACAAGTTTTATACTGGTATAAGTCATAAGACAAAACCATCTGTTAAATTCTGTTATTCTCAGAAAGGTCATAGGTCTGTGATAAGTGCATTAATACCAACTCAAATAAAATTTGCTTATAAGAGGGTAATTATCAAGTTATTTAGTTCATGGTCTAAGGTTTACAAAGCTAGGGTTCAATGCAATACAAAACATACAAAACGGTAAGTGTCATTTATGTGAGGTACTTCCTATAGCTTTCCATTAAACCAAAGATACTGATTCTATTTTCACAACACCAATATTGAATGTTCAGTGCAAGGCTATAGTAAGTGCTTCATGTTTATGAAGCACTTACTATAGTCTTGCATTGAACCCTCGATAAATGGCTACAAATCACAGGGAGTCATTGGAACATTTCATTACTTTATTCAAAATACATACCGAAATGATATTGGGGTGGTCTAACTCCTGTAAGAGCTTTATTTCCCGTAACGCTGTTCTGTTGATGCCATCTGCAGCCTCTTGTCTGGTCCCTAATTTGATCTGAAATTAAAACATAAAAATTGATCAAAATAAAAATCCAATTTTTTGCAATCATCCTTATTTATTCTCCGAATTGGGTCCCATCTCAAAGCAACAGCAGTGGAAAAAATTAGTTGCATAAGGCAAAGGGAACAATGAAAGGAAACTCTTCAGGTGATTCCTCTGTTTTTGTTCTGCAGAATTTCAAACCTATCCCTCACAAAGTTGGCAGGAGCTCGAAATGCCTTCAGAACCTTTGTAAGAGATTCTATATTGAAAATGCTGTGACATTATCACAAAGAAAGGTCTATAGAAAATAAATCAAACAATATTTGACAGGTGAAGACTCTTTCCTAAAATGAGACCAATGGTTGTCAGTCTTTCACAAATAACTTTCTCTTTTTCCCACAATGACTGACCTAAGCTTTACCCACGGTTACTGACATCATTAAAAAGGACCGCAATAGAAATAAGGGAAAATCACTGTTCCCTTTTTATGTTATCCTTGGTATTTGATGTGCTTCCATGATTTTCCATCATTTTTCCATCATTATCATTCATGATACATGTTTTCATATTTTGATAACTATGTTGTTGCCATGTAATGTTATATCTTTTTACCAAATAAACCTATCTATAAGCTCAGTCAGTAATGTGTCTGTCTTGGTAAACAACGATCCTGAATGCATGGTTGAAAGTTGAAGAATTTCAAAAACCTGAAATCTATACTTCATTATCCTGAAAAGGCATGTTTGCTATAGCATTGTATAGGGACAAAAAGTCTCAAAAACCTGAAATTCAGGAATAATCCTGAACACTTTCACCCATGTGAATGTTTTTACCTTGCTTGGGCAAAACACTTTCGTGTACTTTCAATGCAACATAATTTATTTGTCTCAAACCACTGATCAATAACATTAATATGAGAAAGAAGTCAGTGACTCGGAAAGAGTATTGCACAGTATTGGTGAGGAAATACAAGGTTCACAGACTAACACAGTATAACATAATTTAATACTGTAAAGTATGGCATTAAACGTCAATCCAACCACCAATCACAAAGGTCTACCAAATTCCATGAATTCCTAAACATGAATATTCATGCTAACATTAGGTAACTGTTGGTCCTTTCAATATGGACAGTTCATATAACACTACATGTTCAGAAGGAATTTAATCCTATAGTGCTGGTAACAACTTCATGCTTATGCAAACAGGTAAGATCAAGGTCAGCCGCCGGGTAAATGGCAGCTGGCCTGTGATCTAACCTGTTTGCTACTTAAAGTATCTATGCTCATCAAAATTAAGCAGATACATGTGTTTAAGGTTCTGAAAAGCAGCTCACAAAAATCCATTTTTAGAAAAGTTACCCAGCATTCTAGGGGTTCAATCATTTTCAATAAAGTATTCAGGAAATAAAGAAACAGGAATTACCTTTTTAACAGCAACAATGATATCCTTGACACTGTCTCTGGCTTTGTAAACAGTGGCAAACTGAAAGTAAACATAAAAGGCTGCTATAGACTTGCTATATGTATCTTTTAAGTGGTTGCAGTTCAGCAATTAATATTGCCAGATCAATTATTCATGTCAAGCTGGTTTCATTATAGAAGGCATGGACAGTCACACATACCAGCTATTTGGTAAAAAACATAACACTGATTTTTTTAACCCTTTACCAAATGCCAAATTTTCAACTATCTCAAATTGAAAGAGTTTGCATACGACATTTCCAAATGTGATGAAATTGAAAAATAATCTTCTGATCGAGCAGAAAACATTGTGGGAAAAGGAGTAATTGGTCATTGCGAGCAAGTTCTCCTTTTTCAACAATGTCTTCTAGTGTGGTCTGCAACAAAGTGGTTAAATGTAATTTTTGTTTGGTAATGGGTTCACGCATTGTTGGCTCCATACATTCTTCAAAGCACTAGTCAAAATAATCCGACGTGAAGAATCAAGATTGCTTTTTATTTTCTGATGAGGCAATATTACGTCAAAATTTCGAATGATCCAAATGATGTCGATCTTTATTCTAATTTTTGGACTTAAAGCACTGATGGCCATTCAAAGTCAATTGATATGACAAGATATGTTAAATAAACTTATATACAACCAAATAATGCCATCAATTGCCGTTAAACAATTAAAAATCCGCTTATTAGGTTTTTCCATTCCAGTGCGCATGCGCAGAAAAAAATTATTGGGAGCAAAAATTCGTCAACTTACGTTAGTTAAACTGTTCTTACAAATTTAATACACCGAATACAGACATGTAAAGTGCATCGATTGATTAAAAAAAGATCAATTCACAATTATGAGTAAAAAATTTGATAATTTTCAATAACAATGGAAATTTGGGTTTTCAAACAATGTGACAAAATGTTTGTTGCATCTGTCCTCCATTAAATGAATCATTTGAAAGTCTGATGTGTGTCGAGATATTGCCGGATACAAAACTTTTTCAACATTTTCGGATCGCGTCAAATTATTTTGACCCACAAAGCACTTGAGTCTTAAAAATACCGGTTTAAAGTATTTCTCCAACAACAATTATATTGATTGAGTTTCATTATACATGTTATATATCTTGTCAAGTTTGAGTATTGGCAATTAATAACAGGAACCTCAGGTAATCACAAAGGTTTTTCAAGTTGTCTCAATAAGAATAGGCTGACCAGGCCAAAACAAAACCTGAACTGGCTACTTGGAGGGGTGGATCTATGGGGGCTATCATCTCGGCAAATTTGAACTGGCCAAAAGATAACTTGAAGCAGTCATTTTGGCCTATGGCCTGTTCTTATTGAGAATCACTTTGAGTCACACTTTGAAAAAACTTAGTGGCCATTACAGTTCATTTGACTTAGAATCGAAGAACTGTTTGTCCATGCTTGAGTAAAAAAGCTAGAAAATGCATGAAAAAACACATATTAAATCAACATACAATATAGGGAAAACCCAAATATGCTTAATCTCAAACTTAAAAGTTTATTTGAAAACAACCTATTAAAAAGTCTCAAACTGGCATTGGCAATGTCTGTTATGGTTTACCAAAGCAAAATAAAGCTTCATTTTATTCGTTTTTGACAGCGTTTTCGACTCTCATTACCTGTCCTTCTCCAAGGAATTCTATCTTCTCATAACGTTGTGATTTTTCACCCATTTTAATTCAATAAATCGCTCTATAACCTAAAATCAAACTTATTATTTTCAAAACATGATCTGCTGCTGCTTGACTTTTTAATCAAAGTGACGCAGACGCTTTTTCTGTTGCTAGACAAGCTGCTTCATGATACTATAGTAGCGAATAGTTATTATACACAAATTATCAACGTAAACTTGAGGTCAAACTGCCCACATAAGTCTATTTTTCGTATTACTAAATAAGATTTTACCAAAAAGAATTTATCATAAACATTTATCATTCAATTATGACAACAACAGACAGTTTAAAGATAAGTATATGGGAGTTCTAAATGCTAAATAGTTAACCAATGTGAAACTGTCCTTTACTATAGTACCGCGGGAAATTGATTAATGGTCCAAGGGAAACAAATCTTACAATTTCTTGAGATATGCCTAAACGAGTTCTTTCCCTTTGACCGTTAATTAAGATTTTATTTATATGTTATGTTAATAACACTAGACGGAAAACTATCCAGCAAATAATAATTGCTTTTTGATTATGCTTTATTTCAAACTGTAGGGCTCTTATTCTTAAGAAAAAATGCTGTTCAACCTAAGTTTAGAGTAGTTTTTGCTTAATCAGTTGTTCTTACAAGACAAGCAGCTTCACAACCATAGAGTACGAAAAGTTTTGTGGACAAAACTGACCATTGTAATGTTTATTCGTGCGTGTCTCTCATCGCATCGTAAAGTATAAATTCAGAACAATATTGTTTTTTTTATTTTCTGTTAAGACTGTACAAGATAATAAGATACGATGAAACTGAACGTTGATATAGTACCATTTTTTGGCTAATGGTCAAAGGGAGACAAATCTTAAAGATTTCCTCTGTAGTTTTGTAAGATTTGCTTCCCTCAGACCATTCATAAGGAGCATCGAAAAAGGTATTTCGCTAAGGAGATAATGATAAAGGTAAACAATCAAAAGTTTAACGATATTAAAGCGCAATCTTTCTCCACTTGAAAATGATTTCTTAAGACTTCTGCTGTAAGTTGAGAAGTGAGTAAAGACGCTGCTGTATGTAAAAAGAAAAGAAACAGAAGTAAAAGAGGCTCTACTTTACGTGATCTAACAAACAAAAATTTTGGGAAATATCACAGCGCCAGAAATTTCGTTCCAGATCTACCTTATGATTGTTTTGATTCGGAACGGCATTTAACGAGATAGCTTCGAAATATCTTCCGTAAAGTCCCAACTCATAATATCCATAGCTATAGAGGTGTCTAAGAGACCGAATTGGCTGGTATTTTTCAGTGAGGGCGCCGCGATATTTTTACCAATTGAGATACCAGTCAAAATATTCCTCCAATGAACCGTTTTGCTAAACATCTTGTGCTTAAAATTTGCGCTGGTTTAAAATATCACCCCGCCCGTTATTTCAATATTGGGCTCAGCATTACTGCAAATTGACATATAATTGGAATAGTCTCTCCGAGACGCTTCCAATTATGTGTCACATTGCAAAATTATACATTCATTTAAGATACTTTCCATGTACATGTATATCGCTTTTGACTTACTCAAATATTTTCCTTTAGTCGTTTAGTAAAACGCTACCCAGAGATTAAAGGGAAGAGATATGAGTTTTGCTTTGAACGTTGCTTAATACACGCCTGAAGTGTTTATATTTCTCCTTTTCTTATATATCTTTATTTTAAAGTAAGAAGCGAATCTTAAATTTATTTTACATTTTCACCCGTTATTTTTTCTAATACTTCAATTTGGTTAGGTTACGAAATACAAATTCGTGTAAAGTTATTCATAAGTCTAAACATAGGAATGAGTAAAGGACCACACTGTGGTGGAAAGCGTCGCCGACGATAGGCATTCGTACGCTTCCAAGCCTAATCCGGATTGAAAATTACTAAGAAGGTTCTTGGAGGTTCCCGGCAAGTTTTCTTACGACAAGGACCCAACGTTTGATCGCTGTAAATGGATGGGATTGATTCAAATAAATTCTTTTCGGGGGAAATAAGACATTCTGAAGGATTCCTGTCAGAATTTAATTCGACTTTCGCACGCTTGATAGATTTGTTCTACGATACAAAACTTTGGCCTAGATTTATGAAATATAAATTGGTAGCTGTCAAATCTGAGTCTTTGTAAACTCGGTTTATGTACATCCACACGATCAGCCTTGGCATTTTTCACAGGTTGATTTGAGACGACACCTTACAAATTCAAGTAAGCTCTATATATATGTTTGAATGTGTGTTTGACTAATTCAAGTTTAACGTTATTTTTCAACATTTTCCCAGCTGTTCTATGGCTTTTTTACTTTTCAAGGTAATGTACAAATTTACGAATTTCCATTTGGAACAACCTTTTTTAGAAAACGCAGCAACATTAATAAAAGGTCGACAATTTTGTCCCGAATTGGGATTAGAAAATAATGATAAAAACCTTAGAAACTATTGTGTTTGATGCTGGTCCATCGTTTATCTTCAAAAAACGTTCGCCTTAACCCTTAAGGGCTGTTTTTTTTTCTAAAAATAGATTTGTGTGTCGTCTGTGTGTCGTCTGCTTTCCCATACCTTAAATATCCACCAACTTCCTTGGTGGCTGTCCTGGATCTGTTTGTATAAGCATGGGAATGGTTCCAGCACTATAAGGGTTAAATAGACTAAAGCCTATGAAATAATGGTCGTTTGTTAGGATATTTGGTGCCTTGAGAATGAAACAGGACACATATCTCGTCACTCTTGTAGAATATTCAAAGAATCAGATTATTGAATTGTTTAAAGAGGGACTATCCCAAGACCTAAACGGTAACGAGCAAGGGGTTCCGAGTTTAATCCTAGGCATTTCGATACACTGCCCATACATACAATACACCAGTGTGTCAAAAGGCTAATGATCAATGAATTCTAATTTAACTATTGTTTTACATCGATAGTGAAGGAAGCTTAAAGCTTGTTCAAAACCACACTCGATGACTGCTTTCTGGATACTAAATCAGTTCTCTCGCCGATTAGTAGGTTAGTCACGCAAATTTTCACCTCGCCTAACGGAATTCAAACCTGGGACCCTCAGACTGACGCACTACCTCTGCACAATTGTCGCCCAAAATGAAGGAAGATCTTAAATTCAATGGTCTATAGGAACTAGCGAAACTGGACAGAAGCATCGATATTCATCAAATCAACCGGAAAACTATCCTTCGTAAACATTTAAATTTACAGGTACCGTTATATTGGTTATGTTCCAAAATGTCATGCCCATGGGAAGCAAGTAATATTAAATTATTGGTCGTTCACTCTTTTGGAATAACAAGATGTCTAGCCTTGTTTTATCAAACCGTAGGGTCAACACGTTATAGGCCTGTTCGCCACCATTAAGTCTGGAATCCAGTGTTTCAAAGGTTATGGAAACATTGAAGGTCGCTAATAAATACATCTAACTTAACATGCAGCCATGTCTGTGTGGAACAGTCCGTGATAAAGTGAGGGTTAAAATGGTTACGAATACAGTTTCATATTCGAGTGGCATGGGTGCTCTATACTAGCTTTTGATTTTTATGTTCTATTGAGTATTGAGCCTTTACCTCGCAAGAACAGTGGTCTTTGAAGTGTTAGGCTTATAAGTAATCAAAGACGGCTCTGATCTAAAGTGTTCATTCTAGACTCGATGCGTTGTCCGGAATCAGCCTGTACAATCTATAAGTTAACATATCTTTAGCAGGATCGAAAACGTGATAGAGTGGGTTAAAACGGCTACGAATAAAGTTTCATATTCGAGCGACATAGGTGCTCTTTACAAGCTTTTGCTTTTTATGTCTTATTGAGCTTTTATCCCTTACGAATGATTTTTGTGATACCAGGCTTATAACTTATATGTAATGAACGACTATCACGACTTGTCCACTCTAAAAGTGTTTTTTGTTCTGAACCAGTCTGTGAATCGTATGCAGATCCTTAACCCCTAGAATGCTGATTATTTTTCTGACAATTCTTTTTGTATCATTTTCTTTCTAAAACCTTAAATATCTGCTTAATTTTGTTGAGGAAAGACACCCAGAGTTGTAAACAGGTTAGATCATAGGCCAGCCGCCAATTTTCTTGGCGGCTTGCCTGGATCTAACCTGTTTTCATAAGCATGAAGTCGTTTCCTGCGCTATAAGGGTTTAACATATGTACCTATATTCACCAGAACCCAAAACGAGGCTCAGTCATAACCACATGTTGCTTGAATTGTCTGCAAGGCGGACCATAAAGTCGAAGAACACCAATCGTCACGTGACATTTGAAGTGAAATACGGGCGGGTAATAAAACAGGTTGCCATATACAGACACATTAATGTTGCGGGTAACGAGAGTTTGGAAAACAGTAAAATGGCTTTTCTTTCCTGTTTTGGGGAATATTACGAGGAATGGGTGTAGACTTTCAAAGAAAAACAAAAATGGCGCCGAGCCCTGATAAACAGGTGCTTTGGAACTATCGCAAGAACTGGTGTTTTGTTTGGTCTTCCTGAACACATACGAAGTCTGAGTACTATCACAGCTTTTTCCGCTTGGATTGGGAAGAGGAACAGGCCTGTTGAATTTGGGAAGTGTAATAGCTGACATTGCTGAATTGCGAAACCAGAAAACTGGTGTGACTTTGAATTTGGGGAAAAGTGCATGATTTTAAAGAAATTGGGAAGGAGGTTTTCATAGGCCTTTGTTATATAACCAGAAAATGTCCTTATTATACAATTATTACTTCGGATGAGTATGTACGTAATGTATTGACTAACATACTATTCAAGGTGTTAGAAATCATATAAGATAATATCTGTCATATATTTTAGAGATGTTGGACAACTTTCTTTGACGAGGGCAATCAAAAGAAAGGCTATACTTTCCGTTAATAACAGTCCCTTTGACCAAGTGGATTAGCTACTAAATTCGAAAGCACTAGGTACCTTTCAGCACTCAAATCCAAACGCTGGTAGGTTTCGTCTATCATGAAAGGCTGTCTCCTTGTTGATTTACGGAGTGACGATAGTTCGAGCCAGCATTTTGGGTCTTCCCCTATCACGTATGAGCGGGCCATAGGTAAATAATCCAAACGAAGTTGCTGTATGATTCAATGAAAGGGCATTAAACGTGTGGCAGGGCTTCGTCCCTTATAAGCACATTTTCCCCATAGATAGCATTACTTCAAACAAAAAGGTTCCTGTATATTATCTGTCTTACCGTTGGTTCAAATACGTTTATTACAACTACTCTGATTCGTTGAAGCGGAATAGTTTTGATGACATGTTTAGACCTTTTCTTGACGCTACATCGATACGCAGTGGAATCGACTAGCAGATTAAGTTATAGACAGAGGAAGACATCCATGAAGGAGCAGGCAAAGTTTTGTACCAATGAAGTAGCAGTCAAAGCTTTGTGCAGATGAAGTAGCAGTCAAAGGTATGTGCAGATGAAGTAGCAGTCAAAGTTATGTGCAGATTAAGTAGTCAAAGCTATGTGCAGATTAAGTAATAGTCAAAGCTTTGTGCAGATGAAGTAGCAGTCAAAGCTTCGTGCAGATGAAGTAGTTGTCAAAGCTTTGTGCAGATGAAGTAGTAGTCAAAGCCTTGTGCAGATTAAGTAGTAGTCAAAGCTTTGTGCCGATGAAGTAGCAGTCAAAACTTTGTGCAGATGAAGTAGCAGTCAAAGCTTTGTGCAGATGAAGTAGTTGTCAAAGTTTTATGCAGATTAAGTAGTAGTCAAAGCTTTGTGCAGATTAAGTAGTAGTCAAAGCTTTGTGCCGATGAAGTAGCAGTCAAAGCTTTGTTACAGATTAAGTAGTAGTCAAAGCTTTGTGCCGATGAAGTAGCAGTCAAAGCTATGTGCCGATGAAGTAATAGTCAAAGCTTTGTGCCGATTAAGTAGTAGTCAAAGCTTTGTGCCGATGAAGTAGCAGTCAAAGCTTTGTGCAGATTAAGTAGTAGTCAAAGCTTTGTGCAGATGAAGTAGAGTCAAAGCTATGTGCCGATGAAGTAACAGTCAAAGCTTTGTGCAGATTAAGTAGTAGTCAAAGCTTTGTGCAGATGAAATAGCAGTCAAAGCTATGTGCAGATTAAGTAGTAGTCAAAGCTTTGTGCATATTAAGTAGTAGTCAAAGCTTTGTGCAGATTAAGTAGTAGTCAAAGCTATGTGCGGATGAAGTAGCATTCAAAGCTATGTGCAGATTAAGTAGCAGTCAAAGCTTTGTACGGATGAAGTAGTAGTCAAAGCTTTGTGCAGATGAAGTAGCATTCAAAGCTATGTGCAGATGAAGTAGCAGTCAAAGCTATGTGCAGATTAAGTAGCAGTCAAAGATATGTGCATATTAAGTAGTAGTCAAAGCTTTGTGCAGATGAAGTAGCAGTCAAAGCTATGTGCAGATTAAGTAGCAGTCAAAGCTATGTGCAGGGAAGTAGTAGTCAAAGCTATGTGCAGATTAAGTAGCAGTCAAAGCTTTGTGCAGATGAAGTAGTAGTCAAAGCTATGTGCAGATTAAGTAGCAGTCAAAGATATGTGCAGATTAGGTAGCAGTCAAAGCTTTGTACAGATGAAGTAGCAATCAAAGTTTTATCTCAATGGGAGACGGTTCGTTTTTGTCATGACATGTTTCATATAAGTTCTACAAAGTCAGGCTAAGACAGTTTAACTATAGTGGGATGGGGGTAATATTTGTGTGTCTGGGGCTCTGGTGATGTATTATGGATTATATTGAACCCACGAAGATATACGGGCCATGGTTCGGGAAAACAAGTACTCTATAGAATATACAGATACCACTTGTGAGAGCACATTGCTATATTTCATAGGCATTGAGACTTTCAAGCATGGTCTTGAGGCAGTCAATCACATGATTACACGTTAAAACGATGCCAACAGAGAAGCGTTTCGTGTACATCTCTTGTAAATGATGTACAACACAGTCACAAACTATGAAATATGAAACTATGATATAATGGACAACGATAATGGTTGATTCACAATAACAGTGCTCGAATCATTTCTTTAAAACTTTCGTTGGATTTAGACAAATGCAAACAGTAATTATTGCCAACAATTTGCTTATATTCGACTTGTTCAATGTTTAAAAAGCTTATTTAAATCTTTGTTCTTATTGGTTAATGCCTGACTGTGTCAAATATTGACCAATCGGATAGAATATATTTGTTGAGAACCTATCTGAGTTAGTGGAGACAATATAAATCTTGAGAAACATCAGTCGAAGCTGGATATAACGTTTGGATTTATTATCACTGCGTCAAGTACAAACTAATCCTGGAAGACGACGTTTGATCACTCATCTCTGTCCTATGCAGTCTATAATGAAAACAATTGACAAAAGAGTTTTTAAAGCACTGTCAAGCATTCGTATTAATGTTTCTGAATATGCTACACCATTTACTTTAATATGTCGCGATTTTCTCATGGAACGTTCAATTTATTACAAAATTGAGAGTATGTTCTGTTGGTATATTACCCACAAAACGTATTGCACTTTTGCATAAGATATGACAATGTCAGGCTACAAATGTCAATCTTAAATTCAAATATTTGTTCTTGGGACGAAACAATTCAATCCATTAACAAAAAAGTAAAGTTGTATAGTGCCAAAACCATAAGAATCAACAAACAGCACATGTTAATTTTGAGAAAGAGATTGACACGCCATGAATGATGGAACGTGTGTGCAACAAACAGTTTCTCCGGTTCTTTAATTAGTCACAACAGTCATAGGCGACCTATACTGGAAACATGAGTAAAAAGAAGTCGCCAATTTTACATTTTGAAACATAGAGACGACCAAGGAATGTTTTGACCCTATAGTACTTAGTATTTATCCTTAGAATGTTAGGTAATTTCTTAAAAATAAATTTTTGTCGTCTGCTTTCCAAAACCTTAGATACCTGATTAATGCTGATGAGGAAAGATACCCAGAGTAGCAAACAGGTTAGATCGCAGGCCAGCTGACCTGGATCTAACCTGCTTGCATAAGCATGAAGTCTCTTCCAGCACTGTAAGGGTTGAATTATATTTGGTTGCAATCGACGGTCACATGTACTCTTTCATGCCTCTTGTGCGAGCATACCAATACCGTACAACACATTTCTGCAAAGTACTGTTTGCCTTCCCCTCCCTCTGGGACACAACCAAACAAGTGTTGATAATTATTCAATATTTCTGTTTCCTATCTCACCCAAATGTTAGACGGGATAAGTGTATAAAAACAAAGAAAAGAAAAGAGGAGATTTTGGACTTGTCTATGTTGAACGTAACAGCAAACTATGCTTATACAGCTTGACAAAGTACATGAACTTGAAGTAGAGGAACAGGAAGCATTTATGACATGAGATGAGTTAGAGAATTTGTGCCTTTAATTAAAAAAAACCTACGTTTGAAGAAGTTAATTGTATGTTAGTTTTTCTTGACATTTCCCCATGTTGTATTCTGTTATTACCGTTGTGTAATAAAAGATATGTTCTGTTCTGTTCCGTTAAGTTTGCAAAAAGCATCGCAGGTTGATCTTGGACGTCTTTTAATTCCTGCACTTAGATAAAATAATTCCAGTTTTCTTTGAGGGCGGCCTGATTGCATTATATCTCACTTAATTGACGCAATTAAGTACTTATTATTACTTTACGACGGTCCTATAGAGTCTATTATTATCTGACAAATATCCATTAAACGTCACATTAATGAACATGCGAGAATCTTGTTGTTGATTAAAACGGCGTCTTTGTATTAATTTGTATCTCACTAGAACGTATAAAAAACAGGATTCGATGCCGATAGAATTTTGTAAAGAGCTGCGCTAATCAAAACGGAGATCTCAACGGCCAAGCAAATGTGGTCTCAGATTACTTAAAGTGGATGGTGCAAGTTTGCTTTATTCGTATTTTTGGACTTTTTTGTTTTTCTTTATTTCACAACGCAGCAACGGTATTTCATACGATAAGCACAATCTCCCTTTACATACCGTTTTGAATAGCATCTCATGCAAACTTTCCCAAAAGTCGTTTGTGATTTAGAATGGACAGACCTCATGTGTATAAAGTTTGAACATGTCTTCTCATAATATTCATCATTTGATAGTCGGCCATAAGTTATGCCAAAATTATTTGGTTAAAGAGTAAGGCATCGTTTGTGACATATCCTTTTTCAGAAAGTGCATACTATGTTATAAGATGCAATCAGCATGTACGGTGCAACAACAATTCATATAAATCTTGCTGTTTCTTTATTTTTCATTCTTTAATTCTATGTTTTACGTTATTGCAGATGAGTTTAATATACAATATGTGCTTATTATCTGAGTTTAATATCCAATATGTGGTTATTACCCTAAATTAAATGTATGATACGCGCATATTATGGTACTTTTAATAGGGTACATTACTTTTCTATTCTTTTTTATTTAAACAATAACCATCATTCATGTAATATAATTTCTTAGTACCAATGAAATGATTTGGAAATTAAGCTCAACTACCCAATTATCTTTTACCCAATAAAACCCCCACTTTGACGAACATCCGCATAATCATTTAGAAGCCACCGTGACAACGACATAATGCTCTTTCTTATTTGTTGATTTGTTTGTGCTCTGACGCCATCCACTCCTTCCACCCACACAAAAAAGAATCATTTATATTGCAATACAAATGATACATTTCTCTATCCGTAACTAGACTTAAATATGTCTCAATGTTACCCCCTTACCCAGGGTGCCTTAGAAGGAGGCCATTATTATCGATGTTTTGGGGGAATCTTAATCCAATGAAAACCGCTCTTTTATGTCGGCAGACCACATTGACGCCGGCTGACTGTCGGAATTTGCCGAAGAGTTCCGATTGGCCATGGTCATGTCTGTTTGACGATGTTTTGCTCCAAGAGAAGGCAGTATACTAAAGAATATTGGGCAAACTACAAAAAATCGAAACTTCGTTATCGTTTCCGTCTTTCTTATCGACACTGACAGAACCATTGAAGAAGAAAAATGACGTCTAAGAAATAAAGATCAAATAGGTTCTTTCAGCTAGTTATTATCTATTGTCGATACGCAAGTTTTCCAACTGGTTACCCCGCGATGATTTCTTTAAAGCCGAGCAGAAATTTTTGATTTGATAGATGAACATTATAGTTGTATTGAAATCTGTAGACTGATATAACAAACAAACACATTGCTGGTTACGAGCAATTTCTTCGTTACTCTCAATTGTTTAGTTGATCTCGAGTTAAAGTTGAGATACTATATTAGTTAACCCTTTCTCAAACAATAACGACATTTGACCACTTTGTTGCAGACGACTTTAAAAAACATTGTGGGAAAAGGAGAAATTGCTCTTAACGAGCAATTTTTCCTTTTTCCACAATGTTTTCTGCTCTATCAGAAGATTATTTTCAAATTCCATTAAATTCTGAAATGTCGTCTGCAAACTCTTTCAATTTGGGACAGTCGAAAATTTGGTTTTGGTAAAGGGTTAAAAGAAGTGTGTTTAAACACCCAGACAAAACTCTCAAACATTTTCCAAAACATTGTACATTGGCAGACGTTTTTCCCAGTATACAAATTGACTAGACGTTCAAGTAATTTGTTTTAGATGAAAGTGGCGTTCAAGATGTTGTAGGACCATAAATATAACGTCTGTATGGGGCAGAGTGCTAACATTTCCTTATTACAGACCGCCTACATACGTCTTTGAAATACGGGACTTTGAAAATATTGTAAAAAATCGGAACCTTAACCCTGATAGTGCTGGAACGGACTTCATGCTTATACAAACAGGCTATGTTCAAGCCAGATACTCAGTTGATTGGCGGCTGGCCTGTGATCTAACCTGTTTGCTACTCTCAAGATCTTTCCTCAACAGAATTCTGCAGATATCTAAGGTTTTGGAAAGCAGACGACACAAAAATCTTTTTCAAAATAGTACTCAGCATTCTAAGGGTTAATCGCGACGTTTACAGTGTTTTTGTCGACGTGTTTCATGTAATTATGAGCTATCAATGGTTTTGACAGTTATCCTGGAATTATAATAAAGTATTCTGCGGGGTTTTATCTTCTTGTATGTTGTGTTAATGTCATTATAATTTACCACACGACACCAAGTTCATAATGACGATGGTTGTCCGTTCACACCAAAGAGAGAACCACTTTTGTGTTGAATATTTCGAGCCAAAAGATATTAACACATTTAGATAATCTAAAATAGGGACAACTTTACCCCTATCTATGAATTTCCTACGTGTTAGCCACAGACGATGGAACTAAGACAGCAAGATTTCAAGTCGTCTAATCTTTTGATACGGGAAAATACACAAAATATCTTGATTGAACATCATTGATAATCATCAGATCATTAACAAAGAGTTCTCTTTTTCAAACGTGGTCTTTTACTTTTCTACACAAATAATCTGAAGTTTGAAACATTGTGACAAAATAGTGTAAAACATGTCTGTCTTCGTATCATTTTGTTTGACGTCGTCAACTTATTTCAACTTTGAACAACCAACAATCATGGCGTCTAGCAAACAGTAAATCAGTTCGATCATATCAATTTGTTTATGAATGTCTATAAATGGTAAAAACTGAAAACTCCAACAAACGACTATTGAAAGTCAAAGCGAATGAAGATAAAGCTCTTCTTCAATATACTGGATACGACCACTGCCACATAATAACACATTGCTCACTTGAGATGAGTGAAAGTGTGGAAGTGAATTCTCCTGAAGTCGTCAAGATCCCCTTTTTTGCCTAACCCGGTTCAACGCCGTAAGTAATTGGAACGATAAACTGTATACGATTAGACCGTCTGGTGTCGTTATGAATGGCTGATAACAAATTCTGTAATCGGTCATAACCGATTCAATTAATATTTTATCAAACGGTTATTTCCCATTTACAACACCGATTCGGGAAATCGTGAATTATAGAATTATATATACTTCACGTTAAATAAGTACCAAGGCGTGATAAAATGTGCAAATCTTCAATAGAAAACATAAAGTAAATGACACTGTTTACATAGTTTGTCCAAAATATTGTAATTTCTATATACATACACTGATATTAAAGATGATGACCCAAACTGCACACCAGCAAGTTTCCTTGTAGACCTTTCGACCTTCCAAACGTTGGCAGAGTAACCTCCCTCTAAACCGATGCACGTTCGAAACAGGAATCGGTCCAAACAACATGAAATCCATTTCCCGAACTGACGTTTTTACATTATACATGTTTACAAACAAGTAGACTGGTTCCCGTCGTTCTATAATAAACGCTGAGGGGCAGGCAATCCTGGCTAGTATTCAAGAAGCTTGGTAACGAACGATAACTCTGTGTTGATATTGAGGTTATCTTTGACCTCACAAATGGCATGTGACTTGATTTGGAGACCAAGAATCGTTCCATTCAGCTGCAAAGGACATGCAGAAGCTTGTTGAAAGCATTCTGCGGACATATGTTGCGTCAAATAGATGGGCCTTCATTTTTAACCCTTCGAATGCTGGGTAGTTTTCTTAAAATATATTTTTGTGCCGTCTGCTATCCAAAACCTTAGATATCTGCTTAATTCTTTTTTTCTTTTTGAGGAAAGATTCTCAGAGTAGCAAACAGGTTAGATCACATGCCAACCGCCAATTTATTTGGCGGCTGGCCTGTGATCTAACCTGTTTGCATAGGCATAAAGTCGGTCCCAGCATTATACATATGTTTAACTGGCAATAACGCTTCACATACAAAAATGGCAATATCGGTTCCAGCACTATAAGGGTTAACAAACCAATGTAAAGAACAGGGGGCATAACTCTGTATTGGAGATATTAACATGAAGTCGGTTCCAGCACTATTCATAATGATCAACTGGCAATAACACTTCACATACAAGAGAGACGATATCGGTTCCAGCACTTTAAGGGTTAACAAACCAATGTAAAGAACAGGGGGCATAACTCTGTATTGGAGATATAAACATGAAGTCGGTTCCAGCACTATTCATAATGATCAACTTGCAATAACGCTTCACATACAAGAGAGACGTCATCGCGGCCAGGCAAATACGCACGACTGTGGTCCCAAGCGGGTGATATGTTAATGGTTTCCCAGACAAATCATAATTGTTTATGATAAATGACCTGCAGGACTAGCTGTTACAATACCAAACCATCTATATTTCCCCGCAATAACGACAGGTCATAATTATTCCAGTGTTCCATTATATAAGCGGATAATTGGGCGGAAGAAAGATCTATGGGCCGGGCTTTGGGAAAAACTAGAGCTTTGTGATCAGCGTGAAGCATCAATAAAGATCACCCCGTGCTCAATCGGAACTACTCGGGTATTTCCGCGAGCTGAGCGTAAAGCAACAATACAGACCACTCCGTGCTCAATCGGTACTACTCGGGTGTTTCCGTGAGCTGAGTGTTATCATTGGATAAACCTGATGAGTTCAGATTGTCCTGTGTTGTTTGCACAGGTCGATCCTTGGTGATGTTTTCTGCTTATTCGGGGAAAATCGGGTTTTACGGAAAAGGATTCCGGAATCAACGTATTCCTGTGTAACAGCATGGGCTGGCGCAAGGTTTAAACGAATGCATCACTTGATGCTTTGTGTCTAAGCTTTCCAATGGAGATTTGTCACTTTAGATTGTGGCGATTTTCTACGAATCCTTTTCGTAATTCAAGACGCATTAACTGTTTAAGGACATATATCTTATTTGAAATAAATGTCAAATAGATTGCAAGATATTTGATGGAAACCGTATAATATTTCGATGGTTACTTTATCAAGTGTTACTTTTGGGCGTTTATTATTTCAGGTTAAGAATCTTTTTCAAGGCTTTTGGAAATGAATCGGCATAATTGAATTGTAAATGTCGTTCATGAGTACGACAATGGGTCCGACTCTTTTGTGGAACATCACGTGGTCTATAACAAACAGTGTCACACCAAAAACCGATATTCAAAGATAGTAATTACTTTCCTCTGTCAAGTTCTGGAAAATTGGTACACCATTACGAATAAAACGCTTGTTCTACGTCAAACAATTGTAACGAATGCAGTGATATATTACGTCAAACGAGAAAAATAAAGGTTAACCCTAGAAATGTGCGAAACAAGGACAACACCAGCTTGACATTTCACAGCATCGGAGTAAAGATATTTTATGGGTGCAAAAAGTTGACGATAAATCGAGCCCTGATTGAATGGCTATGTGTCAGATGTCGGGGCACTCCGACAATCTATCTCCGCGGAGTTTCCAGGACTGCGGGTCCACCCATCGCGGATACTTTAGTTACTTTGATTAATTCCAACAACTCGATAATTTATTGCAAACGACGACGGAACGGTACGATTTGTTTATCTATTTTTTATACCGTGTTAATGCTTATCGAATTAATTGATATTCGCGTTTTAGTGGGATATCTATAAAAGACACCTTAACTGAATTAAGGTTCATTTTCCACGATGCTTTTTGAACTTTACAAAATACGTATACTTTTTAGTGATAACGCATTTTCAGAAGTAAAAGCTCTTGTTTTAGATAGTAAAAACAGTATGAATTATTAATGATGAAGTCAATCGCTTAACCCATTACCAAACAATAATGCTATGTTGATCTCCTTTTTTTATACCGTGTAAATGCTTATCGAAATAATTGATACTCGTGTTTTAGTGGGATATCTATGAAGGAAACGATAACTGAATTAACCTTCATTTTCTACAATGTTTTTTAGCAAACTACGTATGCACTGGTAGTAGAGACCTGAGTTGCGTTGCAATATATCAGGGATTTCGACCCATTACTAGTATGTAGTTTGCGAGAATGCCTCCAATGTGGATGGTAGCACATTTTCAAGACTAAAGAAGCTTTTGCTTAACAGAGAGAATACAAAATGAATTATTAAAAAATCTTCTTCATATGATGTAGGCAACTTTTAAGACATCGCTTAACCCATTACCAAACAATAACGACATTTGACCAGTTTGTTGCAGACGACTCTGGAGAACAACGTATGAAAAGGAGAAATTGCTCATAACGAGCATTTCTCCTTTTGTCACAATGTTTTCTTCCCTATCATATGATTATTCTCCAATTCCATCAAGATTTGAAATGTCGTCTGCAAACTCTTTCAGTTTGAAACAGTCGGAAATCTGGTGTTTGGTAAAGGGTTAACATAAAGAATACAACATCAATTATTAAAGAATCTTCTTCATATGATATGATGTAGCCAATACTTAAGACATCGCTTAAGAACATTGAACTCACAAGGCGTGTATTTGTGACTTTTGTATGTCAATGCGTTCGTTGTCATGGTGTATTGCTTTTTTCTGGCAACTCATTTTTCAAAAGAAATAGAATTTATGTTTTTTGTTCCCAAGCTCATTGGTTTTCTGTGAAAGGCCATCACTCTTATATATACTTTATGTGCTGCGCCATGACAAGACACATGATGATTGGATACCATTGTAATGCCAGCATGGTTACCAACATTATTTTCGAACATGGACGGTCAATTCAGCGCGTTTCTACACAGAGTTGCTGTTCCTTATCAATTGAAACAAATACATATATGTCGATTACAAAGGCGCAAATACTCTGGCTTGACACCGGTTCTAATTAACAATATCAAATGCAGCAAGATTCCATTCCAGTAAAGCAGGGAAACAACAAAGGGAAGTAATACTGTACGGGGAAATCTTTGTTTGGGATCCAAGCTTGCTGACTTCGCAGTCCAAAATCTTTGTACCTCAATGCGAGAGTTCGACTCCGTTTACCAATTAATGGCAGAGGATAACGAATATGGACGGATGATTGATCTTTTCCCATCCCCCCATAAGACATATTTGTGTCTGGTTCTAGTTAAAGCAACAATATACGACAGAAATACCGAGAGGTTTCTTTTCCTCGTTGCCTAGAAATCATCCTGACAGAACGATAAGTTGCTAGTAAGGAGAAAGTTATCCTGTTCTCATAATGGTTTCTAACGACCACTGCAGTAGATGGAGAAGATTAAGTAAGTATCTTTCTTAGAATCACCCACATAAAAACAACAACAACAACAACAGGGGATAGCGAATATGGTGTTAAACCGGTGTTGACGCACTTCCGGGTCGTTGTAGTCTAGAAATTAGTTCTTGGAAATATTGAAAGTCACACTTCCAAGATATTTCCACAGGAAAGTGTTACGTCTAGAGTATATATATTGGTACTGTTCGATTGTTTTGTCTTCTCCTGCGTGTTTTAAGTATGCTTTGTTTGTATTCTACAAGACTACATCTACATGCGGTGTGAACCCAAGATGTCTGTTATTAGTCTGGATGTGACCTCCACCATTTGAATTGATATATTGAAATGCTCCCTCAGAAAAGCGGATCGGTAATGTGGCACATTTACCCCCCACCACCCCCTCCCCCTGACGAATAGATTGTGTTGTGATAGTTTAAAGGCTTAAAGATGACGTGGGTACGAGAAAATACCGAGAAAATACGGTATGGGAGCAGCATTTCTCTGTGATTGCTCAAACGGGTCCTATCTAACATGGTGTAGATGGATGGAAATCACACCAGGCCAAGTCCTGTATGGAAAGAAACCACGATCAGATTCGTTTAAGGACGCTTGAGTTTCTCTTTCGGTGGCGCGACTTTTCTATCGTCAACGCTTCGAAACAGATACGGCAATGTTGTGCGGAAAAAAAGGCATTAAAGAATGGCATTGCACGGAGATCACTCCCATGGGTACATGTTCAGCACTCGTGTAAAATGTGAAACATCTCAAATTTCGTAACGACGAATGAATTTTACAACGAATACGGTTAAAAGGTGCATGGTTTTGTTCTTCTACCAATCCTGTAGGTTTTGTCATCTATTAAGTAACCCCCGAATTTAATATATTTGTTTTTATAGTGTTGCTTTAGACAGTTTTGAACAATGTTTAAGCTATAAAGGTGTTTCCTGGAGCTAACCTTTTCAGTCGTTATGATATCCCTTTTATCCAGAATGATATGAGGGTATCCATTACTTCCATGGCTTTGGTAATTTCCGCCCACTACTTTTATGAATACGCCCTTTGAAAGTACTTTTGAACAAATAGGAAACTGCTCGAAGTGGAAATGGTTTTTACCAAATATCACAAAGTAATTCATTCTTTAACTTCAGTATTATTGTTCGTCGAATAACAAGCTGATTGGGAAACGGTTATTTTTCTGATAAGGACATTTTTATTTCAATGTTTCCAGCAGAATTCTAAAACTGCGAACGGCAAAATCGCTTGTGTCTATAATTCTTAATCCGTGTAATCGCAAATTGAAAAAGAAGTAAGCATTTCCATACTTAACCGTATTATCGTTTTACGATTTATATGTAAATCGGTTGTCTGCATAATGCCAATTAATGTGAAACGACGGTTTCTTGAAATTGTGATTGTAGATATTGTTGTCTGAAAAAGAAATTAACCCGCCTTTCACTTTGAAGCTTGAGACAAATGGTAGTATATTACAGCGTTTTTTATTCCATAGACCCATTCTGTATCACGTGTTGTCTCCCATCAAAAGCGCCTCTCCTAGACGCTTTCCTGCCTAATTTGCATAATTCCCTGTTCGAGCAATTTCCCAGTATACATATAAACAGATTAAATGTTGGGAGAATAGGTTTTCATGCTGATCTAACGGCAGACCAAGACAAAACTTTCCATTTATAATGCTGAAAAACTTCTCTACAATAACTGATGTCACTAGTTAGAAAAAGATTGCTTTTCTTACTACATGTACTTTATAGAAGAACCTAGACAACTCGATAAATGTTGTATCTTATCATATGGTACAAAAGACATATCATGCAAGTTTTATATTCAACTTTTTCGATGTCATGTTGACCGACCGAATGATGCATATTTTCAGTGATCCAAAATTGAATTAAACAACACCATCAAGAACAGCAACATCATTTGGCTATACTTATTATTTGATATCCAACCATCCATCGTTTATGTAGTCTTGTTTATAAATAGTGCTTATATTATAGATTTCAATTAAAAGTAAACAAACAAAATATACAGCTCTACAAGTAAACGATGACAGTTGTCTGTTTGGATCGGCAGAAAAACTGATACTTTCCAAGAAAATTATCCTGCTTATGTCTTGCAAAAATACATTAAATTGGTATTCTGTTGAATCAAACAGGTGACTTTAACGAAGCCTACGATGTAGGACTTTAATAGTGAAATCTTAGATTGCATAGAGAAAAGACGCCATAGTGAAACAATTCCTAATAAGTATACTACCTGCTAATGTAAAAGCTTTTCATTGAACTGTTTCAAACAAAGAGTGATAACGCACACTTTCTTTGATACAGTGCATGCCGATAAACGTTAGATATTTAAAAACAGAATAGGCGATTGACGGTTAACTATATAGTAATCGCCTATTTCCAGTGTAATTGGGGAATAGCGCGGGATTGATTCCTGAAATTCAAGACGTTAATTGTCTCCCCACGGGGCCTGATTATCTTTCCGAGGGTAATCAACCGAATGTGATTGCATAATAACCTACTTCCAAACCTTTTCGATCCTACGACCCGGATATGCATTTTGCACACCTCGGTTCGCCGGAAGTTAGACTATATACTTTATGCCCAACAAAAGACATACTCTACGGATAGCTGGTTCAATAGCAAATGATAAAATGCCATACTAGATCACTGCCAACACCAAACATAGCAATTTCAACGCATTTTAACGCCTTTTGAGAATATTTAGTTATTGCCCATTTTGATGTCCAAATCCAGACTGGTCGAAATTCGTCATTAAGACTGAAGAGATCAGAACCCAATGCTATAATGTTGTTTTGCCAGTTAGGAGAAAAATCTGTGTCTCAATTTTGGAACAATGCGCTGTTTGCCCTTCTTTATGTGCACACTCTGGTATATTGGAACATTATGTTAGGTTAGCGTGGGTGTCTTAAAAGCCTGAGGTCACTGTCTGAAATGTTCGCTGCTATTGGGATTGTAACTTCGCAGTGACCGAGTTGGTAGCTGTATACAAAATATCTATGTGCTATAATATACATTCACATAATTTGGTTTTGTGTTCAACATCGTAGACGCTGGCATTCAACTGATTCTTTTGCCATATCCAAACCTAAGTTGCCTTCAAGGGGCTTGGCGCCATTAAGTACACATAGGATGGTACCTTGGTGCATAATTTTGCCTAATTGTACACCATGGAACCAGTGTCCAGGAAACTCGGTGGAAGCCTACCTCTTGAACGTCAACTCAGTACTACACTCTTTTGGCATTGCTTTATAAGTCGTAATATTGGATGAAAGTATTATCTACTGGTGTTATTGGGTTTACAAAAGTTACCAAGCATAAACATTTAAGTGACACATGTCTAAAAAGAATACTAGAATTGCAACACAACCAGCGACATTAAGCCCATTGACATTCGACCAAAATGTCAAAGGAATGCAAATGAAAGATAAACAAAACAAAACCTTAAAGTTACTAGGAATGCATTATTGGAAACTTTCCCTTTAATTGTAATGGAAACAAACGAGGTTTGCCGAATGTAATCAATTGTTTTGGTTAGATGAAGAAAGCTCAAGAACTATCTGTCCCATTTGGGGATAGTTTTAAGAGGACCGTATTACAATTTACCGTATTTGATTTACATCGATTGTGAAGCAAGCTTAAAGCAACTCTCGATGACTGCTTCCTTGATACTAAATACTAACTACAAACCATCTGACGACCGTATTACATGCTTTGGTCGTCAGATAGTTTGCAGGATTACGGAAATAGGCACATACGGATCGATTTCAGGACCACAATCATAACCTTTGGACGTTTGTTTAAACAGGAATGTCTTTATTACAAATATCGTTAAAGTTCCTACATGACCATATAGCTGAACAACACAAAGTTAGGATTTGTTCAAGACTTTAAGAACACTAAGAAAACCGAACACCAACACTCAATACTTTTTATTTACAAAGGGACAAGTTCCCAATTTGAGAACCAAATATTAACTACCAAAGACATTATTCGCTTATTGTCACCCCATTTTTAAAACCTCCTATGCAAATGCCTTATATACAATGCATGATTACAGAATAAACTGCCAGTTCCATTTCCCTATTAGTGTTTGAAAACTAAGTACTTTTTTTCGCAGAGTGCGCCCAAAACAATTCATTGTTTCAAGTGTCCCACTATCCTTTCAATTCTATTATCGCCAAACGCGCAACAAGGCTCGATTTACCAATTGCTATTCCCAAGGGTGGCAATGCTCGAATTTTATTGTTAAGTCAAAATTTCAAAACGATTTGCAAACGATTGTCATATCAGATAGCACCAAAATAGTTTTGAAGTTGAGCCTTTTTACTCTTATCACCCTTACAAGAGATCCTTCTTTACCAGTGATGCTTTCTATATCAACCAACAAACAACAAACATTTTTCATAAGTTGTTATTAAATGCATTGTACCGGTCACACAATGGTTATAGGCAAATCGGTGTAAGTAACTCTGAACTGCAGTATGAACAATCAAGATACAACGAACGAGTCTAATGCTCGAATCTAACATTTAAAAAACAACGATGTTTGTAGTGTTATCTAATCTGGATACACATGTATTGTATGAATAGACACAAAACACAATCTGTTTGTCACTGTTTTGGGAATATATTCCTTTTCAAATTACTCAAAGAATAAACAACATGAGATTCGTCACAAATGTTGTAAGAAGCTTTTTTCCTACGAAATCATAACTTCCTTTTCCTTTTAACACAATGCTTTCTTTCTTCTTTTAATCTAATGTCCATAACAAACGATGTCAACTGCAAATGCTTTGAATACAGTACGGTTTTAAAATTGGTGCAACAAATACTGTTTCAACAGAATGGAAAGAGTCTGAGCCAGAGTCTTACTGTGAAAGTCTGAGTTGGCCCTAAAGACTACGGGTGATCAATGAACGAGTGTTTAGACTGCTTGACTTGAAACGTTGTGCAAATCCCATAATCATTTGACATTTATATGAGAGAACGTCCCCCAGACTTTCATCAATGATTCTGCTTGCCTTACCACAATTTAAGCATGAGGTCTTCCAACATCGATTGAGCCCATGCAATACAATTCAACTTAACTAGTTACGCCGCCATGTAAACACAATTAACTTAAATTAAACACTTTGACAGAAAGACTGTTTGTGATGTTGACTTAAAACAACAGTTCTCATCTGGCAATTTGATGCTTAAAAATACACAAATACACAGGGAATGACAAGGGTTCATGTTTTCGTTGTTTTAGATTTATCAAATATTGAACCGTTTCCCTCCATCCTGAGGGAACGACCTTTTTTATCGGTGTCAATTGTAGACTCGAGTAACCACGACCTGTCAAGACTAATTTAATTACGCGAAGACAGGGAGAGCCTTTTCGATCGTTAACCCCAGTAAGTTGCTCCGTATAATGTCGTTATTTGGGAGACACATCGCTGCGCGGTTCAATAGAAACTAGATTGGTCCGAACAAGATGTCAGTATGGGGCGAATAATTACACAGGACTGTTTCTGGTGCTCTAAACTATTTTCATCTCGACGGTTTGCACTAGCTTTCTTTATAGATTAAATGCTTGAATATAAGGGTGTTACAACACCACCGTGGACATTGTTTTGCCTTCAGGTAGAATAATGCTATCGGAACATTCCCCATTCCTTCACCATGTGTATCTCTTTCAACACCGACATAGTATGTTATCCCAGGTTAACGATGTAAGTATTGTCTAAGATAAACAAACACTGGGCGATCAACATCACTACAGACGCTCATTAGGAACGATTTCTTGGAAGCACGTAATGTGTAAAGAAATGTCTTTGAACGATAACAATGTTGTCGCAAAACAACACGCTTGGGCACTATTTGTTCTTAATTTCTACACTTTGATAATCCAAAAAAGGCAATACATGAACCCATTGCGTATATTTGACGTGCTGTTCTTGAAACAAATCGGGGGAAATCAGAGATTTTCCAAAATTACTGACATATTCTAAGACATCTATCGTTAAAAGCAAGTGATACAGTAGGAATCTGGAATATCCCTGGTAACGCAGTCTGATTTGTGAAAAGCCAATCAAAGATTAACATGGAACATGGAACTATTTATATATCTTACCTTACGAAAATTATTAGAAATATAAAGACTGCAGACGACAACATAAAGTTCAATTAAAATATCTGCTTTTCTAACCATATTCTATCCCCTTAGAAAAAACGTTTCAACGTAAACAAATACAATTAAACATATGTTCAGCAATTGTTTGAAGAAAGGCAGAAGACACATCTTTGTTTGAAGAAAGGCAGTTTAATAGATTTCTCAGTTAAAATGCAACTATGGCAAACTTATCCTTGTTGATCAACATGTTAAGAGACAAGCACATGTTAGCATATGCAGTGAACAGAATGACGTGTCTTGAACACAAACTAAATAAGCACGATCGGGGATCAAACCCTGTGCGCCTTGTATCCTACCAACAGACGTCCGATTTCTTCTAGACCAGCGCTTATCACACCTATCAAGGAGCGTTCCTGGAGACACATCTATAGTTAATGGAACCGTCTGGTCAAGGACAGAGCCTCGTTTTGAGGCAGTTCCGTCTTATCAGAATTCCCAATATACCGCTGCCCTTCAGACGAAGTACCAATGTACTGATGACTAATTATATAGAACTGTTTTCGGTGTTTTCTATTCACTCCTTGAATTGATTTGATTCTTCTACGGGAAATTCGGTTAGCCCTTTGGTCTGATGAGGTCATAGAGTTATCTTCGCAATGCTGGTACTCTACTATAGGCAGTAAGGTGTATGGATAGGAAGAAAAGATTGTTTATTTCTTTGAATCGTGTCTTCGTTTGTTTCAATGGGCCTTAACGTAGTTTTCCAACCATTCTTTAATTGTAATACAACGGCACTTCACCTATTCATGCTCCCTGGAAATAAGCAAGTACTAACCCTTTTCACATTGAACTGACATTGTAAACATTATAATGTTGCCATTACATATGATTCTGTTGAACCACGACAACCGTTGTCATTGATTCGTTCTTTGATAAGTTTATACCGTTCAAGAGATTGCTTACATCAGTCCAAAGGAATACTTGGTTGGATTTGTATTTCAACACTGAACCTTTTCAAAAATGCAATGGCAATCATTAAAAAACATCATTTTGTATGTTGTTTTGGATTTGTGAAGTATGAATGGAAGTTTATGCTGTTTGATTCTCAGGAAAGAATCCTGAGAAAACATAACTTGATTGAAGGCAATTACGTTGGAAAACAAAATAAAATAAGTACACTTCGACATGACTGTAGAAGTACTGCCTTTTTGTTAACTCTGTTATTTTTGATCTCTATAACACCTATGTTACACTCGTCATGAAGCATCACCTATGTTCAGCCGTCAAAGACCATCCAAGGGTGGTACCTCCCGTTAATGATAATATCATATATTTGTACAAAAAGCAAATATCAAACAGAAATTGAACCGGGGTATGGATATCACAGAGCCAGATCCTAATGTTCTGAATGCAAAGACGGATCCGAGCCGTAATTTGATGACAGAAGAGCAAGTCGATCTATCTTAAACGCTCAACGGACCCCATGTAATTAGAACTGAACAGTAATTCCGCGTTTAAGTCTAAGTTGTCATCAGAAATACAAGATTGAGTGATTTGAAATATTTTTACAGAACTATCTGTCAGATGTAATCCCGGATAATTGTATGGGCCCATTTCTCTAATCCATTGTGTATTCATGGATGCTATCTCCCTATCTAATGTGCATACTAAAAGCCTTTGGACGGATTAAGTAGATGTTTACTAATTTGTGTATACAGTGTGGTCTGGAAAAATTGAGCCGGTTGAAAGAGCTCATTGCAGTTGAAAGATGCTTTTCTCTTTTCTTCATCTTTGTTTCTTCATCTTTTGCCCCAACAGGCATATTTGTATTTTTTATTTTCATCTTAACGAGTTATTTCATTTCATTTCTTCACGTATAGTCGTTCAAAGACAGCTGTAGAAGGAAAAATAAGAAACCAGCTGTACATCGGTCATTTCTTTTTTGTGATACAATCAATTTCTAATTATATTATAAAAATGAAATTATTATTAACACCTTTTAATTTGTCTGTTGCAACTTTCAACTTGAACCGAACGAAAAACGCCCACATGAATGAAGCAAAGGGTGAATGTTTTCCATTGACGACCGATGACGTCATATGTCACAAAAATCTCAATGGTTTCTGTTTTATTTCAAAACGCACCATAGCTTTTAGCGGATTAAACTTTTCTGTAGATTGATGGTTGCAACTCGGACAAATCACGTGATGTAAAAATAAACATTTTTCTTTTAATGAAAACCACATTTTACCATGTTCAAGCAAAATACTTAGTTTGGGTAAAAACAAAATAACTCTAACATTTGGTATGATAAACAAATCGGACAAGACATGCGTTGTTAATTCACTTTTTGTGCATTTTATTACGGATAGCTAATAGTTATTTACAGGTTGGGCCAGTCCTTTTTGTTATTTACTGAAGAAGTGCTTTCCAATTAATTTTGAGCCCAATGGACCAACATTACCAAATATGTTTGCTCTATATATATGTACCCCACCAAAACATAGCAAACATAGCATAGGCAGCAACTTGCAGATGATATCCAAATGATATCGTATACTTATCCTTTACATCATAATGCTCAAGAATCAGATATCATTCAAAAGGATTTGAAGGTGTCAAAGATGATAAACGAAATGAGTCGTTGCAATTAATTCGATTCCTTAACTTTGCAAAAATATGTTTTCGACAAATCCATTTGTTAAACTCAAGATTTACACAAATGAAAAGTGTTATGAATTGTGAATTGAACATATTTGTTAAGTCAATGTCAAGATTTGTACAAACAAACTTTGCTGTAAATTGTGAATTGAATACCTAAGACAGACCTTTCAACAGCTGGTCATATTGCTCCTACCAAATCCCTATGTTTTCGGTAGCGTTCGTCTTTGGCCAATCTAACTTAACAAAGCAAGAATGATTCCATATGCAACAGAAAAGGGGCGGATGAAGATCTTTGAAAGGCTGTCGACATTGAAAGGTAAATTGAGCGATTCGAGTAAAATTATGGAATTTCACATTAGATTAGTGCCTGTCAGTGTATCAATCCGGTGCACAAACCCATTACAATCTTTGACAACTACCATTATCCATGTCCCTCATTCTTGTCGTCCTTTGAGATGTTTTTCATACAACCATGCATGAATTATTGTATGGCATCAAAGGTGTTTCTCAGAGATGAGTGCCATGTTATGCTTTCATAATGTGTTTTCTTTTTAAAATGACATTCGGACATTAGTTTGCCATTTCGATGAATAGAACAGAAAGATGTTTATACAAATCAAAGTGAACTTAGTGTCAATCATGCGATTTTTATATATTCAATCGATAATTCAGAGAGGCTACACGAGCTAAGAAAGTCTTTCGAAATACTTGCATGCAACCTATGGCTCTTCCAACGTCCATCAATTAGAAAAAAGATGTGGGGACCACAATACTAATATTTTCTGTAAATGCTTCGTGGGTTATTATTATGCTAAACCATCTTAATATGGATCAAAACACCCATAAACGTGCCCTACAAATAAAATAGAAAAGAAACTTATTTTAAATGTTTGCTGCGGGTAAAGTTGCATGTAACAATGTTACTTAACAAATCAATACGCACTGTATTTTTGCACAATGTCTTACAGAGGTATATGATATACTGTGATGGGTGCCTAATGATACATTTGCAGAGAGATAACACTACCAAAGAATCTGGTGACGGTCACATGACCGGTTTTGACACAGCACCCACCATGTGAACTCTGTACTAATATCCTAGCAGCGTATGACTAAAATTGTAATTTAATAACAGATAATGAGCAATTTCAATCTATGTTTCGACTCAATACCATACAGAAAAGACTCTCTAAAAAATCATTTGCATGTACCCTTTTATTACTTTTACTTTCAGTAAGGCCTTATTACAAAAACATTTACCATGTCCCATGAGCTCAGATATGTCTAATCTCTAGATAGTCACCAAGGGCCCGTTTTACTAAACAAGTTACGGAAAATATTTGCGTAAGTCTGATTGATACACGTGGATAGTATCTTCAATGAAAGAACAATATTGTAATGTGACACGTCATTGGAAGCGTCTCGGAGAGACGATTCCAATGATGTGTTACTTTGCAATATTGCTTTGCCCAATATGGATAAAAGCGGAATTGTTGTTTTAGACTTACGCAAATGTTAAGCGTAAACTGTTTAGTAAAACGGTACCCAGAGACTCGGGTCTACAAATAAATGGTAGGGAAAAGTAGGTTATTACGCACATTTACGAAAACGAGGTGGTTGGTGAATATATCGACGTTTCCGGATGAAAACCCAATTACGCCTTCTGTAGTCTTTCAATTTTTTGTTTATTGACGTAGATGTGTTTTGGGAACCAATTGTAACGCGGAATTATGCAAATAGGATGGGAACCTGCCGTATATCCAGTATTTATATTGGCCATGTCACGCAGGAAAGAAACGTGGAATCCAATGAAGAAAACTCAATAAAGATGCATGAATCTGCAACAAATGCCTATCCGAGTGGGCTTTTACATAATTACGTTATATTTGATTCTGTTAATGGTCCAAGTTAAACAAATCTTCAGACAAGAATTCTAAAGTTTGTTTTGCAAAATGTCATAAATGTTTACCTCCCAAATTTTCTCTTGAATGCCTCTAATTGTCAGTTAGTTTAAACTTATTTATTTGTTTTACATCAATTGAAAGCATCATTATATCGTCTTGAAGAAGCATAATAATGTTCATACGATTTTTCATTTATAAACTTATGTTTAATCTAATAATCCTTTAGGTGAATGTTTTAGAACTGTTTCGGGAAAGGGGTCAATGTCCTCGTTTAGCATTTTATCTTTTAGACACAATGACTTCGTCTAAAGATCAAAACAATGTTTGTTGCTTTCGATACGGAATAGTAACAGAGCCCCGAATGAGGGCTTTACCAAACATCAAATTTTCGATTGTCCCAAATTGAAAGAGTTTGCAAACGATATTTCAAAATGTGATAGAATTTAAAAAAAAATCTTTTGATAGGACAGAAAACATGGTGGGAAAAGCAGTAATTGCTAGGCACGAGCAATTGCTCCTTTTCCACAATGTTTTCATGAATCGTCTGCAACAAACTGGTCAAATGTTGTTATTGTTTGGTAATGGGTTACGCCGTAGAGTACTCTGCTAGGTCCCGAGAGGTCGCTCCGAAAATATGTAATTCATGATCGTTTGCTATTTCGGGTAATGACTGGGACTAGATAATTGCCGGTTTATTGCCGGCCTTCATCAATAAAGGGAGAGTTTAGAGCAACACAACGATGGAACTTCTAAAAGCAACGTTATTTATCTCCAAACTGCGTCATGAGAAAATCGCATCCTTTTCTGCGCATGTGGTATGTCAAGATGTATTCGCATGATTAAAAAGTTTGGTTAGCTTTGTGTATTACAGTGTATCAATTATTTGGTTGGAATATTGTTCTTGCCTTTGGCGTATCAATACATGTAGGTGTTTGCATGATGCGGTCAAAATCAATTTAACTTTCAAAAGCTACCTTTCTACCAAAAACGTATCTGTGTGCTTACCACTATATGGACTATGAACAGCCGCCAAACAACTGATAAATATTACTTTAAAGTATTTGAACTCAAACAAATGTATGTAAATAAACAAACATTCACCTTTCGAAGCGCATCAATGTATATCAGTGTACAATTAACATTCTCAATACATTCTGGAACTTATTTGACTTTAACACTTATACTGCTGGAATCAACTTTTTGCTTATGCAAACAGGTTCGATCCAGGCCAGCCGCCAATTGACTCTGAGTATCTTTACTCAAAAGAATTAGGCAGATATTTAAGGTTTTGGAAAGCAGACGACAAACAGATCTACTTCTAGCAAGTTACCCAGCATTCTAAGGGTTAATCGACCCATTCAACTCTAAGGTCCCGCAACAGACTGATGGTACTTTCAAAAGTACCGAAACTGTATAAATACAATAAGCCGGTTATGTCGACTCAACCGGTGCTTTAACCCTTTCCCAAACAATAAAGACATTTGACTACTTTGTTGCAAACGACTTTCGAAAACATTGTGGGAAATGGAGAAATTACTCATGATGAGCAATTTCTCCTTTTCCCACAATGTTTCCTACCCTATCCGAAGATCATTTGCCAATTTCATCACATTTTGAAATTTCGTCTGCAAACTCTTTCAATTTGGGACAGTCGAACATTTGGCGTTTGGGAAAGGATTAACAACTATCTAGGGAAGTATTTCCTACTGGGGGGAAGGGGGCGTTTGCCAAAAACCTTTATATAGTCAGACAATAGTCCTTAATCAGGCGATAATGAACCATTTTATATTGAGAACGTTTATGGAAGAAGATTTACTTGTTAAACAATGATCGAGTGGTTAGAGTTCTAGGTAGCATTTTACTAAACGACACGAGAAAGCTATTTGCGTAAGTTAAAACTGATAAAAACGGACGATGTCTTTAGTAAAAGAACAATATTGTTATGTGGCATGTCAATGGAAGAAATATCGATATTGAAATAAGAAGGAGTGGTGTTTTGTATCGAAGTAAGCTTTTAGCAAAAAGATGTTAATTTAAAACCCTAAACGTGAAATTACTGTACTTCATTCTGGTGTTCGAGCAATGTTAACAATATTTTGGATGTCAGTGAGAAGAAGGCATGTTGCTAACGATATGTCAATGGTTCTCCCTTGCTTGACAATGCCTTCATTTGCAAGTTGGCGATGGTCTTTTCTTCCATTCCATATGAACCAGGCTTTGAACGAAACCTACTTATAATGTGATGTAAACGCAAAGTAATAGTAGCAAAGCGTGTAATGCACCATCATAAAGACCCATCATGCAGCCTGAGTTTGAAAAGCTCAATCCAGGAACATTCACAAACAAATAAGTATGGCAGAATTGCCGTCCAAAACAATGCAAGTAAAAGAGAAGTTATTTACTTTTAGTTGATATGTTGCCTTTGCTGAAACATTGTGGCTAAAGGACAATGGCATTTTATGCATTGCATTCAAAGTTTGAATCTAGGAATTTGTTATGTGTTAGAAAATATAATAAGAGGATGAAAATCAGTCTAAATGGAAATTTTCATTTGAATGAACCAAATCTGATCAACGTTTTGTTTATTTGCTTGTTTGAAACTGGTACCAACAACATTGTTCTCATAAACTATATATATTTAAAATAGAAATGCTTATCAAAATTACCCAGATCACAATAGAGGGAGAACATTCCCTACATTGGTTTATATCTTTTTTTTACAACAAGGCTTGGTCAGATAGCCATAAAGAGTTAGAGAAATTATGATAAAATTGAGTCCTATTGTGTAGTAAATAACTTGTTTGCAAAACCAACATACGTGATTCCAATAATAAGGTGGGATTCGTTGCTTTTTGTTGAACGTAATGTCAAACACAAGTTCTCTCCCTTTGATCGATAGAACAGGCCTTACTAACTGTGTTCTGTACATTCATGTAAAGACATTCAACTCTTTAAAAACATACAACCTTTTCATGAACAAAAGTACATTTAATTGGGTATCTGTGAATGTAATACTTTTAGCAGAGTTGAAGATTTAAGACTTGTCATCATATCACAAAACTGTATCCAAAGAACAATGGTTTATAATGCTTTGCCGTCGTGGGCACTTTATCTAAACAAAATAAGCCCGATAAGGTTTGGAATAGGTTTGCCTTCATCGTAGGGTTATATCGACCTCTTTTATATTCTCACGACTTAAGAGTTTTGATCAAACTGAAGGCAAATCCTGAATTGTCCTGCGATGAGCAAGGATAACAAAATCTGACCCCATCGAACAACGAACGCTTGATAAAAATACCAAGTAGTGGTTTGAATACACAATACAACTTTTGCTCAACAGAGACTAATTTAATTTCCAATCCCCTTGAAAATTTGACCTTTCGGAACACGCAAGAGTCGGTGAAACACCACAGCAAGACTAAGAGTCGGTACCATCCTTGTATACATTATCACATATCGTTATTCTATTCTTAGCGTTGGCGCTAGGAATGTGAACAAATGCAGTTGGGTGCATAAGGGATGGGAAAAGAATTCATACGATAATAGATTCAACCAGTGACAAATCGTGTAGTCGGCATAAAAACTCTGCAAACCGGAAGTGAACACTGACACCAGGCATGGTTTTGAAAAGGTTCATTTAAGTACATACATACTGTAAACAAAAGATAACTGTTTCAATGCATTTCTCCTTTTCAGTCAGATTAAAAAGCAATGATTTGGATTCAATTCATTCTGTTTCGAACGGAGGTCAATTGAATGTTGGCTTTCAGGAAGAAACAATGCCCGATTAATAAAGTTACAATGTTCATACATGGAACAAAGCACCAATATAACCTTTAGTTAAATTGTCGCAAATGAGACGTCAAACAAATGCTATATCCGTGCTAATACCTCAGACAATAATATATCAAAGAACACGGAAAGCAACAAACTCGGTCAAATTTTCGTCTGAAAATGAGGTATTACGACTTCAAAGAGTCCAGATAAATACTGAAGATACTATATACTGCTCACATCTCCAAAGAACAAAGAAGAACGCCATAAGGAAGTGCTGACAAAAACCACATTATCGTCACAGACCACATCGGTGCCATTTGTTCCGCCACTGGTACGGAAAACAAGGTTTACCCGCGGTTTTATGACGTAATCGCTGACGGAAATTGGCATCCCACCGATCCCGTTGACAGGGCGGAACATCGCGTTGGCATGGGTTACATCGGACGACAGGTCATGTGATCTTAAACCGGAAGCGCTATCAGAGATTCTCGATGGAGCGTGAAGTAATGGATGCCAAAATACTACGGCACCGCAAATCGCCTGATTACCCGATTTATAATCTAATTTTGAACGCGGGATCTTGCTAAAAAAATACTCCATAAACGTATGCCTACACATGAATTGTGGCATCGGATCAAAGTACAAAGAATAAATGTGTCGATCACTTTTAGCGACCGCCAGTGCCATGTTTTGTCAAATAATCTTACTTGAAATTCTAATTTATGGAATTGAAAACGAATCTTGGTCATCCAATCGGAGTAAATCGATGTGGATTGGCCTTTTTACCTTTATAAAGTAAAAAGAGCATAAAGAATGAATTTGTAACAGTCGAATCTGTCTTGCCACCATTATTCAACTGCTACATTTAAACAAAACGTTATCTCTATCATTTCAAGCAATACATTGTTTTGACTCTTTGTTGACTGTAAAGTGCAGACTGCAAGATGGAAAGACACGGTTTAACAATTTACTGAGGAATAACTGAAGAGCAATGATGACATATGATGACATTGTACATTGTACAGAACATTTCCGTCACCGATCTGACACTGTCACACTAAGTATTTAGGAACATGTTTCAAAATTCCAAGATAATAAGGGTTTGCGGACGGACTATTTCGTGATGCGCTAATTTACAAGTTCCAGGCGCGCTAATATGTGATCAAATTGTCACACAAGCGGATATCCTCGCGGAATATCGTCTATTAATAACCACTTGTCAAACCGGGACCGGTGTCTCCCTTTGAACACTAATCACGATGGTGTTTGACGGAAATTTACTTTGGAATAGGTAGTCAGTCGAAGGTTCAATGCAAGACTATAGTACGGGCTTAACAAACATGAAGCACTTACTTTAGTCTTGCATTGAACACCCTCGTACTGTTCGCATTGCTTCAAAACTTATCAACTAGTTTATACTAAGAATTAAAAAGAACAGTCAGTCATATTTCAGACGGACACATATTCGCATCAAACTGTATGTTCTTCATTGAATTGGGGAAGCATACGCCCTGTTTATGTTTGACAATACCAATCTATATTTCTCGTGTTTGAAATAAGCATAAACAATCACTTGTCGTGTTTTGATGAAACGATAATGACATGATGTTTCCCAAGCGGTTGATAGTCCTACCCACCCAAGGAAGTTAAATCCTTTTAGTGGTCAATATTTTTGATTCATTCATCCAATAAGAGTTAATCTTTTACCTCATCACCGAGACAAGCTATAATTATAGTGTATTCTTAATAGGCAAACGAGGGATTCAGCTCAAACGGTCGACAGTTGCAAAGTAAGACTTTTTGTGACGTATATAACGATGATATAACAATGACAAAAATATCCTGCCGAGGACACATTATATAACACAAACAACTTGCAGTTTATAAACAAACAAGCTTGCTGTGGAACTTTACTTTGCACAAAACAACTATAAACATGTCAAATTGAAAAAAAGTTCCTCTCACACAAACAACTGTTCGAATAATTGAAAAAGAAAATTCTATATCAAAGCAAAACCATGACCTTTTAACATAAGCAATTGTGTGAATACATGAAAACGAAGAGCAATTTCTGTACCAACGGAAGAACATTCTCTTTTACATAGATAACTGAAAACATGCCCAATCGAGGAAATAGCCTTCACACAAATGAATACAAATACGTTTATGAATAATAACATTCCTTTTACGTGCATTGGACAATAAATCTATCAGATCATTGATTTTTTTTTCAAAAACAATTTATATGGAGCAAACCGTCTCATAACAAAGTATTGGCATATGGGTGTGTAACTGTCAAGAAAGCTTTCAACATAAAGGCATTGGTAGCATTTTATGTAATTGCAGCAGAATCACAATGAATTTAGAAGAACATAATTGTTACAGACATTTGGAATCCACGAAGGTTTACTTTAAATCAAATACAGAAGAGAAAACACCGATTGATTAAATAATTTACCGCGTGAAACAACAGAAGCCAAAGTAAACAATTTATATAACCATTGTCACGACATTTCACAAGTTTCATCGAGTATTACCAGTTCTTTAAGCAGCATCTTGTTCTTACAAGATACCACTGAGAGAACCGGTAATCACCGAATGGCGAAGGGTTAAATACATTGCCACTTGTACAATATTTTCTCCCCTACTTCAATCTCGTTACGGGATTGTTTCCGATCTACAAGTAGTCTGCTTAACCAATCCTATATCCCGTCTGCTTTAACCCTTTACCAAACGCCAAATTATTGACTGTTCCAAATTGAAAGAGTTTGCAGACGACATTTAAAAATGTGATGAAATTGAAAAAAACAATCTTCTGATAGGGCAGAAAACATTGTGGGTAAAGGAGAAATTGCTTGTTGTGTCTCCAAAGTCATCTGCAACAAACTGGTCAAATGTCGTTATTGTCTGTAAACAGTAGATTACATGATAACGAACGCTTACAAGTTAACATATACACATAAATATCTCCACGAACACTTGTTTTATTTTCAACTATTAGTTATTGGTGTAATTTAGGGAATGCTATACATGTATATATAAGAATAGATGACACAAATAATCATCACCATGTGCCACAGCATTTTACAACACATTGCTGGCTTTTATCTCATTGGCTATCGTCTGTTTTTGATACAGTGCTGCAGCGCCTTACCACATTACGAACACTTCCCAGGAAACAACATATCAAACCTCAATCTACCACAAAACATATCAAGCAACAAGCTTACTAAAGTCGATCGAAGGCGTGATTCGTTACGCATGCATAAACTAACTTTAGATGTGACTACATATTCCACATAGTTAAATCTGCGTTGCCGTCGAAATAAGGAAGTCTTAAATATAATTTAACTTGCAGCATTTCTGGAATTGTGCAACAACTCGTTTTTTATGAGAACATATTAGTACAATCTTGGAAGATGCAATTCTTATGTTTACCAACAGTGAAGTACATTAGGGCCGAAAGATACGTATTAGCCAAGTACAATATCGCTCTTTTCTTCCTCTTGGTTTCTGTTTATGACACCGCCCTTAGGTTGGTAGGTAGGTTATCAGGTAAGACAGCCTCTCTATATCCAGAAAGCCAACCTATGATATTACCTGCAAAATTGCAGGAACTACCGCTGCTAGTCAGGTAATATATGTACAAATGAGACAGCGGTGAATTATATAAGATTTACTTATATATTGACACAAGGCTGCCTCGTATTGAAGCCATAGAACATGGTACCTTGCGTGTTTTATAGGCACTTGACATTGACCCGGACCACTTAATACAAGCTGGAAAAGCCAAGTGGTTGATAACTCTCTGTATGGTATGAAAGTTATCAGCACCTGGCGAAATGATTAAGGACAAGTATCTACACAAAAAGTATACATATTCTAATGGTAGGTCAAGTGTTTATTGTCATGGAAAAACAAAGGGACAAAAAAGTCTTTGTCTTTCGTCTTAAAAAAGCAACGATATTCCATGTGATATTTTAGCCATTCTGTGAGTACATTCGTATTGCGTACGCTTATTTGGTTGTGGAATCTAATTTTATTCTGCGAAAGAGCGTTGTTACATCATGGATTTCATTCAACTATTCTCCCAGTGGATTTACCAGTTTACTTATCTCTCTCTTTCAAAGAAATTGAGTCGTGAGACGTCGTAAAACTATGTTCTTGGACCAGCATGTTCTTTACAAAAGAAACTACACCGTAACAGTGCTTTTTGAAGTTAAACATACTATTCTTTTACTTGGTAAGTAGAATGAGAATCAAGAAACAAATTGAAGCAAAAACGAAACTTGCACACATAAAACCATGTTTCGCTTTTCACATTGGCGTCTGTTCTTAACCACACAACTAAGTGCTTCCTATTTTATCATGGGCATCCACAATTGCTTTCAAATGGCATTTGGCATTCATTATATATGCTGCAATGTGTTGAATATATTATAGGCTGTATGAAGTCAACAAAGCCTAAATCGCGCATTCTATTGCTCCGCCATATGCAATTGACACACCTTTCAATAATCATATATATAATAAAACTTCATTCCCTATGTACCGATTGAAATCGCAATCACTTCGGTACGATCTGTACAAAGTGGACATGCGACCATAGATAGTAGGCCTATCACTTTTTTACAATAGTCTTCCATTAACAAGCCCGCTCAAGTGTTTTAAGTAAGTCCTTATGAATAAATGTATTATCAAACGCATCCTGCTACCGGCTTATCTCCCATCCTTCAGCCGACTGCACCACTTGAGTAACACTATGACCTTAACTTGTGCACGCCTCTACTTGTGTATGTACAAGACGAGTATTCAAAATGATGCATGAAGCATTGTCCTTGATCAGCGAGTTGTGCAGACTGATTTGTAATGACCTTCTTCTCAAAGAATCGCATGGCTCTTCAGTGAATCTGGCTGGTGCCCCAAATCACTGGACACAGTCATCCATGTGCTTCTACATGTCCGAAGAAGGAAAGTGTGTATATATTGGCCCAACATATTTCATACGGTTTTAGAGTCTTTTCTCCGCTTAACATGAGCACTTCATTCATTACACATAATGGTTAAGTACTTTCAACGCCTTACAATTATATGCATTACAATATTATGGATTTGTGCTTTATACATCCTTGATCAGCAAACATGGCATCCGTGACTAAGTGGTAAGAGTACAAAACTAAAGATCGCTGTGCGCCTCTTTGCATTGATTCGAATCTGTATGAGTTTTAAATACGGATCTGTTAGACTTAAATCAAGCTTAACCAAGCTTCAATTGACAATTACACTTTTGCAGATGTAATAATGACAAAAATGATACATTGTTCGAAGGCATGCACTTTGTCAAACAACTACTTGTTTGAAATGAGGGAAAGACAAAAAAATTGACCAAAGATAATGCTCACAGAAATTATTCTAATGGACACCCGTAAAACAGTGTTCCAGATGCCGTAATGTAAAGGCGCGGTTATTCGACAACCTTAGTGCCCCAGTAAGTTGCTTGCTGAACGAGCCTGGGTTTGAAGTGCATGGAATGTCGAGTGCTGTTACATGAATGCTTCCATTGTCGTTTTTGATATTGTCGCTGATGTTGTAACATCTCATTGAGAGCTTTGCACAGATAATTAGTTACACATTGGAGCATCTTTAACCGAAATTGTGTAATCGACTTGTGTGTAAGCTATGTATGCTATTGTTTCTCTAGACTAGACACCACTTTCTTCAAAGTTCATCTCAAGTGTATGAAAGTCCTAGATAAGTGTAGAATAGGGACCACTTCGTACCTTTGTAACACTGGTTCTGTAAAGATATCTTAAGAAGGTGCGACAAAAGTTAGAAAAGAAACCTAGATTGCCTTTTGTGAAACCTTACATCCGTTTTGTGACGATTCATTAACCCATTACCAAACAATAACGACATTTGACCACTTTGTTGCAGACGACTCCGGAAAACATTATTGGAAAAGGAGAAATTGCTCTTAACGAGTAATTTCTCCTTTTCCCACAATGTTTTCTGCCCTATGAGACGATTCATTTTCAATTTCACTACATTTTAAAAATATCTCTTGGAAACTCTTTCATTTTGGGATAGTCGAAAATATTGCGTTTGGTAAAAGGTTGATAAAATGTCATTTGGATCAGTTTACGCACGTCTCGGCTGGGGTCATTAATCGCTGTACAAGGGAAAGTGTGAGGTGGGTGTTTCCCACGTCTCGGTCACACACATACCTACATCATGTTAAAACGGAATATAAACGGGTTATTAAGGTATTGCATTACACGTCGGTGTATCAAACCACGATGGAAAAATGGTCCCCATTCATAAGAAAGAAGTGACTCGCTTAAACCATTTTCTTCATAAAAACTTACTATTTGTTTATACGTACTTAGGGCTTTGTCTGTTTATGTTCTGTTTGACAGAGTTTTCAACAAGTTTCCGGTTATACTGCAATAACCCCTCCACTCATATCAGTACTACCATTGTTACTTTCCATGTACCGACTTGCTTGTCGTAATGCTTTGTCCATTCACAAGACTGCAATTAAAAGTACATTGTTGCAGTCGACATAAAAAACAACAAGGTATTACATATGTTTCTATCAAATACATCACATGGACACTGTTTATTATTAACGTTTTAATGTTAGTCTGCGTTTGCTTTGAATTTGGACCAATCGTTAAACCCCGTATGTGGGGTTGGGTAAAGTTTAATTGTACAGAATGTGTCGGTTTTTATCCTCACTTTGTCTTGAAACGTAACAGCACTTGTTTACCACGAAATATTGTTAACCATGAAATATATACCATGAAATCAAATCAAATGTAATGGTGTTTTATAGAGGCACGTAATTGTAATGTATATTCAATTTCTAAGACAAATGCCAATTTCTGGATGTTATATTGAAGATGCCTTTGACTTTGTCAGAAATGAATAGATTTCCCACTTGTAATAAGAAGTAACACATCTTTATTTCTATTCATTGAAGTATATTTTCCAACAATAATGTGATGGCGAACCAGAGTATGGTAAATCTTGTTACTAGAAAACACCAGAAGGCATCTTAACCATTTAAGCAATAATTCCTCACTTCCCAATCCCTGTTGTAAAAGTCTTTACTTGAGTCCTCTTGAGCGATACATCCTTTAGTCACATTCATCTACGTGTATAACTAAATCAATAAGAGAATACATCCCCTAAACGTGTATTTAGATATATATGCTGATGCTTTAAATTTTGACCAGTTATTAAATTTCATTGGAGGGGAGAATTAACCAAAGAATGACTTGATTGAGGGTTAAATTGTTTACTCATCAGATACATTTGTATGAATAAACATCACACTGAACCGGAAATACATGCATTGTTATGAATAAACGTTAAAAATCTCGGAAGTTAACATCTGTTTAATCGGTATAGCCTGCCAAAATATTTACTATTTTACATTTAACATTTTACGCTATGAGAAAGAGATATATTTTCTTATGAAGTCTTTGATGTCACGATATAACCCACGACAGGCAAACAACACATGTAATATAAGCAAAACGGGTTTACATTCATAACTTACAAGGTGTTCATTCATAACATCTAATAAATCGAGTAGTGATATCCTCTCTCCGTTGCACTGATGTAATCTTGATAGCAACATGACTGTAGAGCAATTTTGGGATGAGAAGAAAATGTGTTTCTGTTTTGAATCCATAGAGCATGAATATGTGGACCATTGTCACGATAAAAGTGAAGAATCGTGTAAAAACGGCATTTAAGCTCCGATAAAATAGCAACAAAATATAACAGAGCAATAACGCCCTAATATAAAAAAGGGTTAACATACGGAACGCGTATGTATATATAAGTAGTAAACTATGTCAGGAATTCCGGTTGGTGAATGTTCAAGTACGTAACACATTTGTGGTGTTAGTAAGGCCGCAGTCTAATAGAAGCGGGCCTAAATACATCAGCGTCAGCTGCTGACAATATTATCAAACTGTACGTGCTTATCTGTGCCGTGTTTATAACGAAGTCCATGATACTTGCATACGCAAGGAGAGAATGTATGGGTGAATCGAAAAAGAAAAATGGAGCAGTACAGGAAGTGAATGCAGTTTAAAAAAGGAAGCTTACTTTGGATACACTATAACAATAACCAAAAAGTAGAGCTTTTGTCGTTTGCTTTCCAAAACCTTAAATATCTGATTAATTTTGATAATGAAAGATACTCAAAGTAGCAATCAGGTAGGATCACAGGTCAGCCGCTAATTTCCTTTTTCGTGTCGTCTGCTTTCCAAAAAAAGCCAAATATCTCCTTATTTTTGACAATGAAAGATATTCAGAGTAGCAATCAGGTTAGATCACAGGCCAGTCGTAAATTAACTTGGCGACTGGCCCGGATCCAACCTGTTTGCATAAGCATGAGAAGACGGTTCCAGCACTATAAGGGTAAAGAAAGGTTCTAGGCTTTAATGGGCTTGGTCTGATTTCATTTTAAACTAATCGTATCGAAGAAACATAAGATACAACGTTACTGTCTTCAAATCTATCAAACATTTGTATATATTTAATAACCTTAGAGTTCTGGTCATCGTTCAATGATGTGTGTTGTGTGAAACCATTGTACAGTGAACGGTGCGTTTGTCGTCAAGCTACAACTGAAAAATCGTTGAAAACAACGTAAAAGCCCCTATCAAGTCATCAGGCAATATCTTCTATACCAAACAAAATAAGGCAAATAAAATGCATATCAAGGCTGAGAGAATGATTCCAATATTTCAATCGAATTATGTTAGGGACTACAAACAACTTCAGTACATCCATCGAAGTATATGTTGGGCACTACAAACAAAGCGCTATTCACAATAAAAAGATGAAAAGGTTTATAGTATCATAACGTCTAATGATAACAA